>JAJTUV010000633.1:342500-666839 GCA_021653895.1 Mastomys natalensis | reverse complement strand
TTGGGAGGCAGAGGTAGGTGGGTCTCTGAGTCTGAAGACAGCCTGGTCTATGGAGCAAGTTCCAGAACCAGCCAGGGCTACACAGACAAACAAAACAAAAACAAAAAAAAAAGAAAGGAAGGAAGGAAAAGAAAGATAACACTTCCCTAAGATTTACTTTATTTATGCATGGCAGGGGATGGGGGCAGAGGTGATTTGCTTGCTGGAACCAAAAGAGGACTTAAGATCCCTCAAGAGCTGGTGTTACTGGTTGGCAGTTGTGAACTACCACGCATGGTCATGCGTGGGTGCTACCAATTGAACTTCTGTGCTGGAAAAGCAGCAAGTGCTCTTAACCCGATTCATTTTTTACTTTCTATTATGTGTTGGAATACTGTGTATTCACATGTGGGTATGTGTTCATTAATGCTAGTTGCCTGAAGCAGCTACAGGTGTGGGATTCGCTGAACTGGAATCCCAGGTGGTTGTGAGCTACCTGGGAACCAACTCTGGTCCTTGGAAGAGCAATAAATATTCTTCATTGCTAAGCCATCTCTCCAACTCTGGTGTTTCTGTCTCAAGCAGAGGTCACAGGTGAGCTTCATACCCTTAACAATGTTAATCAGTCGTCTCATTAGACGAAATGCTGGATTTTTTAAAAATCGGGACCATCTCTTTAGTATTTACTAACAAAAACCCTTTAATGAAGTGTACTTTTATTGGTTATTCTGAAGCACAAAGCAAACAGGAAAGGGATGAGAAATGCTGACTGAATTCCTCCTGTTGCTATCTTCAGAGGAAGGAGTTGGTGGAGTTAATCCAGAATTGCACTAGTAATGATGGTTGGGTTTGGTCTGTCTCTGCCCGCCCCACCCCGTCCCTACTTGTTTTCCATCACCTTTCCTTCCTCTTTTATCAGTTCATTTTCAATTATCCTGTCTTGTCCAGTGGTAATTCTGTCACATTGTCTGTTAGATTCAATACAACCTCATTAGTGTTGAATATCTTTCATGTATTTCCTATGTGTTACTGGCATTTCCACAAAACCTCAAATTAGCCATTTTCTCAGAGAACATTGATTGTATCAGTGGAATAGGAATCACACTATGGAGGTGCCCATTGCTGCTAGAGTGTCATAATTGTAGGCCTTCACAAGGGACAGATCTAGAAAATAGGTGTATTTGTAAAGGAAAGAAAACCAGGCAGGAGGGATAGCACAGTGGTAGAGTGCTTAGTGTACAGATGTGAGGGCTGAGTTCAGATCCCCAGCATACTTAAAAAGGCTGGCATGGTGGCACACAGCTGTAATCCTAGGTCTGGAAAGGTAGAGTCAGGAGGGTTTCTGGAACTTGATAGCCATTCCAGTCCAGCCAAATTCTGGGCCCAGGTTCAGTGGGAAACCCATCACAAAAAGATCAAGAAGCAGTTGTGGAAGAAAACTTGTCTTCAACCTCTTGTTCCACACACCTGCAAACATGCATACAACACACAGTGCACGTGAACACACACACACTAAACTTATCAGATTTGACATTACTCTGATGTCTCTAAATGTATTCTGTACCCTTTTACATTACATTTTGGGAGTGCCAAGACAAGGCCATTTGTTTCTGTTCCTAAGAACTCTACAAGATAATCTGCATATGACAATACATTATTACTACTGACAAGACTACAAATGAAGTTAAGGATTATAATTTTAAAAAATGTTGAAATAAAGCCAATTACCCTACTTACAAATAAAAAGATTGATTAAGGAAGCCACTCAAACACTTGCAGTGGCCTGTGAGATGGTCAGTGGATAAAAGTGATTGCCATCTTGGGCCTTAGTGACCTGATTCACTCCTAGGAACTCTCCTGGTAGAAAGAGAGAACCAACTCCTGAAAGTTGACTTCTGACCTCCACCTGTGCACCAACAGCATAGTCTACCTCCCAATGCATGCATAAATACTAAATAAAAATCTAAAGTTAGAAAATAATGAGATTAAGATTTTCTTAATCTTCCTTGTCACTCTTTTTGGTTGGAGGGGTTAAGGTTTGATCAGAGTATTCTATCTGATTGTTTGTCGTATAATATTGAACTTGTCTCTAGGGCACTATGGATGCACTACGGTCACACTCACCCCCACCCCCACCCTGTCACTGTCTATCATCCCTCTTCCCACACTTGCCCACTGTGGTATGAATCATAGTGACGCCCATGGCCTCATGTTTGAAGGGAGTGAAAAATTGGAAGCTGTGACTGTATTGGAGTGGATATGGTCTTTTGGAAGAGGATGTCACTGGGGTGGACTTTGAGGTCTCAAAAGCCCACACCAGGCCCAGTGTCTGCTGTCTGTCTTTCTGTTTCTCTGTTTTCTCTCTTTCTCCCCCCTCCCCCCAAGGATCAAGATGTAGCTCTCAACTACTGCTTCAATACGATGAGTGCCACCATACCCCTCCATGCCCTCTTATTGATGATGATGGACTAACCCTCTGAAACTATAAGCAAGCCCCCCAGTTAAATGCTTTTGGACATCCTTCTCTTCATGGCGATAGAACTCTAAGATACCCATCTCTTCCCAATAGTCACACTTCCCTTCTTCCTTCTTTGGGGGTTTAGGGAGGCAGGGGTGAGCAGGCTCCATGCAGGCAGTCACAGCTGCTCTGTGTTCAGCCACACTATGTCCAGAAGACCATGTCCTAACCATAGGCCTCTCTACCATTCAGTTCCTCCTCCTGTCCCTCTTCTACGATGCTCCCTAGATGTCCTGTCTGGAGTCAAAACATAAAGCATTAACTATTCTTAGCACTTTAACCACTTAGAAATCTTGCTGTGCCATTGCCCACTGCTAAAAGAGGCTTTTCTGACCAAAAACTGAGAGTTACACTAATCTATGAGTATAAACATGAGTATTTAGAAGACAGTTTAATTATATGTCCATTTGTTAAAACATCAGTAGTAGATTCCCCTGTGTAGGGCCTGTGACCTCCCAAGCTATAGGCTTTAGGACAAGCATACATCCCACTCCATGGGCCTCAAATCCAATCAGGAAGAGTTGGTTACCCTCAGAATATTTTTATGCTACCATTGTACCCATGAGCACATCTTGCCAGGCAGTACAGTATTGTAGCATAGGGGTGTACAACTGGGCCATGATCATTAATGGCCTTGTCTACCAATGGCCTGAATAGCATCTTCCTGCATTATATGCTGGGTCAGCAGGAAGCTTTATAGCTATAAGCCTCCTGCTCATTTCCAGCTTGGTTTCCAGTGTCCTGCATCCAGAGCACGTGTCCTTTGGCAGCAGAGTTTACTGGAGTTCCACTGGGTATCCAGAAACAGTAGCAATGTATTGCTTTGGGGGGCCTCGAAGTTACATGGCCTACAGCTAGTCGGGAGTTGGTTCACTCGGGCATATATTCTTACATTTTTCTATGGATGTGTGAACAATATACCAGCATCCTAGTCTCCTGAAATGATGTTTATTATCTCATCATAATTGACATACTTGGGGAATCTATTCATTTCTGTTTATTTTCCATTCTAAGACAGCTGTAAAAGTTCATTTTCTGAGCCAAGTGTGGTGGCACACACCTATAGTCCTTGCACTTGAGTGACAGAGGAAAATAGATCCTTATAGTATACATACCAAGTTTTAGGCCAGCCAGAACTATATAGTGAGGTCCTGTCTTAAAAAAAAAATAATTTTTTGATTATAGAGATTATTTACCTGACTCCAAAGTTGGAACTATGACATTAGAGACTGTTTGCTTCTCCCCGATTCCATGGCTTATGGAGAACTCAACATTTCGCTTTTCCTTAGTCTGTTATCGCTTTGCTGGATCTTCTTGCAAGTCTGATGAAATGTTCGTTATTCATTTACTTATCTGAATGTTGGTGCCCTTTTAGGGTATTTTACAGATTTTGAACATTTGACAATAGAAGTATAATCATTTGGGCCTTTCCCTTAGAAACAAGATTCTATAATGGTGATGTTTTTCTCTAATTACTTCATGCAATTGTTTCATTTTTCAAATAGGTCATGCCTGCATTAAAATAAAATGTTTGCTACTTGATGTGTACTTGGGCTATGACAAGATAAAATACGCATTTTATGAGACGATGTAAATATTCAGGAGGCAAGCCATGAGCTCAAGGAAATTAAAATCCATTTATCGTTGTCTTATAATTATACGAATGTTAAATTTTGAGCTGTGAGGATCAAGAAGAATAAGGAATAATGATTGATTTGAAGAATCAACATAAAAACTGATTCTCATAATTGTCTTTGGGTATTTGATCAACGTGAAATATGGAAATGACTGTCTCACTGTTTGGCATTTTTAAGTGCCAATACTCTAAAATAGAATTCCTCCCAAGTTCGGAATATTTGCTTAGATACTGAAGCTAGAAAAATGGAAAGCTTGGTGTTATTTGTTTTCCATTCCCACACAACAAATAGGCCTGGAATTTAGCCGTTTAAAGCAACAGGCCTCCCCCCAACCCCCGGCTTCTGAGAGTTTGAGCAGTTTCCACTCAGGTCTTTGAAGCTACTAGTCAAGAAAATGTCATCTGAAGTCCTCCGTGAGGACTGGATCTAAGTTCACCCAGGCCAGGAACTCCTGCGTAAGGCAGGCAGACACTGCAGCTGCAGCTGGCTTTCCCCAAAGAGGGGAAGGGGAGGATGGAGCACTCATAGCCGATCTTGGGAGATTGCTGCAAGTGACTTTCATAGTATTTAAATCTGCCAGTGTGTGCACACCAGAGTGACTACCACATTTAGGCCAGGTGTGTCTGGAGCTTTCCATAAAAGTGAAAATGCAAAAATAAGGAAGAATAGACATACATATTCATGTCACAAGCCAACCGAGAGGCTTCATAGCTATGGTATTGTAAAATCTCAGGAATATTCCGCATTTGTTGTGAAAAGAGGTTCATTTAACTTGTGATTATTTGTTTCTTGTGGCAGATGGTATGTCTGAAATCTAAAATTAAATATTTAGAAAAAAGTGAAGCGAATTGTGATTTAAGCAACATGTTTTTTTCCTCAGCGTGATTTTTCTGCATTGACTAATTTCTGTGTTCAGGTCCTTAGACTCCATCCATAGGCATGGTTACAGTGCTTTTCCCTGTGGTGTCATGTCACCATTTAAAAATGGCCATTCACCATTAGGTAAATAATTAAGCCATTGTGAGGGGACTTTTGAACTGAGAGCTCTTTAGTAGCCAGTTATTTGGACTCTGATAATTTAGATTACTGGTTTCATAGTGTTTGCACACAATAGCGGAATAATGAGGATCATTAAACCTCCTGTGCAGAACATATCCAAATTGTGTTTGCCTCTAACCTTGGAGGCTCTGAGGGGCGGGGAGGCATGGCTTGGCTCTTTATTGACTTGTCAAGCTGTGAGTTTGCATTACAGCTCATGACCCATTCTGTTTGTGGTGGGGAAACAGGTAAAGAAATCCCTCTGAAAGTCCCTCCTTCTGCACATTTGTATGAATAACGCCAGTGTTTATAGCGGTTAGAGCACTGTGACTAAATCCTCCAAAAGCTGTAACGTAGAGCAGAGCCACTGTGGGGCACAGCTGGGGGCGGTATTGCTTTCTCTGAGAGACGCGGGGTACTCAACAGGAAGCTCTGAAGGGAACTTACTGTGCATGTCAATAGGAGGGCAAGAGCCACCAGGACCAGAGTCATCTCCACAGTGATTAAATCCGTGCTGATGTTAGCTGATCTGCTCTGAGAACCTGGACTGTGTTGCACTGCTATGTGAGTTTTCATATTGCTAAAACTAGATCATAAAAGAATTTTTCTTATGAAAGAAAATAAGGAAAGAAAGGAAGGAAGAGAGAAAGAAAGGAAGAAAGAGAGAATTGCTTTTAAAATTGTATATTCAACTACCTTAAGTCTCTTAAAAGCTAAAGTCAAAATAACTCAAACTCTAAGAAACTCTGGGGAAGTAGTTATAATGTAATGCTACTCTGACCCCTTAAAAGTAGAATTAGAATTGTTTGTCTTGAAAAATCCTGTGTCCATTTTAATAACTTACACACACACCACACACACACACACAGAGCACACTGAAGACCCAGCATATGAGCACATCTTCTGGAACAAACCACATGCAAACCATACCAAAAGCTAAATGATGCATTTATTTACTTTAATCCATAGTTAGCGAAGAACTCTCTTCCTCGCCTTCCTGGACATTAGACTTTTGCCTTCCATCAGTCATGACAGTCATCTGTGCTGTGCAGCCTTGTCTTAACCTGGGGCTCTCTGCCATATATGTCTAACTAAATACGGCAGCGTTTCCCTAGAAGGTACTGGGCAAACCATCATTATGTTAAAAATTTCCCAGGGGCATTTAAGTGTGTACATTTTTTTATTTTTCATTATTTTTACTACAAGATTTATATGTTAATTATGGATAGGCGAAGGAAAAGTACCCTGTGATCCCAGCTTATGGAGGCAGTTTCTAAATAGTTTACATACATATGTATATATCTGTATGTATATATACACATACATTCTTTTGAAACTCTTTTTGTAACTACACACAAATATTCATGATTGCATTTTTTCCTTAGAAAAACTTGGATTTTATTATATACTACTCACAACTATTTTTTCTTTTTGATAAAAATAAGTATGTGTGACTACTTCGAATAATGTGGTATTTTGAGACAGGTCTTAGTAGCCTTGACTGTCCTGGAACTCACTATGTAAACCAGGCTAGCCTTAAACTCACATCTGCCTACCCCTGCCTCCCAGCTGCTGGGATTAAAGGCATGACCTATCACGGTACTGGCCCTGTACACAGGTTTTAGTATCCATTCGGAAGCACCTTGCCAGCTACCTGTCCCTCCTCCAGCCTACAGCACCATGTGTGTCTGGGCTTTTAATCTTCACAGTAAAGTCATTTGGTCACTGACACAGTCTACTTCAGAGGTCCTTTGCTCATAGTGAGCTGCTTTTATTTTTAAAAGATTCTCTTTGTTATATCAGTTACGTTTCTTGTTTCTGTGACAAAATACTGAGCAAAGGCAATGAGAAGAGAGAAGGGTTCATGTGTCACAGTTTGAAGGTACAGCCCATCATGGTGGGGAAGCCATGGCCCCCAGAAGCTCGCCTTGCATCCACAGTGAGAAAGCAGAGGATGAACGTTGCTCAGCTGGCTCTCTCTAGGACCTCAGCTCGGCCCACCCAGGGGCTGAACCTTCATGGAAGCACACATATAAATGCACCCATAGGTGTTTCCATAGTTTATAATTAGAAATCCAATCAAATTGACAATGAAAATTAAGCATGATGTCTGTTAACAGTGACATTCACTATTGCTATATTAATTAGCTCTCTGGTTTTGGTGTTAGGTAAGGCTTGAACTCAGAGCCTTAGCTGTACTCAGCAAGTACACCTACTGAATTGTGTCCTCAGCCCCTACTTTTAAAAATGTTTTTTATTAGCCGGGCGGTGGTGGCGCACACCTTTAATCCCAGCACTTGGGAGGCAGGCGGATTTCTGAGTTCAAGGCCAGCCTGGTCTACAGAGTGAGTTCCAGGACAGACAGGGCTACACAGAAAAACCCTGTCTCGAAAAACCAAAAAAAAAAAAAAATGTTTTTTATTTTTTACCTAATTTGTAAATTATAATTTTGTCTGCATATATGTCTATGTGCATACTAATAACCACAGAGGCCAGAAGATGACATTACATCCACTGAGATTAGAGCTATAGACAGTTGTGAGACACCATGTGAGTGCTGGGAATTGAACCCTGGTCCTCTGAAAGAACACCCAGTGAGCCATCACTAAATAAATCTTTTTTAAATCTATCTGCTTAGCTTATAAAATAATAAATATTACTTATCTTAATTAACTTAAAATTTGGTAAATATATTAAGGTTTTATTTGACTTAAATGTCTTTATTTGGCATTCTTTCTGTAAGATTCAAAAATGGAATTTCTTTTTCTTTAGCACATTTGTCCTCTACTTTCCTGAGCCTCCCAGGTCAGCTGCTCTGTCTCTCCATGGTAAAGTGGTTGTTGGTTTACTTCTAGCTGCTGCTCATGCTCTCTCTGTTTTGCAGTTTTATTACAATGTGCTTTGGTTAAGGTTTTCTTTTTAGTGACCTGGAGTGGAATGTGTTTCTCACATACATAGATTGGTATCTTCCATCAGTTCTATAAAACTCTTCCTTGCCAGGTCCACCATCCTAGGGTCACCACTGCAACCCAGACTTCACTTCTCAGCTTCATTCAGTGGCTTCTCAGGGCCTTCACGCAGGGACTCTCCACTACATGCTGTCTGACTTGATAGCTGAAATGGCAGAGGTCCTCCACCCCTACACTTTTGCAGCATGCATGTCTTTATATCCAGCACAGACAGACGACACTACCCAGAGTCCTCCAGAGTGGGACAGACCCTGCCCACATCCCCACCTCGGCCACAGTGATAACAATGTTCATAATTGCTTTCTAGGGGCAGTTTGAAGAGCCTGAAGTTGGAGGCATTGGTGAGCAGGGTCTGGTCCTGAGGACATACTTCCTTTGTTCCAGTGCAGAGTAGGCCCTACTCTCTTCGACAATTCCAGTCTCTCTCCCAGAACAGCTTGGCCAGTGTCCTTTTCTCTCTAAACTGGTTGGTTTGCATTTGGCCCACTTGTACATTTTTGCTGTAGACTGTGTAGTGTTATCAATAACACCCACACCACATTATTATGTTGCTTTGAAATTTCCTCCACCAGCATTCAGGAGGCAGAGGCAGGTGGATCTCTGTGAGTTAAAAGTCAACCTGGTCAACATTGTGAGTTCCAAGACAGCCAGGTTTATACAGAGAAACCCTGTCTCTAAAAACAAAATAGACATATAATAATCTCCACCAAAGAAATTAACCCATTACTTTTAAATGTACCCTCAGGCAAGTTCTCAACATATGGACAGATAGCAGCCAAATTCTTGACCAAAAAAAAAAAATCACATGACTGGCTTCTAGTTGGGCTGCTAGGACTGACCCCTTCTTACCTCTCACGCTGGCCTTCATAGTCCGCACTGCTCATAGCCATGTGGGTTTCCTGGCTTCTGTTAGAACAGCTTACAAGTGCCAGGCGGTGGTGGCACACGCCTTTAATCCCAGCACTTGGGAGGCAGAGGCAGGAGGATTTCTGAGTTCGAGGCCAGCCTGATCTACAGAGTGAGTTCCAGGACAGCCAGGGCTACACAGAGAAACCCTGTCTCGAAAAACCAAAAAATAAAAAATAAAAAAAAGACAGCTTACAAATGCTGCTGAGAGCATTCAGCCATTGTTTTCTTATAGACTTCCCAAGTCTTCCATGGCCCTCAAAAAAGTAGCATGTTGTGTAAATGCGAGGAGACCACCCACTCTCTGCCCACCTCTGTGTTCGTTACTTAGCTTTTGCTGTGACCAGGCAGGACTATGACCACATCAGTGTATGGAAGAGGTTTGGGGCTTACAGAGGGATGGGGCTCAGCATGGTCACAAGTAGTAGGTGTGATGGTTGGGGCAGGAAGCCAAGTGATCACATCTTTAGCTACAAGCATGAAATAGAGGTTATAGAGGATGAGACTGTAATGTCAAAGCCAACTGTACCACTTAAGTCTCCCCAGAATGTCACCAACTTGGGACCAAGTGTTTAAATACCAGATCCTGTCGAGGACATTCTCATTGAAATGGTTTTAGGGCTTGATGGCTTCCAGGGAGGAAGGGATTCCTCTGAAGCAAATAAGACTCCAGTCAGATGGCTGAAGGGAAGCTGCTCTGAAGTAACACAGAACTTCTCCCTTTCACCTCAGAAGTCATGTTGACACATCTGAAGTCATCAGGGAGGAGTGTAGGACCCAGCTACAGAAAACCACAAATCCATCTATTACATATCTTTGAGAAGCACGTGTGTATTAGTTGTTAGAATATCTCACATGTCTGATCACTGAGGGCAGTTTGAAAAAATGAAAAGTTAGCCTAAGTTTCACGAGTGATAATGGGATAGGCCTTGAATTCTGAGTTCTTTAACTGCTTCTGGACACGTCAGAGCTTACTTTGCAAGACTGGGGATATAACTCAGCTCTTAGAGTAGTTACCATTCGTGCATGAGACATTGCAAAAAAAATAATATGGCTGGTACTATGGCTCTGCAGGTAAGCGTGACAATGTGAGTTTGATCTCTAGAACTCATGTGGTAGGAGGAAGCCATCTCCCAGCACATTGTCCTCTGACTGTCTTCACAGCCTAAATAAATACCTTGTAAACCTATTTTGCTTCCAGACAAGGGTTTTGTAGGAATTGTTAAATCTATGATATATTTTGACCTTGGCTCTTTTCTCCTTGACAGTGTCATCAGCAAGGTGGTGCCAGCTCCGGAGGCTAAGCCTGCTCCTTCTCTGAACAGACCTAAAACCCCACCTCCAGTCCCGGTTCCTATTCCTGTGCGAGTGAGCCCTACTCCCCTGCCACCACCACTCCTCACCCAGGCTGCTGTGTGCCCAGCCCTGATGCCATCCCCAGCTCCTGCCCTCTCCGGAGCAGGGAGTGCCAAAGCCCCGGTGCGGAGCGTAGTGACAGAGACAGTCAGCACTTACGTGGTACGTATGTTTCCACACATTTAATGGAGGGCTGCTTCTACAGTGGTGACTCTCACAAGCAGTGCTTGACAAATGGAGAAGCATTTCCATTGCCTTTTCAAGCTGTTGGCTCAAAACAGTTACATTTCAAAGTTCATGTTCAGCCACATAAATGATGTCAAATCGCATCTGTTTTATGTTGAGTTGAACCATGTCTATACCTAAATAAAAGAAAACCAGTATATAACTGTGATATTTAAATTCCACAGTGGATGCTTACTAGAGTGAGTAAATTAGTATAATTTATGTATTAATCATAGATCATATGGGCCAGCTATTATTTCTGAATTGTAGCACTAATTATTGTATTTTACTTGCTGAGATCCAGAATATATAAGAACTTACATCTTAAATGGAATGAGCCTTTAGACCATGGGAATTTCTGAGTGTCTGAGTGCATCTTTTATTCTTAGATCTAGCTCAGTGGTAGAGAGCTAGCCTAGCATGTACAGCACACCAGGTTTAACTCCTAGTGCTCAAAGTAAGTAACGAAGCACGTCTCATCACACTGAAGGGCCCTGCGTTGTCCTGGGAATGCCCTTAGGTGTTTCCCCATACTTAATAGTGGCAGATCTTATTCCAACCCAAAATTCAATCCAGTAATGATGTACTTATAAAGATGTGTTCTCAAAGCACAGGAAGAGACTCACAAGCACACAGAGTAGTGTGTAAATGGGAGATTTTGATGCTTTTGAATGACAATCTCTGTAGACTGTTGTTAGCCTAACCTTTGAAGAGATGAATGACTGGGAAGTTGCAGGGCCTGGTGCTATTTGTTATGAGATATCTATATAGCGTGTCACGTGGGGGAGTTTGGAAAAAGCAAATCATTATATATATGAGACAGTATAAGGACACAAGTATACAAAAAATCCTGAATGCATTCAGGGAGAACACAGACAGGAAAATTTAACCTGAAACTAGTGAATTGGCAATTTACAACAGAACACGTGATACAAAACCCTGTAAGGAATCAATTGGTCCATTCCTCAATCAACTGAGGAGTGTAATCGAGGCATCCCCGGCCCTGCAATGAGTTGACCAGGAAAGAGTTGGTCCTTAATCTCCTCACCCTCCATTTGTTTATCTGTAATTACGTGGTTTGTATTAGTAATCTCTGTAGTCTTTTCCGGCTCTAAAGATTGTGGCTTTGCAATGGACACTGGAACTGACTTCACAGATGTGACAACAACTGGGACAGTGCTTGAATGTCTTCTAGTCTAACTAGACACATTACAGACGGAGGACATAGAGGGCAATTCTGCCACTGCCTGCTAGTGTGCTGTTGACAGTGAGATTCTCGTAACTCCTATTTCACCATTTCTGAACTATCCAAAGATATGTTTTAAAAGAACTCAGTACCCTAGAAAATATTGGGTATTACTGTGGTGCTATAGCAATTTTTTTTAATGTATCTCAGAGTCATAGCCTGTTAATGTCAAGTAAGGTCAGCCATCAGCAGGACCAGCCATGCATGGTGGCTTCACCCACTGAACACCTGGTGCCTGGTGACTGCTGGTTCTTTCCCCATGGTGCAGTTTCCCCCAAGTTAGAGCTGGCAGTCAGAGACAGCTTTCTCCACATTCCTCTAGAAAGGTTTCAGATGGATGGCTTTATAGAACTTTTTGAAATAGTAACCCTTGAGTAAGCCCATGCATACAGCAGAACATATCCACTCTTGAGAACCCCTCACAAGAAAACTCTGGTCTTTCACAGTATAGTATTTAAAGGCATAGGAAGAGGACACCTTGCAAAATATGTAGTGAAATCATATGTTGTCTTACTGTGAGGACATGTAAACGTAAGCTTGACTCGGTGCTCCTTTACAGTACCCATGCAGAATAGGTTTCAATAATGTGACATTTGAGAAAGCCATCCAGTTAGGAACAAAGTCAAAACTCCAGAACACACAGTATTTGGAGCATAATAATAATTAGGTGTGTAGTTCTTTGGCCCCATGAGCCTCTGCTTTCCTTTGCCCTTTAGTTGATTATTGTGCCTTTCTAAAATGTCATAAGGGAATGGAAAGTTACTCAGTAACAGCTCTTTTACATCCTTGATCTTATCACCTAGCTCAGGAGAAGGGTTTGGCTAATGAGTAATGAGGGAATACATGCATGTGTGACTATATATGCTAATCCCATGCTCTGAACGTGGCTGAGAAAATATGGAAAACTGAGAGCTTTCAAAACTATCAGTTGTTTGAGGCCGACAGACTTATAATCATTAGGGGTTCGTGAGATTATAGGAATTCTTAGATGAAGCCGACTGCAAGTCATGTTACATAGTTCCCAGAGATGATTCAAAGTGCTTTGTTTTTAATGATTTACAAAGCAGTTTAGGATGTGCATTAGAAATATGCCATTCTATCCAGGCAGGGTAGCACATACCACAAATCCCAGCACTCAGGAAGTTGAAGCAAAGATTGTAGTTCAAAAACAGCCTGGACTATATAGTAACTGGCAAGCCTGCCTGAGCTTATGAGACCTGCCTCAAAGAAGGCGGGACAGGGTGGAGTGGAGCTGAGAGAGAGAGGAAGAGTAGGAGAAATGTGAGAGGGAGAAAGATAGATAGGGGTGAGGATAGAGAGTGGAAAGGAGGGAGAGAGATAGGAGTGAGGAGGAGAGTGGAGAGGAGGGAGAGTATGGGGGGAGAAAGAGTATTGGGAGGGAGGGAGAGGAGGAAGCTGTTGTTGAATAACTAACTGTTTTCCTCTTTATGTGAGTCCAGAACAGAGGTGACTGATGCTGATGGTAATGTACAACAGTGCAAATGTAGACACCTAGCTTATTGGTTTATTGTGTCCAGTATAAAGCAGCATTCTTGTCTGGCCTCTTCTGCTTCTTTCCCCTATACCATCTGTTTCTGCTCTGCACTTACCGCAGATCCGTGATGAGTGGGGCAATCAGATCTGGATCTGTCCCGGGTGCAACAAGCCCGACGACGGGAGCCCGATGATTGGCTGTGACGACTGTGACGACTGGTACCACTGGTGAGTGCCCCAGAACCCCCCACCCGAGTGTTAGACCACAACACAGGTCTAGCCTGAGCATCTCAGACCAACTGAGCTCCTCTCCTGAGGACAGTCTAATGGAGCCTGGAGAGTCAAATGACTCCAGAGTTAGTTGTGCTGTTGTTCCAGAGCCTGGACTGTGGCTGTTCTGCTTCAGTTATATGCCCTTTCCTACAAACAGAGTGTAGGGGTTCCCTCTCCTCCCTGTCACTGGCATTGTCTAGGAGCTATAGCACGTGACTGCGTGGGCTTGAGAAGAGACTCTCAAAACAACAGATTTGTTTCTGAAGTTTCCTTAGGTGTTGCCATCCAAAGATGCTCAGCCAAAATGTGTTCAGCCGTATTTCATTCCTAAACTGCCTCTTTGGTCATGTTCGCTATCTATATGATAGTGAAGCCGGGTGAGTTGGGATGCTGCTAACCTCAGCACTCTTAATGCTGAGACAAGAGAATCACAAGTTTGAGACCAGCCTTGGCTACATAGTGAGTTTGACGTCAACCTGGGCTACCTGAGACTCTATCCCACCCCCAGCGTCTCACCCCATAAAAGCAAAGTCATTGCATTATACTATTCCTGGCAGAAAGGACAAATAAACTAATTGATCTCACCATACAGAATGTGTTATGTAATATAGTCCAAATACCTAATATTAGTGCTAGAGCCTTTGGGCAGATTTTGATACATATAACATTTTTTGCATTTATTTCTATTGTGGGAGTGGAGCGTGCTATATTGCTTGCACACCATCTTAGGACATGCATGTGAACCACTTAAAGGAGCCAATTCTCCGCTTCTAACCCCACCACACGGCTCAGAAGAGCATGCTGTGTCCACATCGTGGCCACTGTCTCTATCTCACGATGCATATCATCATGCCTGAAAAAATCATTTTAAAGCATGAGAAAGGAAAGGATTGACGTAACTCAGCTGATAGAGTGCTTCCTTATCATGCAGCAGGAGGAGCCTTGGGGTCCATCCCCACAGCCACAGACACCAACTGTGAGGGTGCACACATCCAGCTTAGAAAGTAGAGGCAGGAAGATCAGGAGGTCAAGGTCATCCTGGATGACATAAGGAGTTCAGGGCCAGCCTTGACTGTACCAGGAAGAAATGACCCCTTTGAAAACATGACACGAGGGCTGAAGAGATGGCTCAGTGGTTAAGTACTGTCTGCTTCTCCTGGGGAAGTCCCAACACCCTAGGGTAGCTTACAATGGGCTGCAACTCCATTTACAGGAGTCAGACATGCTCTTCTGTCCTCAGGCAGCACCAGCTACACATGATACACAAGAAAAATACCCATACATATAACACAAGTAAAACTTTGAAGTTTCTTTTTTAAGAAGTGTACAGCTTGCAGACCCTGCCTCAGAAAAAGAAAATTATAAACATAAGAAACTTGTTCATGTGAACTTGTCTTGGTGTCTAGGCCCTGTGTGGGAATCATGGCTGCTCCTCCAGAAGAGATGCAGTGGTTCTGCCCGAAGTGTGCCAACAAGATAAAGAAAGACAAGAAGCACAAGAAGAGGAAGCACCGTGCGCACTGACGTCAGCGTGGGCAGGACTGCTGCCCTGCACCGGGTCGGGGCTGGGCCGGTTCTGCCATCCTGTCTCTGCCAGGCCCTGTGGACAGCGCATCCCCAAGGAGCAAGGACAAGAACATGCCATGGCTCTGGATGCTGCCTTCTAAAACACACAGGCCTGAGCTCCACAGCATGTTGCTGAAGAAAAACTCCAGTGGAGGCCTGGCCTGAGGGCCGGCACCTCCATCTGCCTATTACCAGTGACGAGTATTAATAAAGACACACACATCTGCCCTCTTGATTTCCTTTCTTCTCTCCAGAACCTTTCATTACGGTATTAGATAAGAAGGTAATGTACAAGCCTCGACTGATTGAAGGGTGCATCACTAGCTGCAGTTGGCAAGCCCGCTCCCTCCACAGTGAGATAATCATAAGGAAAGAACGCTCCAGTCAGAGGACTGGGAAATATTTTTTGATGAGTATATGAAGCTCCCCCCTCACCCGACTTTTCTTACTAACGTGTACAATGTTCAGGCTTTTGTGAGATACCTTATATTTTTTAAGAAAAGGGTTTCTATCATGTCCTGTCCACCTCTGTGCAAATTCTTTTCATTTGGCCTATTTTATAACTTGGTTGCATTCTTATTCCACTGTGTGAACTGCTGGAGTCCCCTCTCGCTGCGTGTGCATCCCATCAACTTGTATAAAACTCTTGATACTGAGAAAGAATTCCCCCTCACTGTAAATAATAAATATTTATGAAGTAGTTATTTTTAAAAATTTTTTTATCGTGTTTAATTCTGGCTTTCTCTGGAATCCACTATGATTTCAGCCATGTCTGTAATTGCTGCTGTGCATAGGCAAAGAAGAGAGAAAGAGGACCCAGAGCCATGCCCTCCCCGGGCCCACATGGTGGGCAAGGACCCCAGCAACCGGAAGGAAACAAGGCAATTGACATCTCGAGTTGATGGTTTAAAATTGTTTTGTTTGTTATATATTTTCTGTAAATTTCTCTCACTTTTACTAAAAAGGACATGTAGTTTCCACAAAAGTAAAAAAAGAAAAAATACTGTAGCAGTTTGTGTTTATATTGTTTTATTTCTACAGATTTGTTCATGAATATTGTGCTTTAAGGTTGAAATGAAGTATATTATGAATTTTTTTAAGAAAACTCATCAAATTTCAGGGTATCACAAAACTTTATTATATTACTATACTGCCCACTATTTATTATATGTTATAGATATCTGAAACGTAAACCAAATGTTTTATTTTTAATGTAAAAAAAACCCATCAAATTTAACTTTATTAGCATATTTTAGTGACTTTGGAATAACTATGGACTTTTACTTGATTTTGAAATAATCCCAATTTGGGCATGTGTGAAGGCTATCTTGAATGTTAGAATGCGGGATTTGAACCTAATGCAAATATATGAATAGAAATGTGATTTTTTTTTTTTTTACTGCCAACTCAATTGATATTAGCATTATAATAACTCCTATTTGAAGACATATAATGTGGTTTCAGACATGCGGTTCTCTGCCTTGATGTTAAATTGCAGAACAGTGGGAACGGAGTCAATCTGTAAAGTGTGTGGAAGCCACCCCCTCCCTGTTCTAGAAGCCAGAAGTTTCCGTCACCCCCCCACACACTGCACCCCAAGAAGTATCTATGTTGAGAAGTGTCTCTTTTCTTTTTCACCCATTAGAGATCATTCTAAATACTTTATACAATATTTTCACATGCACAAGTATACCCGTTAGTGCTTTTTGGAGACGACAAAGGGTGGGGGAAGTGCAAAATAAAGATTATTGGCTGTTTCGTAGTTTGCTTTTCCATTTTCTTTATTTAGGAATTAGTTTCCTGAGGCATAGTCTGTGGATCTGAAGTTGCCACGTCTAGGTGAGCGAGTCACACTCCTGAAGTAAGAAAGGAGATGCCCATATAGAACTTCTTCCCGTTCCTCCTGTCTGGGAGTCTCCAGTCCACACAACATTTAAGAAATTTCAATCAATTTGTTGTCCCTTGCTATTTCATGGTTGCTTTCCTAAATCCAGTCCATGATTTTATAAATGGCCTTTGCAATAATAAAACCAAAGAATCATTTTCAGGGGCTGGATGGCTCAAGGATTAGTAATGAAATACAGAGCCTTTCACCTCTAGGTCAGTGAGTCGAATCCAGTCCAGGTCACTAAAGACCCAAAGTTGTCACCATCTTATGACTGTTCAGTGGCCTGTGAAAAATGAACCGGTGGTTGCAGTCTCCACTGGATGGCTGTGACACCAACCAAAGGAAGTTTAAGGAACTGCAAAAAAAAAAATGTGGATTAGAAAATAAACATCTTTATTATGAAGAAAAGTTAAAAACTTGGTCAAAATCATTCTCCAGAGAGAGGGAGGGGGGGAGAGAGAGAGAGAGAGAGAGAGAGAGAGAGAGAGAGAGAGAGAGAGAGAGAGAGAAAGAGAGAGAGAGAGAGAGAGAGCAAATTTAAATACCACAGATTTCACGAGAGTAGAGGCAGCTTTCCTTAAATGGTAAAACCAGAAGAAGACAGGACTGAATAGAGGAGGATGGCAGCCAGCCTTAGTAAAAGAACAGTGGGGTTTAGAGCCAGGGAGATAGGTGTCTCAGTAAGTGAAGCTGGACACGCTTCAGGACCTGAATTGTCTCCAACAGAAAAAGCTGGGTGTGAGGGTGGGTACCTATAACTCAGCTCTGGGGAGGCAGACATACACTTCTGGGGCTTGCTGACCAGAAGTTCATTAAAAGACCATACCTCAATAACAACCAAAGTCATGTAAAGGGCCTGGATAGATGGGTCAGCAGTTAAAAGCTTTCTGCACTATCAGAGGGACCAAAGCCCACAAAGTTCAGATCCTAGCACACGAGGCTCACAGATGCAGGTACTACAGCTCCAAAGGATATGATGCTTCCTTCGGTCCTCCATGGGCATCAGCACACAGATATGCACATGCTTATACACATAAGCTTTTTTTTGTGTTGTTGTTTAAAGTGATTTTTTTAAGATTTTTTTTTACCCCTTCTCCCTCTTGCTATGGCCCGGCTCTCTCCGGACCCACTTGTAAGTAAGTACACTGTAGCTGTCTTCAGACACCCACAAGAGGCATCAGATCTCATTACGGATAGTTGTGAGCCACCATGTGGTTGCTGGGATTTGAACTCATGACCTCCAGAAGAGCATCCATCCATAACCACTAAGCCATCTCACCAGCCTAGTTTTGTTTTTTCAAGATAGGGTTTCTCTGCGTAGTCCTGACTATCCTAGAACTCACTAGGCTGACTTTAAGCTCAGAAATCTACCTGCCTTTAGGTCTCCAAGTGCTGGGATTAAAGGCATCATCCACCTCCATGTCACATTAATAACAACACTATTGTGGAAAGCAATAGAGAAGGATACCCAGAGGCAACCTCTTGCTTCCCCAAGAACACACACTGTGCACACACATGCTACACGTACAGTAAAGAAGAGGCTTTTGCTCTGCAAAGTGAAGGATCTCGGCTACAAGAATGTGAATTGTAACAATCTGAAGCAAAAGAATGGGAGGTATTTCCATTAGGAAGCTAAACATTCCATCTTGAAAGCAGCAGCCTATTTCCTCTTTATCCCACGCCATCATCTGAACTGCATCCATACTTTCTAAAGGAGAAGGGAGGCAAAGTACTTACCCTGCCAGTGCTTTATAGAAGGAGACAGTATTCAGGAAACAGATACACAGAGGAAACTGAGACACTCATACGGTGCGATAATCAGCTGTCAGGGACTAGGGTGGCTGGCAAGGCATCGTCTCTGTAGCCGACGAGGTATTTGTCTTCAGAAGGTGTCTGCCACTAAATACAGTGAGGATCTTTATCCTCCAACTGATGTGTGATTCCAAACCTGGAGAAAATCAGAGGCTATCAGAGTATTCTGACCATGGGGCTTTTTACAGAGATAAAAATATACTACATTACTCAACCATGTCACCCAAACCACCTTTGTTCTCCCTTCAATGGGATGATTAAACAGAGACCTACCAGCCAAATTAAAGTATAAAGTGAACAGCGAGATAGGGAAAGCTTGCCACCGAGAAGACTAACCAGTGAGGTTCAGTGAGCGCACAATTCTCAATACAAATAGTTTTATACCCAATCTCTTCCCATCACTGCTGTTCTCTAGAAGTTTTAAAGTAACATAGTTACTTTGGCTGAAGACTGAAGGAATGTCCGCTTGTATAGCAGTATCAGTCATTTCTGTTAGGAAACTGAAATCCCATTCTTTGGGATGATTGCACTCATTTGTACAAGTATGAGATGCAGACGTTACTCCTTATGTGCAGGCCAGTAGAGGGCATTGAAATGAGAGCGGTCTATCATCTGGACGGTTTATCCTTCATTTCACTTAAATGCAACATTTAGGGGCTGGGGAGATAGATCATTAGCTAGGAACTCTTCCTGTAAAATCAAGAGGACCTTAGTTCAAATCTCTAAAACTCTATAAAGGTCCCACATGGCTGGGTATGCCTGTAACCCCAGTGAGGGGCACGGACCAAGGCAAGTAGATCCTCAGAGGTCACTGTGTGGCCAGCCTAGCCAAAGTAGCAAGCCACATCAATGTCCTCCTCTGGCTGTCACACTGGTATGCAGGCATGTGCCACTACACACAAGCCACATACACACCAAAAATAGAAAGAACATTTTAGCAGAGGATGTGGTAGAACATGTGCTTGGCATGCACAAAGAAGCCGGGATTAAATTTATATAATATATTAAATTTATATAATATAATATTATATATATATATATATGAATAAACAACAAACATGAGTTCTCTAACTGTGTTGGCTGGTGACATGACTCAGCAGGCAGTGATGCTTGCCACCAAGTCTAAGAACCTGAGTTTGATCCCCAGGGCCCACGTGATTGAGAGAACTGAGTCCTGTCCTGTGTGTTGTCCTCTGGCTTTAAACAACAGGGTTCTGGCATACGGCTCCACCCAGAACACACTAAATAAGTAAGTGAAATCAAAGAAAGAACGCAATGACTACGAGTCTTCCATCCTCCCTAGACAAATGACTGTTTCCAGTATAGGGCCTGACTCGTCATCCGATGCCCATTTGAAGGTAGCTCTCACCCAAGGCGAGAGTACTGTCACAGCAGAATCTGTCCTGGGTACAGTTGGCTTCTGTGGTCCCTTCACCTGCACTCTGTCGGATTTTACACTGCTGTCCTCCCTGTTCTCTGAGATAAAATGATTGCATCAGGACTGGCGAGCTGGTATTAAGACACATACTACTATTTCAGGGACTGAACTTGGTTCCCAGTACCAAGTTGCTTGGAATTGCTTTTAACTCCAGCTCCAGAGGGATACAATGCCTCTGGTCTCTGGGAGCACCTGCAGTTACATACATTGCCTGCATGCAGACACTTACATATACATAATTTAAAAAGAAATCTTAAAGCCAGGCATAGTGGACACACCTTTAATCACGCACGCAGGAGGTAGAGGCAAGCAGATCTCTGTGAGTTCAAAGCCACCCTGGTCTATATAGTGAGTTCAGGAGAGTCAGGTCTATGTAGTGAAACCCTGGAAGGAAGGAAGAAAGGAAGGAAAGAAGGAAATCTTGGAGTAGTTTTTTAATGACTATCATTTGATGGCATGTACTTATAATTTCAGTACTTCAGAGGTTGAGGCAGGAGCATGGAGAGTTTGGGACTAGCCTGGAACTGCATTAAAAAATTAATTCATTTAATTTTAATAAAAATTTTAAAGGAAAAACAGAGGAAGAATTTCATCAAATTCTAAGCATATTTGTTCCCCCTCTTTTTGGTTAGACTCTCTAGCTCAGGCTATCCACAAACTCCCTGAGTCCCTAGAACATTTGGAAGCTTCTGGTCCTCCTGGCTTCACTGCCCCAGTACTGAGCTTACAGGTACGTGCTTGCTACCACGCCCAGTTAATGCAGTGCTGGGACTGAACCTGGAGTTTCACACATGCTAGGCAAGAATTTTTTATAACTGATTTTTCTACTGCCTTAGACAAACCAATGATCCTCTCTCTCTCTCTCTCTCTCTCTCTCTCTCTCTCTCTCTCTCTCTTCCTCTTCACACACACACACATAATATATACATTTAAAAGCTCAGCAAATGCTTGCATGAACAATAGTTCCTAGGAGCTAACAGTAGATGAACAGGAAAAATATAAAGGTACAAGTACATATTCTGCAAGATCTAAACATGCTAGGTTTTCAGGACAGAAGCACCCTTTTAAATTTTTCGATCTCATTTATTTATCAGTGTGTATGTGTGTCATTTTATGTGTACCGTGACACCGGTGTGGGTCAGAGGATAACTTTCAGGAATCCACTCTCTCCTATAACATGGATTGAACTCAGGTCATCAGGTGCCTCAATGATTTGCCTCCAACTGTTACTTAGCTAAGCAGTGGTTTCCTGCTGTGAGCTTAGAGGCTCAGTGATGCTTTCTGAAGCTTTGAAGCCTCCTCTTTGGTCTTGTTTTTTGATTCATGAAAATGTCTAAAGGAGAATACCTTAAGCAAAACAACACAATCCTGAAAAATCCCATTATTTGTCCCGAGTAAACTCACCATTGCCAATTTAAAGGGTTTGATGGGAGTGTTGACTTAGTCCGAGCTAGACCAATTAGAGCTTTAGCAGAACTTTCTAGAGGAAGCTCAGAGTGTCCATCATGTGACCAACTTACAACCTGACTTTGGAATGATGATTAAACTTTGCTTTTGCAGGCTTGTAGAATGTAGATTCTTTGAATTTCGAGACAGTTCCTCATCTCCACTTAGTTCTTTGAGGTGGGATCCTACTCTGAAGTCCAAGCTGACCACAAACTCCTGCTCCTCCTTGGCTCCACCTCTTGAGGGCCAGCTATACTGGCTCACCATACCTGGTCACTCTATTAATCATGGCATGCTTAAAGGCAATGTTCACAAAATTAAGTAATAGGCAGAAACTGTCCTGTACTAGGCTATTTCTGTATATTTCTTTAAGAAAACATTTGTCATCCCCCTGGAAAGCGCACATTATGTACTGTGAGAATTTGAAGAACCCATGTCCATAGCTGTAAGAAGTCACACAGTCAAGATGTCCAAAGGGCATTTACTGCTCAAAACTGAGCTCAGGGGCCAATTCGATGCACTTGTAGTCAACCCTTGGGAAACACACAGTGGAAGAAGAATACCAGCTCCATCCCTATCTCATCCCCCACAAATAAATCAAAATGTAAAAAAGAGAAACCTGGGTGTAAGGCAGAAGTTTATGAAAAAGAAAAGAAAAACAAAAACAACAAACAACCCAGAAGAGTGGAGATGAAGGCACCACAGAAGCCAGTCACACCCAGCAGGCAACTAGGCTGTTATATCCTTGACTTCATATCTGCACTAAATGTTTGGTTTGGTGTGTGTTGGGGTTGGGATTGGGGTGAACTGAGACTTGTGCATGTGAAGCATCATGCTCCAACACCAAAACTCGTGTGTGTGTGTGTGTGTGTGTGTGTGTGTGTGTGTTAATATGCACATGTTGGGCCTGTGTGTGCCCCTGTGAACAAATAAGGAGGCCATACTAATAGTGTGAGCTTTTTAAAATGCTATGTATAATAGCTACCACTTATAGACTTATTATCAGCTGTAAAGCTGCACGTAGGCTACACATGGGCTGGGGATGGAGCTCGGTTTGCTTGCTTGCCACGCCCTGGGGTCAGTCCCTAGCTCGTTCACTATCCAGGGGAAGTTTTGTTGGATTACAATCCCAGCACTTGGGAGATAGAGACAGGAGACTCAACTGTTCAAGGTTATCCTCGATTAAAGAGTTCAGGAGTTCCCTAGAATGACTCTCCCCACAAGATATCCTTAAGTTAATTAACTGATTTTTAAAAAATGAGGTAGGTAAAAGTGGCGAACCCCTTTGAATCCCTGAGTTCAAGACCAACCAGTCTATAGAACAAGTTCCAGGACAGCCAGGGCTACAGAGAGAAACAGCATCTTGATGGGGGAGGGATCCCAACTCTCAGGAGGCTACATACAGCCTCAACCAATCAATAAAAAATATCTTTAAATTGTCAGCACAAAATGCAAAAAAAAAAAAAAAAAAAAAAAAACAAAAAAAAAAAAAAAAAAAAAAAAACCCCAAAAAAACAAAACACAAAAAGCGAAGAACACATTCTAAGCCCAGTGTGGCAGCACATGCCTTTAGTCACAGCACATGTAGGACCACATGTTAACATGCCAACTAAGCCAAGCCACTCGGGTGGCACTCAGAAGTCAGAGGCAGAGGAGCTCAAGGTCAACGGAGCCGCTAAGGAGAGAACATACCACGGAGGAGCACAGCAGCACCACTACGTGTGTGACTGTTAACACATGGTGTGTGCTGGCACTGAGGAGAGAACTTACCGCGGAGAGCACAGCAGCACCAGGTTAACGCGTGGGTGCTGGCACTGATGTCTTCTAGTCAACAATTTCAAAGAACTAAGACATTGAATCTCAGAAGAAAAGCTGCTGTTGTTTTCCTCGGTGTTTGACAAGACCAGTCTGCATTTCTGTTCTCAATTGCCCAGGCCTTGGTGTAGAGGAAGAAAGGAAGGAAGGGAGGAAGGAGGAAGGGAGGAGAGGGAGGGAAGAAGGAAAGAGGAGGGAAGGGAGGAGGAGGGAGGGAGGGAGGAAGGAGGGAGAAGGGAGGAAAGGGAGGAAAGGGGAGGGAGGGAGGAGGAAGGGAGGGAGGGAAAGGGAGGAGGAAGAAGGAGGAGGAGGGAGGGAGGGAGGGAGGGAAGGAAAGGAGGGAGGGAGGGAGGAAGGAAAGGGAAGGGGAAGGAAGGAAGGAAGGGAGGGAGGAGGGAGGAGGAAGGAAAGAAGGGAGGGAGGGAGGGAGGAGAGGGAGGGGAGGGAGGGAGGGAGGGAGGGAGGGAGGGAGGAAGGAAGGCTTACAGAGCAGGGATTATTCACGGCAGACCCCATCCCAGCCTTCACAGACATTCTTTATAGAACAGAGCCTGATGCGTGGTGTGTACCACACTCCTCTCCAGATTTGGGGATGTGATCATGCAGCAGAAGTTTGTCTTCTTTAGACTCACTCAATGCAGAGAAGGTTCACAGGTACAACCGAAACTCCTGTGGCAGTGAAAGCATTCTATCACAGACACTAGGGATTTTCTCAAATGTTGACTGTTTATATTTATTTATTTACACGTGTGCCCATTCGACAGTGAGTGCATGTTTGCCACAGCATAACTGTAGGATCAGAAGCCACCTTCCAAGAACTCTAGTCATCAGTGGCTGGTGCCTTTACCACCAGAACCATCTTGGCAGCCCTCAAATGTTTGTAATGTACAAATTGGTGTCACTAAACTGTGTTTCAAATGACTAGGAAAACAACAGAAAAGATCCTCTTGTGGATTCCAAAATACCAATACCTATTTGAGAGTTTCAAGTGTCCCCAGGCCACTAGAACAAAGACAACCCCCAGGGTTTCAGCGGGTTGTCAAAGGCAATGAAGTAATTTAAAGTAGCAGAAATCCTGGTTGTTTTAAAACGTGGAATTTAGAAATAAGAAGTAGCTCAGATCCACCACAAGCAGCTGAGAGACATGAATGTTTGACAGTCAATTTCTGAGACAGGTCTCTAGGTTTGTGAATAGACACATGAAAGACATTTAAGTAAAAATATAAAAAGGAGTTGGGGAGGAACCTCAGTTTGCAGAGTGTTTACCTGGCCCAGGCCTGATCCCAGAATACACTAGGTGGTTGATAGATGTTTATGATCACAGCACTCAGAAGGTAAGGCAGAAGGATCAGAATTTCAAAGCCATCCTGGCTACACAGAGAACTCAAAGTCAGCCTAGTGTACCCAAGACACTATTAAATAAAAAATAGATGCATCAATCAATCAATAAATATATATACATTGTGTGTGCAACTCACAATTCTTCATATACATCTATATTTAGACTTTTTTCAAAGATCTAGGTTAGGCACAAGCATTGCATCAGACAGCTATCATTTTGAATATATTTGATACAATAGCCACAGGACTGTCATGTTTCCAAACTTGTATGTTTCATCCAGTTCATAACTGTGTTTTCTGAGGACTCAAACTTTAAAAGAAAAAAAAGGTTTTGGAGCAAATATCGAGAAAAGGCAGCTTTTCCTTCCTTTGCCTTCTGCCACTATCGAGGTCTAAAAATGTCCCACGACACTGACAGCTAAACAAACCTTAGCCTGACTTTTGATTTACCATCAGTCTTTCTCCTTTCTTTTGAAACAAAAACTGGACTCTTAAAATTATTGGTAGAAAGGACACTATCGTCCGAATTAGACAAACCCAAGGCAAAAGTGAGAGGAAACAGTACATTTTATGGAAAGAATCAGTACAGGGTTTGTCAAAAGTGTCAGAGCGTCAACTGACCAGACTCAGGTGAGGGTAGAGCTACATAGAGCCAAAAAAAAAAAAAAAAAAAAAAAGAAAAGAAAAGAAGAGAAGAAAGAAAGAAAGAAAGAAAGAAAGAAGAGAAACACCCCAAACGAACCATTAATCATGCTGTACCTATGCCAACCTGCTAATCAGAAAGACAAAACAGAGTGCTAAAATGTTAAGGCGCTATAGAAATGCCGCCGAATACAGAACATGAAAGCGAATACGCCAGATTCCCTAACGTCCTGGTACCTGATCTGATGGAGCCACCAGTGCTTTGCCTGAGGTAAGTGGAGACGCTGGCAGGGCAGTCCGTCGCAGGCTTCTAAATAGACTTCTGTGAAAAACCTCAGTTGGCTATCTCCTGGGATCAGCGTGGCATTTAGTTGCCGGCTGGCCCCAATAAGTTCCAGCCACCCCTGCCGCAAACCCCCACTGTTATGGAAAGCACCACGTGACCTCCAAGGTCCACCCCTGGGTCTCTGTTTTCAAGGTCTTTCCTGAAAGTTGGCCATGTAGATAACCTGGTTTCCATGCTATTTACTGCCTGGGACTGAGGAAGGGCTGAGCCCAGCCCCTCTGGGATGTGGACTGTGGTTCCAGGGAGTCTAGGAAGTCAAATTTGATGCTTTCAGACTCAGCTGCCCCATACAATGAATCAAACTGGAGTTTTCTGAGAATCCAAAAGCAAACTGAATTACAATAGCTCTTTTTTATTTGTAGGAGCGCGCGCGCACACACACCACACACACACACACACACACACACACACACACACACCTTTCCTAAAATGAACCTAAAACAGATTTTATCCTGTGAATTTTACAAGGAGTAATTTTTCTATGCTAAGAGTAGATTATTTTTAATATTCTTTTTACTAACCCAAACATTACTTCATCCCCAGGAGCCTCCATTTGTGGCAAATCTGGTTAACTTTGGAAGTTCAGAATCATTTTTTTCCATCAAAATTGCTTGTCTGCAGGTTAGGGAAAATTATAAGCTCCTTTCTTCCTCCCAAGCATCTTAACAAAGATAAAATTCAAATGATATGTGTGGTAGAAATGATTGCCTTCTTGAAATTAAAAAAAAAAAAAGCGTTAAAGATTCCAGGAGAATAATATTTCAACAGCAGAAAGTTTGCTTGCTTTAGTAATCTGACTGATGAGACACAACCGTGCTTTGAAATTTACATTTTGGGTGGGTTCTAAACAGAGCATACCTATGAAACTTTGAAGTCTTTCCGTGGTGGTACACACCTTTAATCCCAGCATTCAGGAGACAGAGGCAGGCGGGTCTCTGAGTTCGAGGCTAGCCTGGTTTATAGAGGGAGTTCCAGGACAGTCAGGGATACATAGAGATACTCTGTCTTATAAAACCAAAATAAATGTAAATCTCAATATCCTCCATCTCTCTCTTCCTCCCTCCCTCTTTTCCTTTCTCCCTCCTTTTTTCTTCTAAGACAGGGTCTTACTATAAATCCCAGGCTAGCCTCAAATGTGAAATGCCAGATCCATCTGCCTCTGCCCTTTGATTGCTAGTATCACAGGCATGCACTACTGTGTAAAAACAAGCATTTAGGGCTGGTTAGGTTTAATTGTCAACTTGACACAGCCTAGAACCAAGAGAGCATCAGTGAAGGATTGTCTAAATTCAGTTGGCCCATGAGTATGTGGGGGAGGGCTGTCTTAAAAGTCATTTTTTTCATTGTAGAATTTTTATTTTTCTTTTATGTATACGAGTACACTGTAGCTGTCTTCAGACACACCAGAAGAGGGCATCAGATACCATTACAGATGGTTGTGAGCCACCATGTGGTTGCTGGGAATTGAACTTGGGACCTCTAGAAGAGCAGTGGGTGCTCTTAACCACTGAGCCATCTCTCCAGCCCAAAAGTTAATTTACATAAGAAGACCTCGCCCGATAGGCAGCAGCACCCCGTAGGAGAGGGGTCCTGAACTGTTTAATAAGAGTAGAGAAATGAAAGTGAGCACAAAGAAGCAATTGAGCGCCATACATTTCTTCCTCAAACCCCTGACTACAGATGCGACACGTGACCAGCTGATTCACTCCCCTGCAGCCTCAGCTTCGCTTCTCCAATGGACTGTGAGCTGAAACTGTAACCTAACATAAACTCTTTCTTCCCTGTGTGGCTCACCCTGCCCCGAGGATATTTTATCCCAGCAGCACAGAGGAAACCAGGAAGATGACTCAGCTGCTGAAGGTATTCTGCAAGCTCGAGGACCGAGCTCCACCTCCAGAATCCGAGTGAAGAATCCAGACCTGGCGGCCTGTGCTTGTAATCTCAGCGTGGGGAGCCAGGTGAGCCGAGGCTAGGATTCCTTGGCCAACTTGTTTAGCTTAATCACCCCTGGCTGGTGAGATTCCTAACAAACACTGATGAAGTGCTAATGAGGTGACTCAGTAGGGAAAGATGTCTCCACCCAGACTGATGACCCAAGAACGTCCTTCACCACTGGATGGAAGGAGAAAACTGACTTCAGAAAATGTCCCCTGACTTCCAGATGCTCACTGTAGCATTCTGACGCTGTAGCATGTGCCTGCACGCACCAGCTACACCCAAACACACACACACACACACACACCACACACACACACACACACACAACACACACACACACAAATACATTTAACAATGCATTTGGACTAAGACGTTGAAGCTGACAATGTGTTGTAAAGAAAAGTATCTCTGGCCGCTGAATTATGCTGTAGGTGTTAATAAATAGTGGTGTCTGAGGATACAGGTCAGAGGTACAGCCCTTGTGTAAAACAGTAGGGCCAATCCCCAGCACTGAAAAACAAAACAGAATAACCCAACTGAGCAAAGAAAAACCACAATGTATCTTGAGTGTGTCCTACTCAGAGTCTCATTGCTAGAAAAAGAGTGTGCTAATTGCTGCTGAGCCTGCCAATCCTCTGAAGCCCAGCACCTCAGACTCCCTTGGGCCTCAGCTGATGGGAGTATAGTACATGCCGGAAAAGTACAGAGGGTCAAGCTAACTCAGAATTTCCACTGATGGATTAAGATTACTTAGATATTGATGCACCATGACACATGTGCAATCACATTGAGAAAATAGCCTTCCTCTTCATTCAAAAGAGTGAAAAATGTAGACCCATTTCTAGCCCTTTAAATAAAGTCCCTCTTCTTGGGATTATTTATCATGGTTAGTGGTGGCCATCAGTCATGAAAAGTTAACAAAGACCTATTGGGTTTATCTACAGGCAGCGAAACAAACATATCTTGCTCTTCCGTTATCTTCATGTTAACAAAGCCCTATCAGGATGTTCTAAGCATCAGCATTTACTGCCCAGTGGCCCTTTATCAGGATTATATATAGAGAGCCCATCAATTAGTGAGAAGGTTTGTAGATACCTGCCATATATTCATGAGAGAGCATTCCCTGTGCTCCTTACCCTTCTCACCGCAGACAGATTCTAGTTCTCTGTGCAGTATCCTGCTTAACTTCTGACTTTAGCTCATCTTTGTTGCACTGGTTAAGTAGTAGACAGTATTAGGTCTGAGGAATGTGGTGGCTTTTCAACAAAGCTGATGAGCAGACTGCTCTTCCTAACACTTCCGTATGGACCAAGGGTCTGCGCAGAAATCTTGAAAACACACAGAGAGCCTAGTGTGGGAGTGCACACCTATAATCCCAGTACTTTTGAGGCTGAGGAACAAGCACTACGAATTCAAGGATACCTTGGGATAGTTCCAGACTAGTCTGAGCTAAGTACTGAGTGAGACCCTATCCCCATAATAAAAAATCAAAACGAACTTTTAAAAATACATGGTGGAAGGCCAGTTCTGTTGCATATGTTGCTTTTACCTAAGTCTTTTGCAAAAACATTGTCACACACTCTTAATTTGATGAAATATAAAATATTGATGTAAACACTTTCATTCTAAGTGTATATGTGGACACGGGCAGGGGGAGCTTAGCTACCAGGATGGCATCTAGAATCTCTGGGGTTTTCACTCATTCTCAACATAATGTACCTGTATATAAAGCTACCCTTGAGGCTGGAGAGATGGCTCAGGAGTTAAAAGCACTGAGTACTCTTCCAGAGGTCCTGAGTTCAATTCCGAGCAAACATATGGTGACTCACAACTGTCTTTAATGGGATCTGATGCCTTCTTCTGGCGTGTCTGAAGACAGTCACAGTGTGCTCATACATATAAAATAAGTAAAATAAATCTTAAAAAAAAAGAGAAAAGCCACCACTGGTCCCTAAAGGTTCCTCTCTTAACTAAAGAAGCAGTTCACTGTGACATGCACCTGCTGCTTTGCCTTGTCCTCTTGCTCAGGGCGCATCACATTTCACAAGCTGGGTTGAATTATCCATGCCCTTCCCAATCCTGTTCCACCAAGGCTATTTGTCTGTCTGTCTGTCTGTCTGTCTGTTTTCATCTGAAATCCTGTTGCTCTTGTCACCATCAAGAACTCTGGGTCATCCTCTGAGAATCACAGCAGGTTGGCCTCATTGGTAGAGTTGAGAATACCTCTGACCTTGATTCTGGATTTCCACTCTATCAGACCAATATTTCAGATAGCTCCTCCTTTTTGTCTTCCTCCCCTTCTTCCTCTTCATTCTCCTCCTCTCCTCTTCTCTTCTGAGACAGGCTATGTAGTCCAGGCTGGCCTTGAACCTTGAGCTTCAGATCTGCCTGCCTCTACTTTTCCCAGTACTGGGATTATAGTGATGCACATCACCCCTGGTTTTATGCTATTCTGAGTCCAAGCTATGACTTTGGCATGTCAGGCAAATAATCTGCTGACTAAGACACACCCCCAGCCTCACATAGATTCTTATTGTATCTAGAATGAGCTGTCTGCTTGTTTTTCTCCATGCTATACTTGTGAGCATCTTAAGGAGATAGAAAATTCCCTGCCAGCCTTAGAGCTTATCAGGATTCCCATTCAGAAAGGATTGATGAATGAATGGATGTTAACATACTTAACTCCATTGATACACTTTAGCATAGGCTGAGGTTTGCTCGAGGGAAATCCAGGGAGAACTGGCAGAAGCAAGAACAGGTGTCATGGTCAGTAGAACCCATCACTGATAAAAACACAATAATGGGCTGGACAGATGACTAAGTGGTTAAGAGCACTGTCTGTAGTTACTGTCTGTAAATCCTGGTCCAGAGGACCTGATACCCTCCCACAGACATACGTGCAGGCAAAACACAAATGCATATAAAATATAAACAGATAAATAGATACATAGATAGATAGACAGACAGATAGATAGATGATTGACAGATCTATCATAAAATATAAATACATAGATACATAGATGATGGATAGATGAATGATGGATAGATAGATGGTAGGTAGATAGATAGATAGATAGATAGATAGATAGATAGATAGATAGACAAACCACAGTCTACCTTAGCTGGTGTTCTGCATTATTTAACAAGCTAATGGTAAGTTAACAGTGGATGTCACTGCTACCATTCAAGAATGACCCTGCCAGATCCTTTGGTACATAGATCGAAAAGCAAAGGGGTGTGTAGCCCATGGTACCTAAACCACAAGGGCAAACTGAGACCCAAAGAGAATAGTTAGAAGAAGAAGAGAAGAAGAAGAAGAAGAAGAAGAAGAAGAAGAAGAAGAAGAAGAAGAAGAAGAAGAAGAAGAAGTAGTAGTATCTGGCCAAGGGCCAGAGACCAGAGAGATGGTTCAGTGGTTGGACCTGAGCTCAGTTCCTAGAACGCATGGTTGCCCACAACAGTCTGAAACTCCAGTTCAATGATCTCCAGCCTTTTTAATACTGCGACCCTCTAACAGTTTCCTCACGTTGTGGTGACTCCCAACCATAAAATTATTTTCAGTGCTACTTCTGAACTGTAATCCTGCGACTTCGACGAGTACTAAAGCGAACGTTCATGTTTACTGATGGTCTTAGGTGACCCCGTGAAGGGTCACTCGACCCCTCCACTGCTGCTTCACTACCACAGGATCTTAAGAACAGCTGTTTCTGGGTTTGGTTTGGGTTTTTTTGCTTTTCTTTGCTTGTGTATGAAAACAGGTCTTACTGTGTGAGCCTCAAACTCACTGGGTAGACCATTCTGCCCTTGAGTTCACAGCAATCCCCCTGCCTCTGCCTCTTGAGGCCCATCACTTCCTTCACCTCCCGCTGACAATCCTGCTTATTCAGGTATGTGGAACACCTCCCAAGTCTCCTTGACTGGGTAGCCTTCCTCCAGTGGCCACTCACCCAGACCCAGGTTTCTGTTCCATCCCTGTCTCAGGGACCTGGGACATTGCTTGGAGTCGCTAAACCTTTCCACTGGGATAGAAATTTCTTCTGCTCCTCCCTTGTCTCACTTCCTGCCCTCAACTTCTTCCTGGAACTTGGAACTTCAGAAAGCAGCGTTACCAGACATGAATACTCAGCTTGCTGTTCCGGTTGGAGCAGCAGTCTCCTCAGCCCTGCCTCAACTCTGTTTGCTCACTGACCTGCACTTGCTTTGGGAAGCTCAAGGCCAACACCCCAAGATGTCTTGCATGCCTTTACCTTTTGTGTTATTGTACTAGGAATATAGATACTGACCCCTGACCCAAGGGAAATGCCACCCTCTTTGTTCTGAAACTCCTCTGCTTCAGAGGTTGGGAGTCTCTAAAGATCTGTGCCAAGAGAGTTTCTGATGTGCAGTTTTGTTTTTGTTTGTTTGTTTGTTTGGCTGGAGAGATGACTCAAAGGTTAAGAGCACTGACTGCTCTTCCAAAGGTCCTGAGTTCATTCCAGCAACCACATGATGATTCACAACCATCTGTAACGGGATTTGATGGCCTCTTCTGGTGTGTCTGAAGACACAAGTTTACTTATACATAATATAAATAAAATCTTATTTTTTTTTTTTTTTTGGTTTTTCGAGACAGGGTTTCTCTGTGTAGCCCGGGCTGTCCTGGAACTCACTCTGTAGACCAGGCTGGCCTCGAACTCAGAAATCCACCTGCCTCTGCCTCCCAAGTGCTGGGATTAAAGGCATGCGCCACCACCACCCGGCCAGAGTAAATAAATCTTAAAAAAAAAAAAATCTCCAGAGTAAATATACCTCAGTGTAGAGTAGTTCAACCTGTAGAGTAAAAATGGCTTGGGCCTAATAGAGACCCAGGGTCAGGGGAAGGATGTTGACCCTGAGAGTTTTAGAGTAACTTCTCCCCATCACTTAGGAATCTGGACAACGTCTTTAGGCTACCCTGCCCAGTGGCTATAGTACAATCTACTCTGGGAGACCTGGTTCTGTTTTGAGGGTCCCAGAAAGAGGTCTTTTGGGACATTCTTCTGACTGTTGAACAACACAGAGCACAGCAGGGACCGAAGTGATCTTTTTAGGAGAATAGGGGAAGGCGAGGAGGGAGCAGTGCTGGGAATCAGTTCACTGAGACTGCAGGGGCTGGAGCATGCCCTAGGGCCCTGGTGTTTCTGTCTCTTTTCTTCCTTTAGTCAAATAAAAGGAGCTCAGCTTGGAAAGAAGAAAAGGAAAGAGAAAAGGACCTGAGGGAAGGAGCTGGCAGGTACTGGGGGTGGGTTAGGTGGGGGAGAGAAGCCTCCACAGCCTGTGACCTTCACAGCAGCAGGTCAGATTTTGGTGGCCTCACAGATTGAGAATAGAAATGTCTGTCGTGTTTTCTGCAATGTAGACTCTCCTGTGATGCCCTTTGGTAGTCAAGGTATCTATAGATGTTCTCATTGCTTATATTCCAGTAGCCTACTAAAGCTATTTGGAGAAGCTTGAACCAAACTCTGTGTTTCTGATAACCCAAGAACCTGCTCCCTGGCCAAGCCTGAGCAGGAAACTTAAGGCCCAGAGCTACTGGCAGATGGCTTTCTCCGGAGCTCCAGGCCAGGAGATACCACTAAACCAGCAAGGAGAGCCTCCCCATCCAAGAGAGGGAAGGTTGTAGTGTGTATGTGTTGTGTGTGTGTGTGTGTGTGTGGGTGTGTGGGTGTGTGAGTGGGGTGGGGGGTGAGGTGGGGGTGGAGATGAAAAATAGGTTGAATGGGGTCTTCGAAGCAGAAGTGCAGGTGGCTTGAGAAGCCAAGTTCCATCTTATCTTTAAGTCTCCCCATGGGTGGAGACCTTCTCTGCTGGAGACTGATGCCAAGGGCCAGGGGAGGATGGCCCAGACCTCTGTCTGTGTTGCTGTGCCAATGAGCCCCTGTGTGGGCTCATCCACTCCAGGGCAGTTGTCGCCAATATAGAACAGGACAAGATACCACCCCCTCCCCACAGGTACAAACTAATTTCTGTGTTTGGGTAAAAAGAGAGAATAAAAGTTTAATAAACGTGTGCCGTGTCGTGGATGACTTTGTGGCGACCTCTGTTGCAAATGGCCTATGCATGCGGAATAATGGCCTCCTTGCAGAGAGGGAAATAGCTTAGTGCTATCATCGTTGCCTCGGTAACCATCAGAGTCCCCATCTAGCAAGAGAGAAATGAGTTATGAAAAGGCTTGAGTGAAGAAGGGATTAACACATGATCCCAGGGACAGTATGTCAATCAAAATCAACTGAGAAATTACACTCTCTATTTGAGAATTTCTCCGGTACCCAAACGGTAGTGAGGTTAGCATTTCTCTCTCTCTCTCTCTCTCTCTCTCTCTCTCTCTCTCTCTCTCTCTCTCTCTCTCGCTCTCCGCTCTCTCGCTCTCTCGCTCTCTCCTCTTTCTTCCCTCCCTCCTTTTTCCCTCCCTCCCCCATACCTTTTTTCAATTTAAGGAGAGGATCATGATTATTCTTCATGATTATCATTAGTAATTATACTGAGGTGAGAAAAAAGCTTATCAAAAGGAGTTAAGACAGGTGCCCACCCACTCAATCCCTTCACACCTGGCCACCTGGGGGTCTCTGTCCTTCCTTCTTCCTTCTTGCTTCCTTCACGGACCCCTACTCCATAGTTAGTCTCCCCTGGACTGAGAGATGGGAACCCAAACCTGAGCCTTCGCTCATTCCCTTCCAAACAGTGTTCTGAGCCTGGGAAGGATAAGGTAGAGGCCCAGCGGCGCTTCCCACTGTCCATTTGCTCTAGGAATGCAGAGGCAATTTAGGCAAGGCTAGTCTCCCTAGCTGATTCCGAGTTAGACTCTGTCTCGGGCTTTCTGGTCTGTGTTCTGGGGAAAGAAGTCGACTGTGTTGCACACCCCGCCCCTCAGCTTGTGAGACTTACTCTCTGAGTAGGAAGACACACGCCCACCCACGCTGCTTCTCACACACGTGACTCCCGGGTCTCAACACAGATAAGAGACCGTCTGCAGAGCCAAGGGGTAGGCTTGGTGAAAAGGGGGCTCAACTGGGGACCCTGTCCTGCCTCTGCGTCCGTTCACTTGTCTGGTTTGCCGCTTGAATTAGGAATTAGAACACTCAATCTGTTGCACTCCCGCCCCTCCCTAAAGAGAATCCCCCGCCCCCAAAACTTGAAAGGCCAAAGGCTGGCGTGAGCGAAACCTGGATGGGTGAGAATTTGCGCGCTGGTGATATACCACAGTCATCCCTAGCTCAGGGCTACAGATCGGGTGGGGGAACCTTTGGGTGAGGCCTGGTACCCTAGGACTGCAGGGGAAGTGGGCTCTTGCTTCTGAGAATCTGTCTGGTCAGGGACTGTAGACCAGGTATGTTGGTAGTGGGACTAGGTTGCTCAAATGACTCCGAATGTGGAGAGGGACAATGGTCAGCCACACACCACACCCCATTTCTCTTCCAACCACCTAGGCCGCCTGAATAGCCTTTGCCACCGTTTTGTATAATCCTTTCAGTTAGCCTAAGGGGAAACTGAGACCTGGAGATGATACAGATTTTAAAGCCAGGGTTGTGGTTCAGGAAATTGGTCCCATTAGAAAAAAAAACAAAAACAAAAACAAAAACAGAAAACAAACCAAACAACAACAACAAAAACTTGTAAGGGAATTTTTGTCTGAGAGCTTTAACCTTAATCGATGAAGAGTAACGAAATATGAGGCGAGGCCACGACGAGAAGGCTGGCTCCGCCCTCGGCCCTGCTCTCTCAGAGTCGTCGCCTCAGTGAGTGCTTCCCACCAACCATCTCTGCACTCACCAGTGTGCCCATCCACCCATCCATCCCTGAGCCCTCCCCTCCCCCGCAGGGTCCCACACAAATTTCCAGCCCTGAGTGTCCCGCGGTTAACTAAATCGCCTTGACCTGGGCGCTATTTGATATTTGCCTCTTTGACACTCATTTAGGAGCTCGCAGCGGTAACGCAGACATTGGACAAGTCCAGCCTGAAACCGAAGCCTTATGAAAAAAGGAGATGGGGAGAACCTGATAGCTGGAAACTCGTTTTCTCCAAAGGCTTTCGGGACATTTTAGCCCGGCTCCAGGTCCGCGGAGCGCCAGGGCGCCGCCAGTGCGGGTGTAAATGTTAAATGTTAGCTATTTGTTCCGATGATTGCCATGAAAATCGACTCTTTCTTGTCTTCTTTTTCTCCCCCCTCCTTTTCTTTCTCTCCCTCCCTGTCTCCGGATTCCCACAGATACCACCACAGCCAGTGGCTCCCAAAAGCCATCTTCCCTCCTACAGCGCTGGCTGTCCCTCCCAAACTTCCAATTTGTAAACAAATAACAAGGGTGGGGCCACAGTGTAATTTTTCTGGTTTTGTTCTACTTTGGAGGCAACACTATGTATCTATTCTTCCTAGTCTCTAGTACCCTCCCCTACACCCACCCTGCTTATCTTAGCGCTCCCATTTCTTGGAAGTGGGGCTGGGAAGACTGTAGGCAATGTTCTCGGCAAAAGAGGGACAAACTGATGGATGAGAAGATGAGAGAGTCACTTATCGTGAAACTTCCCATTTCCGCTTAAGGGGAGCGAAGACTTCCTACTCGAAGCTTCTGTCTTCCCCCTTGAAGAGATCCCAGGCCTAAAATTGAGGCTGGCGACAAACCCACACTCCCCACAAGGTGTCCTTGACTCAACTCTCCATCCAATCTCCTCTATTATTTAGTGCACTCTGCATTAAATAATAACAATTTACCATAGACTCTCCGCCTTCTAGAATGGTGCCTCCACCCCACCCCTCATGCACCCCAACTCTCCATGCACCGTGTTGGCTCTGCCAGTATCTACACCTTCTTGCAAGCAAGCTTTCCAACTCTGATAACTGTAAGCTTCATTTCCTTGCTCGTCATTCTCCCCCAGCTCCTCCTCCCCTTCCTTTCTCCCTCCTTAGAAGATTTTGGTACCGGTAAGATAAGATATTCAACCCTCTATCGGGAATCCTGTGATATTAAAGATCAAAACGTGGCGTCAATAGAAGGACCAAATGCAGGGGGAAACAAAAGGGGGAGCTGGGAGATGCTCATCAGCTAATTACAGCTGCAAATATTATGCAAATTTATCTTGGCACAGAAATGGAGAGAAAGCGAGTTTAAGTGTGGAGATAATGCCGGAAAATTGAATGTTCATCTGGGCATGGGAAACGGCCCAGTAGGCTCCAGCAGTCTGCCGCATCTAGGGAATCTGCGTTTCCAGGCTCCTATCAGATCATCTGCACTTCGATGGCTGAGGCTGAGAAATTCATATTACTTATAATTGATACTTGAAATTCTTGGAAGGATGTGTCATAAAGAAAGGAAAGAAAGAGGGAGATTGAGAGGGGGTGGGGACTATGGAGAAGAAAAAGGGGAAACCATCTAGATACCAAGCAACCAAGCACAGACTTAGAACTCTGAGGTCTGAGGTGAACTGATGGATAAAGGGAGAATAACCCGGACAATCAGGTGTCTTCTTTTGTATAAATCTAAAATATGATAGTTGTTTAGAACCAAAATCCAAGTTTTAAAGAGACTATAATTATTTGACTTCCTCTTTTTCTAAAGGTTGTGGAGCATACTCAGGAACTGAGACTTGAACTTGAGAGAAATGGGAACCCTGGGTATCCTCACTGTGGGAGAAGGCAGAACCACTCTAGGAAGGATGATTCCCCCACCCCCACACCATAGAGCCTCATTCCTGCTCCTGCCTCCCCTGTGTACACCATCCCTCCCATCATTGCTGGCAACACCCACAGGATTAATTCAATCTCCTCAAGAACTATCAGGGGCATTATAGTCCCAGAAACAGACTTCCAATTCTCACACTGTAAAAAGTAAATCTTCAGTATAGGATAAAGAGAAAACAACAGGAATCATGGGAAATAACTTAAAGAAAAAGTTCCTCACCCACCACAAAATCTTCCTAGAGAAACACGCGTGTGTCGGGGGGAGGGGTTCAGGAACTCAGACAATCCATATTCCAGTGCAAGCCATCCAATTACCAAGAAATTACCATCTGACGTCAGGAGAAACAATTGGAGGGCGAATATGTATGAATCTCTTCTCATTCGTTTACATATTCCCGGTGATTATTTGATCCAAATAACCAGAAAGTAATCAGCAGGCACAGAGAGCTTAAGGGCGAATGACCAAGGACTCTTGCCCCTTCTGGGTACCTAAGCCTGGATGTCCATAAGTCTTGTCCGACACTGGGAGGTGGGAGGGGCTGCTGCCTTAGTCTTGGATTCAGACATCTGTCCTGTTCAGGGCTGGGTGATGCCTGTTGCATTTCGATGGCTTTTGTTCTTTTGGTGTTAAGATGAGAGACAAAAGAAAACAAAAATGCCAATTATTGGAACTAATTAGCCATTAAATGAGATGTGCCCCCCTTCTTCTCTCTAAAATGGAAAGAAGTTGATGTGAGTGGGTGTGAGTGGGGTGAAGGGTGAAACCCACCCACCTGTGCTCTCCAAGAAAATCAAACCTGTTCTGCATGTGTCAACAGACAAAGCCAGGCAAGCTGAAAGCTGTGCGTGTGTGTGGTGTGTGTGTGTGTATGTGTGTGTGTGTGTGTGTGTGTGTGTATACTTCATGAACAAGAGCTAAAACGATGACTGTTTGGAGGCACCTGGAATTGATCCTTTATTTTCTGGTTAGCTTGAATTGGGGCTGGGGTGGCTAGTGGGGGTAAGAAGTGTGTGGAAGCAAGAGAGATGCTGAGGAGAGAGGGAATCTTGGGAAAGTGACCATTATCGCTATCTTTCTATATAAAGATGCAAGTAGCATTTTATTTTAACCTGGCCCTGTGCTTTAGTCAGTGTTTATGATTAATTATCTCCTTTTTCATAAAAATAAATCATGTTAAAAATTAGGATCTCAGCACTGGGGAGAAACTAACCACTGGTTTCAGGTCGATCTTGTTAATTTCAGCCTGAAATTGACACACTAATTAAAGAGCAGCGTGGTAAAGCACGAGCAGGCAAGATTATACCCAGTCCCCCCCCCTTTTTTTTTATCAGATCTACCTTATATTTTCCCAATTAAAAACTGCAAAAAGCAGTTTCATTGCCCAGGGATAAGAAATAAGGGCCCCCTTTTCACAACGTTGGCCATCGCTTTCCACCATCAGATTCATTGTGATGTATTAGATGCAATAAATTATCCCATGTAACAAAACATTGGGAGCTGAAAAGCAGATAATCTGGAAAGCAGAGATAAGGATTCATTATCCAAATCATTATGAATCCAGCGTTGCCTCTGACTTCTTTCTTAATCAGCTCCTCTGATCCTGGATATGTGAGCAGGACAGATAAGGAAAGAGCCGTTTATAATTCTCCACCTCGCCTAATATTTTAAAATAAAGTCAGAGGCAAGAAAACGCCATAAAACACTGGTGAGCAGGCAAGCGCCGAATGAAAAATCACTTCCATGCCATTATATCCACAGTAAGATTTAATTAAAATTCTCCCCATCCACGTGCCTTATTTTCAGATAGGATTTTTTCCCATCACGTAATAATTGATAGGAATTTGCAAACGGGGCTATTTATTTAGGATGCCTGGGTGGATTGGGTCTGAGGTTTTCTTTTTGGTTTTTTTCTCTTTTTGTTTTGTTTTTAATTCCTAGTGGCTCTTCTTCCAAACTTCCATTTGAGACATTCATAGTTGCCTTTTAGCAAGGTGCTTACTGCAGCCCACCCCAATCACACTGAATGGCGGAAACACACTCTGAATCACAATCCTGGAAGTTGATTTTAATGAAAATGTTTTTGTTGGGGGATGTGAAAAAACAGAGGGTACCCGGCTCTAAGCTGTATGGCCTTTGCATTCCTTCAAGACAAACCTTCTTCCTCTCCAGTACCACAGGAAGCAGCCACGAGTGGGACTGAAAGCCTAGAGTTTTATTTGTTTCCATATTTTGTTTTGCTTCAGACAGAATCTCACTTTGTAGCCCACATTCGCCTCAAAGTCCTGGTTCTCCTGCCTCAGCTTCTCTAATGCTGGGGTTGCAGGGGTGTACAACCACACCTATCTTGAAGGATTAGAACTTTTAAACACAGGGCAATCAATCATTAAGTGTGTTGTCGTTTGGCGAAGTGTCTTTTAAAGTTCTAAGGTAAATCTCAAAGCGTGCATGGGAAGGTTGAAAAGGCAAGATGACGTTAGAGACTGCCGGGCACAGTGACAAGTACTTTCTGGTTTTAGGGGAAAGAAATGGGGTGATGGGAACTCACCGAAATAGTGTGTGGAAGAATTCCTCATCCTTGTACGCACAACAATGCCCCACTAACTGACCACACGGTATTAGAAAGATTGGAGATCCTGTCAGAGAGTATTTCCTCTATTTGGAGACTCCCTTTCTTTATCCAACGGGTGAACCTATCTCCATGGCCATCACAGAGATCGGCACCCAGTGTTTCATTTATCCCTTAGTCATTTACTGATCCATCTTTTTCCATGTGCCTGGTGACCTCCCTTTCTATTTCAAACCCGGTCCCTTAGATTCTGATCTGAGAAAAGCTATAGAACTAACCTCTGGATTTGAAGCAGCTGTCGATGGTGGCCATTAGGAGGGTACAATGACCTCCAGGAAACGTCCCAAAGCCAATCGGTGTCCCCAGGCCCAGGGCTTCACACTGTCTCTCCAGCTAGCTCAGGTCACAATCCTTACCAGTGAGGAATGACCTCTGTCTCTTGGTCCCATTTCTACCCCCAAACACAAATGAAATAGTTCAGATCAGCAGTTATTCCATGGTTCAGTGGTTATTCCATGCAGGAGAAACAGAGTCAGAAAAACCTGAGGTTGCAGGTTAGAAAGCTCACAGGTGCAGGCAGTGGTAACCAACAGTGAAGTCTTTAAGTGGCTGTGAACTGGCCTGTGTCTTTGTGATCTAGGTGTCCAGAGAACACACAAAAGTCCTCAATGAAATCACTCCCTAAAATTCGTGAGTGGGACCATCCTGTCCTTCTCTGTTGGATTAACTCCAGGCAGCCTCCCAACAACCCTGGCTTCCTTAGTACGTGGTGTGAAACTGGTGTGAAATACAGTCACCTCTGACTGAGGCAAGGTTATTTCTTGTCACACACACACACACACACACACACACACACACACACGAGAGAGAGAGAGAGAGAGAGAGAGAGGAGAGAAGAGATGAGAGAGAGAGAGAGAGAGAGAGAGATATTTCAACAGGAATCAATGAGTGAGAGCAACTCGGCTGTAAGTCAGACAGCGACCCATGGCTTAGTTACAGCACTCTCCGTTATCCGTGTAGGTAGTGTGCCCAGGTGATGTCCGGTAATCTGAGTCAGAGTCTTTCTCTTACTTTATTTACTATCCAGGAAAAAAAACAACCCCTCGCCCCTACTTTTTGTTTTTTCAACACAGGGTTTCTCTGTGAAGCCCTGGCTGTCCTGAAATTTGCTTTGTACACCGGGCTGACCAGTCAGAGATCCACCTGCCTCTGCCTCCGGAGTGCTGGGAATGAGGCAATTTATTAAAAGGCGTGCCGGACTCTCTTTTTTCTTTACCCCATTTCCTTCCCATTCCCCCAACTCCACGGTCCATCCTTCGGTCCGTTAAGAGAGCCAGATCATGCCTATAGCCCCTGTCAGACCACTATAGTCCTTACAATTTTCTTTTTAACCCCCGAGTTTCGTTGGAAGTCTAGCTTCCCCAGTTAAGGCTTTTGGGAGCGATGGCGGGGCGGGGGTCGGGGCACGCGATCTCATTGTCATTGCTCTTTACGTTTTAGAACTCTGAGCAATCGGGAGCCCTGTCCGCAGAAGGGAAGGAGCGCGGCGAGACCGGCCGGACAGACCCGAGGAGACCTGGGGGAAAGAAGGTGCTCCCGCTTTAGTTAGAGGAATGGGAGGGGGAAGAAAGTCTGCTTTGATATCGGAAGTGTTAGAACAGGACGTACATTCTAAGGGAAAATAAGGCTTTCAAACTGGAGGCGAACTTCTTGAAGGAGAAGGGGGAGGGGGGACAGCAGGGAGCTTGAAAGGGGACAAGAAGCGCGAATGGGAAACAAGGGGAAAGCCGTAAAAGGCCCCACTCGCCCGCGGGCCCTAGAAGTGGGGGTCTAGATACCGCCGGCTGCAGGGGGTTGGGAGGATCGACTATAGTAGTCACGTGGGCACATGCGTGCCTCTCCGGTCTCTGCTCCAGCCCCTACCCAGTCATGTGCAAGGAGGAAGGGTGCTTGTGCCTCCTAGGCGTCCCGGAAGCCAGTAACAGCTTCTCAGGACCCAGGGCTTTCCCGGACAGTTCATAGGGTGCATTAGGGCAACAGGTTGGGAGTAGGTTGTTGAGAGCATGACCCCAGCCTAGTCCTCAAAGCCTCCTGGAGAGCTTGACTCTGCCACTTGGTGGCGGAGAGCTGGAGCGACAGGGCTGGGGACAGGCAGAATTGCTTTGGCGAAGATGGTTCTTCCGGGTTCCCTAACGGACCAGAAGACCCCCTTCTTTTCCTTTTGCCAGATTGGCAAATGGGGTTCTCAGCTCCCTCCACTCTTGACTTCATCGCACCCTAGAAGATGCCCCGCGGAGGCTCAAACCGGTTGGCAGGCGGGTTGGTATCTAAATGGAAAGAATTTCAGGTTTGTGGAGATAGAGACAGGTCGCTGACACTATCTAGGAGACAAGCGTGCCTATCGAGGTATCACCCGCTCTGCAATGTGATGTCCATCACCCGGTACCCCTCTCCTCTCCACGAGTTCCCACTAACACTTTTGGGCCTCGCAGTTTCTCCTTCTTCCTCTGTCCTCCGCCCCGCCTCAGCAGTTCCTTCGGCTCTGACCATTCCCCTACTCCCAGGGATTGACCACCCCCAAACTGGACACTGAGTCACCTCTTCCGACCCAACCGGTTGGAGCAGCCCAAGCTTATTGACTTCATGGTTCAGCCACGGACAAAACTTTTGTTTTATTTCTCCCCAAAGATGTATTTATTTTAGAAGGCAGTCTCCATATTCTTTTTGTATAAATATTGTGAAGGGAAAACTCGACCTGTCAAAACAAATGGACCCTGACCCTTTTCTACCTTGGTGTTTATGGGGTTTCACTTCACTCTAGCTGAAAATTATTCGTGGCAGAGTCTCTTGGTACATGATTCCGCTGCTCTCGCTATTGGGATGGGGATGAGAAAGTGTGGGGGTCCGAGGGAGAAACTCCAAGGAGAACAATGCAGTTTACTGTGTCTTGGTAGGCAAACAGCTTCATTTTCTTTAGAGATTCCCCCCCCCCCCCGGAATGCTTCTGGTTGGTTCCTGTTTTTTTATTTTTATTTTTCTCCTTAAAGGTAAAATTTCCTCTTGAAATGTTTAAGAGAATTGGGACCCATAGGATCCTTTAGTCTATGTGCCACCGATGAGTATTCTTCTACACCAGGGTTAGACAGCGTCAATCAAGTCCAGCCAAAAACATTCTAATTCTAACTTATTAGACATCCCGACTAAAGGGTGGTGGTGGTGGTGGTGGTGGTGGTCTAAACCTTGGGAGAAAGAAAACACTTTGAAGACTTCATATGATGCTCAACTCCTGGATGTACCCATAGAACCTCTAATTGAACCATTTGTTCAAAAGTGAGAAGAAAAATGCTTCAAACACGTGTGTACCTATGGTAATGACCCATTGCACGGGACAGTGACATTTATAGTGTTAATTCCAACCCTGTCAGAAGACAGTGGGCTGGCTTTGTAGGCACCAGGGGCAGGTCACGTTTCAGGCGATCTTTTTGTGCCCACCCCCTTCCAACTCAGTTTCACACACCTCTGATGTGCGGTTTGTGTGTTTGCAAAAGGGGATGCTATTCATTCCCTCCCTCCTCCTCCTCCTTCTTCCCTCCTCCCTCTTCCCCCCACCCCGTTGCAACCCGGAAGAGCTCTGCTGTCTACACTGAGCCAAGGGAGGCAGAGGGGAGGGGCTCTTAGCAAGGATTCACATCATCCAGGTTTTACCTCTGGCTGAAAGCCTGGCTGAGATGCAGTGAAGCCGCCTTGGCGCTGAGGCTGCTGCTGGAGCTTCGGGAACAGTGGTGAAGTCTGCCTGTCATACTGCCTTCAGATCTCCAGCAAGGCGGGTGGAAAAAATAAAAAACAGCTGGCCTTCAGGAGAGAGCTGCCCTGGTCAGTGAGTACATAGCTATCTCCTTTTCGTCCGTTCTCCTTCTCCCTGCACCACGTGGAGAGAATTAAGAGGAGGTCTCCCCCATGGGGACAGCAGCCTCTGGAAGAAAGTGAACTAGACCCTGGCCCTTTATTGTTCTTTCTGGGCACTGGAAGTCTTTGGCTTCCTGCAGTGACCTTGGGTGATTGTGCTGTGGGAGTGTGTGGATGTCCTTGTTTGGAGGAAGGAGCTAGCAGAACTTGGGGTGCAAAGAAAAACTGAATGGGGGGGCAGTAAGAGCTGGCGGGTTGCTTGGGAAGGGCTCGGGGTAGATGCTTTTCACTGCAGGGAGGACAGAGCATTAGAGGAAATAGCTCATCTGCTCAGGAGCTTTCTCTAAAGGTGGCTGCCATGCCCAAGTGTCAACTGCATGTTTACTTTTTCCAGCTTACAAGGGTATGTTTAGGTTCATTGTCTGCATATCATCTAAGAAACATGTGCACTGTGAAAGTTGGAGTCCAGATGTGACAACATCTGGCATCCCCTCAGGGTGGATGGTAGGCACCCTTGTTTACAGAAGCACCCTGAGGTGGGAGAGAAAACCAGTTTCCCAGAGTGTGACCAGGGTTCTGTGGAGGGAGAAGGCAGAGGGGATAACATTTGGATATTCTTCCTGGGATAGCAGACCAGCAGACCTCCAATATGTCATTCAGAAATGGATCTCACACACACACACACACACACACACACACACACACACAGAGAGAGAGAGAGAGAGAGAGAGGAGAGAGAGAGAGAGGAGAGAGAGAGAGAGAGATAATGTTAAAATGCAAGGGAAGTCTGGTGAATCTGAGATGTGAGCAGAGCAGTTGCTTTTTTTTTTTTTTTTTAAATAATATATATATTTCTTTAATAGAGCTGGCTGACAAACTGACAGGTGTGATTTCACCCAAAGTAGGACTGAAGTAACAGTGCCTGCTGGATCCTCCTTGGCACAGATGTATTTCCATATTTCTTGACCATCTCCTCCCTTTATAGACCACACTGGGACTCTGAAATCACAGTTTGCAAGACCCAGAACTCTGTAGGGACAAATAATGATGATAGCCTTTCTGTGGCCAGTCACTCTTTGGTGGTGGTGGTCGTGGGCTGTCCACCCCCCCCCCCCCCCATGGCGGGTTGATGGCCAAGGAATCCCAGAGAACCAGGTTTAATGAGTCCAGGTATTTCTAAACAAGATGCTCTGCTGCTCAAACAGCTGTTCCTGAGGAAGAGGGCTTCCTATAAAATGAGAATAAAAATGTTCTCATTCCGTTTGGACTAGGTCTAGATGTAATTTCTATCCTGCTCCACCAAGACTCATCATGTAGGTATCAATGAACTCTGTTTACTGACTGACTTAGCATTAGGATTTAGCAAAAGGCCTAGCTTCAAGGTTCAAGCCAGGGGCTCAATGAGGCCTACGGTTTCTGGCTCCAGGACACAAACAGGGCATAGAGAATGCCATGCATGGCGGCGGCGGTGGTCACCGTCACCCTCTACATAAACTGTCCTTGCTAGCAGTCCCAGATCCCCCAGTCCTTTTCAGTTACAATCCAAAGCCTAGACACAGGGCAGGCGATCTGGCATTTTCCTTTATTTATTCTGACTCTGCCTTCTTGCAGAAAACGAGTGTAGTGGGGTTCACACATAGGTATATTGAAGGGATGGGTGCAAGCAGTAGGAAAGCTAGTGTCCTGTGTGTTTGCCAATCGCCCAAAGCTACACAGAAAGGCCCAGGGAAGTTGCAGGTATATGGGAGTCCTAGGACTTTCACCTCCTTCTGCAATTTGTGTGCCCTGCAGTGAAGACTTTGATAGAGAAATGAGGATTCTGACATTGTGAGTGGGACAGAAGGGGGAAACCTTCTGTTCTCTAGCCCTGGGCTATTTTAACTCTCCCTAGGCTACCCGGAGGGTTGTTTTATTCTTGATGGCTAAGCCATTTCACACTTGAGTATGTGTTCCTTTCCAGATATGCCTTTGTGTACCAATCCAATAGTTCTGATCACCCCTCCCCACTAACGGTTGGAATAACCCAGGAGGTTCACTAACTGTCGGGGAGAGAGCACCCTTTGCTTCCTTCTGGGTCCAACGGGGCTAGGGTTATACCGAGTGCACAGGCAAATTGGACGAGGAAAGGTTGCTAGGCGTGCTCTCTCGGAGGTCCCGGTTTGTTGTCCTAGGAGGGGGTCTGCAAGGAGCTAGTGATGGGTAAGCACGTGCGTCTGGTGGTTGTTTTATTTTATGTAACAAATTGCTGGAGTTCACTTTGCGGAGCTGGCAGGCTGTGCAGGATGCCTAGTAAGCCTGGACCCGAGAGTCGCACGCAGGCAGGCAGGCAGGCAGGCAGGCATGCAGGTAGGCAGATAGAAGCTCTGGGCAAAGAGCCCGTGGTGCCCGAGAAGTCTTGGTTTTGATAATCTGAGCCAGGCATACTCACGATTTTTTTTATGGGTATCATCATCGTGTTCAAAGACACTAATGATTCATGTTTAAAAAAAAAAAAAAAAAGCCATCCTCTGCTCGTCCCAGGATCTGAAGCATATCTCCTGTTTTTCCACCTTTGGTGTGAAGCCCATGTCCCTCGTCCACAGTGGATTGTCTCTCAACAACCGGCATTCCAATTCCTTAGGCTAATCTAGAGACGCAAAAGCCCCACATCTCTAAGATAAAGCCCACTTTCTCCTTTTGAAACCACCAAAGCTTCAGAGGAGAGTGGGCTGAAGCAGGCGCTGGGGACTGGGGTGTGCCTCAACTAGCCAGGAGAACCTAGAGGCCAGGATTGAATCTAGCAGGTGACCAAGGCTGGCCCACCTCAGCCTCGCAGCTTTACGTATTTACTAAGACGAAGGGGCCTGTGTGTTTAAACGTCGAACCCCAACCAGCTGACTCCGGATTTTGATTTCTTGGAAGCCGTGCGGAATTCTAGGTGCTTCAAAGGTGGGGCCTGGGGCTTTCCTGGGAGCAGGAAATATCCTACTGAAAATTAATGATGCCAAAGGGCAAAGGAGCGGCTGCCGGAGCCTGGACTTCCCAATGGGTCACCCGCACCCCTTCCTCTTTCCCACGGTTCCTCTAGGGATAGGTAGAAAGTGCACGCCTTCATCTTTCGGGGTTGGTTCTTTCTCTTCCCACCCTAGGCTTAGGCTCTTCAGTCACCATCTCCATCCTCGCGTGTGCTTTGTTCTATTAGAAAGCAGAAATCCCCGGTCTTCTCCCTATCCGCCTGCCCCTTTCCGCTTCACCCCTATCTACCCATTTTTTTTTTTAACCTCGCTATAATCAGGGGTTTTCTCAAGTGGGGAAAAAATAATAGTAGCTGAGGGAGGGCAAGAATCCCTCGAAGATGAAGGCGAGGGCTGGGGCTGGGCTGGGGGCGGAGTGCGAGGGGGGTAATTGCCCAGAGCCTGTCTTCTCTAATAGTCTCCTCGTCCTTACCCCGCTCTTCCTGGCTTGGGTAGCTTTCCTCCGGTGTTTTAAATTGTGATAGATGAATAAGCAAAAAAAAAAAAAAAAAAAAAAAAAAAACCCAAAAACAAACAACAAAAAAATCAAAACAACGTAATCCAAACAGTGGCTCATTTCGCTTGGAAAGTGGAGCCCAGACCCAGGGTGGGTGGGCGTGGTGGGAGCCGGGAGATCTGCGGGTGCATAGCCTTTTTATTCAAGTTCCCATGGCTCCCCCCTGAAACCCCCCCTCGGCTTCCATTGCCAGCTTCTTCTCGTGTCCAGTGACTTTTAGCATCCTTCTTTCTCTACATCACTAAAGTTCCCGTGTCTACTGTTTTAATTGGAAAGGTGTCTGCGTTGGGGAGCCTCAGCCAGCATGGCCCACTGCCTGCTTCGTTTTCCACCGCTGTTTGATTTTGCTTTTCTTTCTGCATTTCAGCTCATGCTGGGGGGAAAAAAAGAGAAAAGGGGACATGGTGAAAGCAACGGTGATAACGTAATGGTGTTTAACCTGTGAGGTCCGGATCGCCGAGGCAAAGCGGCCTCCCCAGCGGTTTTGTATGCTCAAGCCAGGCTGGCTGGTGGCGCCTTGGGACTGTGTCCCCGGCATAACCCTCCTGCTCCGCAGCCAGCGAACTATTTATACAGCGTTACCTGTACTATTCTCGTATCCAGTAAAAATCCTCGCCCGGCCTGGGTAACCTAATCCGGAGTCTGAAACGGAGGAGGGGGTTCTGGGGCTGGCTCCAGAGGAGAAGGAAGTGTGTTCTGAGACTTAAGCGGGGTCTCTTATTTGCTCCTCCCCCGATTGGGAAGGTAATTCGGATTTGGTTCGAGGAACCGGGACTTGGATCCATGTCCCAGCCTTCCGGCTTTTCTCCTCTCAAACAGGCACTGTGGATTGACGAGGCGGCCCGCAGCTCCAACCCACGCTCCAAGAAAGAACAGTGGTCCGGGGGATGACCAAGGACGAGTCTCCTACCTTGGTCTGCTTGGTGGCAGGTCTAGTTCTCCCTCCCGCCTTTCTTTTACAACTTCTATGCCTAAGACAAAATTATCAAGGAACCCAACCGGTACCTTCGCAACCAGACCCTACCGGTTATCCCAGGCCTGCATAAAGCAGAGCCCATGCGGGATTTGCAGCGTGCACAGAATCGAATTAAACGCATCTCAGTGGTTATTGTCTCTCGCTAATTGCTTCAACAATGGCCACTGTTAAAACGGATACACCCAGTTAAAGGCCCCGCGCGGTCTCCCTGGGTTCTCGCCACCGCCCCACTTCCCTAGTCCGAGGCGATGCAGACCTCCGGGTTGCAAACCGGTGGTAAGGGGGTACAGGCGCCGGCCTGAATACCTCTGGCCTCCACTCTTTCCCAGACGCACAGCGACCACGGTCTTTTCACTTCGTTTTTATTAATCGATCGCATCGAAGGAAGATTGATCGAGCTGGAATGGGAAGGGACTTTTCCCCTAGTCCTTGGGTCGTCGGGGTCCCGGGCTGTGTATTTAGTTTCTGGCCTTCGGTGCTGCTCTGCTTTCTCCCCGACCTCCCAGCCCTTCAGATTCCGGGCTTCACTTCAGTCAGTAACCGCGCCATCAGATCCGCCCCTGCCGGCGCCGTGGCTCCGGGAGGAGGGACAAGGCAGTACGGCCCCGCTCCGCTTAGTTCTCCAGCCTGCAAATATTTGCTGCCTCTAGGAGAATCCTACTATTCCGCTTGCGCTCTGCATGCAAAATCCTTAAGTAAACACGCTCAAATGACAGCCCTGGGCATTCCGAGGCACGCTTTCTACCCCTGCCCAGGATTAGTAACTATAGTACTTCGACCCCCGAGGTTCGCTTTTGCTGTTCACTCTCTGGAGGGTAGCGCTCAATAGCCCCCCACACCCCCCAAGGTAGCATCTTTTCGCATCTCGGCCCCGCGGAGCTCGCCTGGCCTCTCCCGGAGTCAGGCTCGGGTTGGTGAAGCTGAGTGAATGTCTACCTTCTGGGTCCATGGCCCCAGTGATGAGGCCCTATCACCCGCTCAGCCTTTTTGCAATCAGGGTTTCCAAATTCTGATGGGGACCGGCTGTGTCTACTTCTAGAGTGATGGGGTCTTAACGCCCCAGTGAAGGCGAGTGGGAGGGACCTGAAGATGGGCAAGTGTGTGTGTGTGTGTGTGTGTGTGTGTGTGTGTGTTGAGGGGTGTCCCAGCTTACTCCAAGCATAGAGAAAGTCAGATCCATTTCTTACCCTTTCCCCAAGAGGGCACACATACCCTGCTCAACTTGACGCCTGCAGCCGCAGCCTCAAGGCCTGGGGTTTTCAGATAGGTCAAATAGGCTCCGACTACCCAAGTGCTCATTCCCAGATCCCGGTTCTAGCTGAACCTTCGCCCGCTCCGCTCCAGGATGCTGAGTCCCCAGGGACTCATAGCTTTCGTCAGCCCCTTACCCTATTGAGAGAGGCCTCATGAACTGCAGGAGCCAAAGACTCCAGGCAGCAGCGGCAACAGCGTGCTCCTTGATGGCTTTCTCTTGCCTTTCCCCCAGCTCCGCCAGATGCTCCGGGGGAAGAAGGGGAGTACCGTACACCGAGCCAGACCCGGTGTGCCTTGGGGGTGGGGTGGTGGTGGCACTCCAGGTCTTTAGGAGGGCACCCAGGAGGCCCCTAACGAGGCCGGGATCAGCTTTGTAGCTCTGGAATTGGAGGATTGGGACCACCTTTCCCTCCGGCCCCAAGCCCCCTCCCCTCCCCCGCCACCAGCCAAGGGAGGAGGAAGCCCGGCCTGCATCTGCGAGCAAGGCGGGTCAGACCGGCGCCTGTCCTGGCCCAGACCCCCTGAGTCCAGCTCTCCGCCTCAGGCCACGCGCCGCAGCCTCTCCGGACTCGATCCCTTCCCCCTTCTTCCCGGTGGGTCTCGGAGCCGACCTCGGCCCTCCCTCCCCGGTATCCCCCTCCTCTCTTTTTCCCTCCCCCTACCCTGCTCTGTGTTTCTGACTCTGGGGCCGGCCCATGACGTCAAACCCAGTGTGGCGTCGGCGAGACTGGCCGGCGCGGGCCATCAAAAGAGCAACGTCCTCTTTCCCAATTACCCACTGTCAGTCCGGGAACAGGGGCGGACCGGCTGGGAATTACAAGTTAAATACCCCCTACAGGCTGGCTCCGTTGCCCGGGGCATCTAGCCTCAGGCCCCCTACTCCTCTCTGCCAGCCCCAAACTACCTCAGACCAGGAGGGGCCTACTAGATGTTTTATTTTTCCAAGGGAGGGGAGTGTCCTTTGCATCTAGCATAGCTCCTCTGGTGATTGAATTAAGACGAATAATCCTCGCCACTACTAAATTTATTAGAGAGGCGCCCCTATTTGGGAAGCCTTCCTTTTTAGAAGTATTTTCTTTTTCAGTCTTTAAAATTACGTTCTAAGCCTCATAGACTAACACGTTCAAGTCTTGGCGTCAGCAGCTTTCTTTCCTGTCTCCAGAAGGATTTCTTTTGCTCTCTCTCTCTTTCTTTCCCCCCTAGATCTCAGTGCCCCAGACCAAAGAGATATGCTTACTTGCTTACTTGGGATTTTTCCTCGAAGCTGTGAAGTAGGGTCAGGCTGACTGATATCCTATACAACTCATGAGTGATGCAGGAATAGTATCTTTTTTCTCTTTTAAACTCATTATAAATCTTAATCCCGGGCCTTTTAGCAAAAATGTGTGTGCGGTCTTCTCTGCTTGTTTATGGAATGGTTTCCGGTGAATGTTAGACAGCAACTAAATAATTAAAAGGTTTTGAGAGCGCTGTGAGCTGGAGGAGATGCTGGCAGCTTGATTGGCCCAGGAGAGATGAGTTAGTCAAAGAGTGAAAGTAAAAATCGATATTCTAAGACTGGGCTGCCCTCAGAAACGTGAGATCAAGGGGTGCAGGATGAACTCAGGAGGGAGACTTATTTTTAAAAGGTATCTTCATAGTTTGTATTTAGAAATTTCAGCCTTGATTTCAGACAAAGATCAGAGGTAAAAGATGAGGAGTCAAGAGAAGCTCCAAACTCAAGCCCGCAGGGCACATTTCTAAATAAATTTTGTCTTCTTCAAGGGTGGTACTGTAAAAAGAACACACCCCTTCCTCCCCGCGCTCCACTGACTTCAAGGTAGACATTGATGACTTTCCTCCACAGTCGAATAGAAGTTCTTTGGAACTTTTAAGAAAGGGCTTGTCGGGAACCGAAGTTTTGAATCTGTGGGAAATATTATGGGGTAAAGAAATAAAGAGGGGAATGACGCCTTCAATTCCAGTAACCCTCCAAAGCGAAGCTCTCTGCCCCGGAGGGTGGAACGGGAACACCTTCTCTTATGCTGCCCTGGGGTGCACCCGAAGTTTCTTTCAGACCTTGCTCATCCGGACTGTGTTTTCTGGACCCAGGCTGCAGAAACCTCAACGCCACTAGGGGATGCAGTGACTCAAAGGACGGAACAGGGCCGCAGAGGTTGGAGCCCGTGGGGCGGGGCGACTGCGGCCCGGTCGTGGTATCTCCCGATGATTGGTCCTTACAAATGGTCCCGCCCTCATCCGCCCCGCCCCTTCCACTGGGCGTCTTCCAACTTCTCTCCTTGTGTCAGCTTTGCTGCCCACCCACTAGACCGGGGCCCAGAGACCCATCTTGTCCAGGGAAGTTGCCGCTGGGTTCCACCTCGGAGGTCAGGGTTGGGGATTATGGAGGGGAACCGTTTTCCTTTGGTGAAAGCAGAGTTAAGTAGCACCCCGAGCTGGGCGAAGGGAAAAAGTTAGGCCACTCCACCAAAGATCAAGTTAGTTGTACACCGTACTTCGGTGACTAGTGAGCCTAGGTCTCACCAATCCAGCTTTCTTTGCATCACGTTGTCACTTAAGTCAAAAGCACGCATTGATTATATCATTAGATCTGAAAAAGACAGCTGCAACAGCTGACGCTGTTCGCGCTGGAGAGGTTTGGGAAAGCAAGAACAATAACGCGGGCGTCCGAATCAAAGCCCAGGTCCTTTGCGCGACTCAGCAGACTCCCGCGAAACTGGTTCGGGAGGCAAATCTTCAGTAACTTTGTCATGAAACTTTTCTGATCAGTTTTACATGCACATAGCAACTAAGCTGATATAAACTGAAACAATGTTCTGGCTTGAATCCTAATTTAAAAGTTTGCTCATTTTTTAAAAAAGTGTGTAAAACAAAAGTCTGCTAATGGAAATTAGCTTTATGAATGGGGCGGCCGGGTTTCACTGGTACGGAATAATCTACTGAGCTCGAATGAATTGGCTTTGCTACATTTAAAGGGCCAGAGAGCGAATTCCCTCCTGCCTGTCCCCTCTGCCCCAAGCCCGGGCGGGCCTCGCCCACCCTGCCCGCGGCCCCTCTGCCCTAGGCGGCCCTTGGCGGCGCCCCTTTCCGGTCAGTAGAGGGGCGGGAGGAGGGGCGGCGGTGTGCGGGGGTGGGGGCGATGGGATGGGGGTGGAGGTGAAGTCCTGGAGCGGGTTTGGGTTGCAGTTTCCTTGTGCTGAGGATCGTGTCCCCTCCTGCCAGCGCCAGGCTCCTCCCCCTCGGCGCGGATGACACTAGAACCTCCTTAAGTTGCGTCGCGCCACAGCTGTCTGCGAACACTGAGCTGCCTGGCGCCGTCTTGATAGTTTCAGAAAGAATGCATTCCCTGTAAAAAAAAAAAAAAATACTGAGAGAGGGAGAGGAAAAGAGAGAGAGAGAGAGAGAGAGAGAGAGAGAGAGAGAGAGAGAGAGAGAGAGAGAGAGAGACTGAAAGAACGAGACATAGAGAGCTACGCAATCTAACCGGGCTGGTCACACGCCTCCTCCTCCTCCTCTCCGCTCCTTGCTACTCAGGTTGGTATTGTGACTTTTTTTTTTTTAAGTTTGATATCTCTCCCTCCTGTTGGAGGGACTGGTTTTTTGTTTTTTTGTTTGTGTGTGTGTGTTTTGGAGGTTTGTTTGTTTGATTTTTATAAACTAAAAGCTCAGCTTTCTCCTTTTGGGGATTTGTAGTGGCTGGAAAGATCCTGGGGCCGTGTCCTCCAGGGAGGACTTGTCCTCAAGTTTTAATTGCTTAGTCAGTCCCGGGCTCCGGCGAGCCTGGGTGTTGGAGGTGTGTTGGGGAGCTTGGCTTCCTTTCCCTCTGGGTCTTCGCGTGCGTGTGCACGTCCCGGGTGAGTCCGCCCTGCGGGTAGCTCGAGAAGACCTCTGCCCTCCAGAATTTCAGGTGTTAAAAGCGCTTTGAGCTCATCCAGGTCTCTCTTTCTCTCCCTTGCAGGTGATCGGAGGAGCAACCGTCTCTGAGCGCCAAGGAACCAGTGTGCAGTGTGGCACACTTGGATTCCTCTTTCTCTCTTTCCTTTTTTTTTTTTTTTTTTTTTGGTCCCTTTATTTCTCCGTGTCTGCTTTCTTTTTCGGGGGGGGGGTGTCTCCCTCTTTTAGCATTCTTTCCCTTTTCTTTCTTCTCTTCTTTTCTTTTGCTAAGCTATCCCGCAAAGATTTTTCTTTCCTCCCTCAACCGTCCTTTTTGCCCACCTTTTCTATCCACTTCACTGCAAACAAACCATTAAACGACCCCTCTCCTGGGCCTCCGACGGCAGGAGTCCTCGGACCTCCCAGGCCGACAGCCCTCCCTCTACCCGCGAGGGTTCCGGGCCCGGCGTAGAGGGCGCGAGCACAGCCGAGGACATGGAGGTGACTGCGGACCAGCCGCGCTGGGTGAGCCACCATCACCCCGCAGTCCTCAACGGGCAGCACCCAGACACGCACCACCCGGGCCTCGGCCATTCATACATGGACCCGGCTCAGTACCCCCTGACGGAAGAGGTGGACGTACTTTTTAACATCGATGGTCAAGGCAACCACGTCCCGTCCTACTACGGAAACTCGGTCAGGGCTACCGTGCAGAGGTATCCTCCGACCCACCACGGTGAGTCCACCTTGGTGCTTGAACCCTCTGGATCCGCGCCTGTTTTTCTGGGTCCAGGAGACCCTGGCTAGGCAGAGCAAGCCAAAGCCCCTAAGTGTGTTACTAGTTCATTTAAAAAAAAAAAAAAAAACAACTGGGGGCCCGGAAACGGACGAGGAAGCAGTGTCGCTAGTTGGAGAGTGTATTTATATATACACATATAAAAAGAGTGCAGCAGGCATCTCTCTTTGCTGGTTTCCTTTGGGCCAGGCACTCACCTGGCAAGCACCGAGATGCAGCCCTGGTCCACAAGCGGTTTAGGTTTTGCAGCCGGGGAGAAATCTCAAGCTCTGCCTGCAGGCGCCGAGCCTTTCAGGCCGGGCAGCAGTGCGGGCTAGGCCGGCCTGGAACTGGCTCCTTCGAAGGGCTTCCAGTTTCTAGTTATCTGGTGGAAGTTGTCTTCCACCAGAGCCTTGCAATTTGTCTCTCCATTTATATTTCAGAAAAGGCCCAAACACGTGTATTTATTTCTATTTTCTTTGCTCTCCATCCTCAAAAGCTAGTGCATTTGAGTTTTAGGCAAGTTTCCTACCTACTGGTGGCCTGAGGAAGACAATCTGGTGGTTGCCACGGTAGAGGGGTGAAAGCCTTAAGCTGAAGAGAAGTCAGGTTTGCTTAGACTCCCGCTACACAGAATTTTCCTATGTCTTTGCTTTTAGCTTAATTGCTAGCAATCCTGGCCACATTTTCTCCTCCGGCCTACTGTAGTTCTTAAGGCTCCTAGAAGATTTAGGCTACATCAAAGTTTCTTTTTAAGTAGGAGTGTTTCCAGTTGCCTCCTCCCCCTGACCATTCACCTTGAGAAATTTAGGGGAGTTCTGAGGTGTTTAAAAAAAAGAGAAAAAGAAAGGAAGAAACCCATCCTTGTGTGGTTGAGACAGGAGACTCTTAACACTCCCCAGCTGTACGTTTATGCGCTTAAACGAGCAAAAAAAAAAAAATGTTTTTGAAGGAAAGAAGGTGGACGGTTTTCTTAGCTAGCCAGAGGTCTGCTCAGATCTCCTTCTTCAGAGGCGCCTATGATCTAGCCCCTCTGGCCAGCAGGAATCGTCTACCCCTGGAGTCGCCAGGTTTTAAACAGTCATTTCTGCGGATGGGGCGCTCTTTGCTCGGGTTGTGCGCAGATTAGCAGTTAAGTGGAAGTGAGGTAGATCAGACCTAATGTTATTTACTATACAACTTCCTGCATTAAAAAAAAAAAAAAAAAAAAAGAACCTTAACCCTTGTCGTTCAAGAGAATTCTCCATCTCTCTTGACTCCCCTCCCCTTCCTCTCACTTAAGATTTTAGTTTCAGTATTGTTCTTAATGGTTGACTAGAATGTCAAATGGTGAGGCAGATACTGGATTGAAAGATCAATAAGGGTGTAGATTTGCGCTCAGAGTTTAAAGGTTACCCTATCAGAGAGTATGGGCTTGGATAACTCATGACTGCCTTAACACTGTGTATTTTAAGTGAAGGCTAAACACACTGTGTATATGAGTCACCCTTGGTTTGAAACAAACACATACACTGGAATTTTGTGTCTCAGGTGAAAATTCACAGAATGCCCCGTGAAGAGGAAAGTCTCCAAGGTCTACGGGCTTCTTTTCTTTTCCTTTAAGAGTTGGATGGGTGAAGAAAGAGAAGGGGAATGGGGAGGGAATCCCAGAATTTAGGTATGGATACCTTCAAGGGTTTGGGCAATGAAAATTTCCATCTCAGGCCTTCTGGAAGCAGCTTTGCCAATTCTAAGCAATCATTAAAGTTTTCTGCCATTAACTCTCAAAAGCACCCTGCCTTCCCTTGCGTGAGGGTGTTGGGAACTGGGCCTCTCCCTGGACTTGAGGAGTGATGTGGTCCTGCTTCACCGTTCAGGGCCCATCATTCACACTGACTCTCTTATCAGCCTGGTTGGGATTAAGTCTGCGGTGGGAGAATCAGGGCCATTGAAAGAAACCAATAAATCAAGGCAGGTTCTAGAGAGAGAGCCCAGGGGAATCTGGTTTAGACTTCATTTGGAGAGGACAAATAAGCCAAGAGATCTTTCTCCATGTCCTTGCAACTCCTCTGGAGTATTAGGACCGGGTCTTTCGTTTTAGAGTTGGTGTGTGGGGACAGGGTCTGCTTCTATCTTGAGGTATGTGGACCTGGTACTCCTGGGACCACGGAGATTAAAGTATGTACGAGCTCAATTGCGGTTGAGCCTGGAGGTTTGCAGACTGGGAGGTTGGGGGCGCCAGGGGGGGAAATCTCCAGGTGTGTCTCAGGGCAGCTCTCACTGCGGTATTCTTTTTTTTTTTTCCCTCCCCCAACCCCTCCACCGCCATCGCTGGCATCTCAGGGAGCCAGGTATGCCGCCCGCCTCTGCTGCACGGATCTCTGCCCTGGCTGGATGGCGGCAAAGCCCTGAGCAGTCACCACACCGCCTCGCCCTGGAACCTCAGTCCTTCTCCAAGACGTCCATCCACCACGGCTCTCCCGGGCCTCTGTCCGTCTACCCTCCGGCTTCATCCTCTTCTCTGGCCGCGGGTCACTCCAGTCCACATCTCTTCACCTTCCCGCCCACCCCTCCGAAGGACGTCTCCCCAGACCCGTCGCTGTCCACCCCGGGATCCGCCGGTCGGCCAGGCAAGATGAGAAAGAGTGCCTCAAATATCAGGTGCAGCTGTCGGATAGCATGAAGCTGGAGACGTCTCACTCCCGAGGCAGCATGACCACCCTGGGAGGGGCCTCCTCCTCAGCCCACCACCCATTACCACCTATCCGCCCTATGTGCCCGAGTACAGCTCCGGACTCTTCCCACCCAGCAGCCTGCTAGGAGGATCCCCTACCGGGTTCGGATGCAAGTCGAGGCCCAAGGCACGATCCAGCACAGGTAAGCGCCATCTCCACCCCTGGGAATCTTTCTTTTGCTCTCTCCTATTTGCACTACATCCATGTCAGGGCAGAAAAGGGGGGCTTCCTTTCCTCCAAAATAAGGGTCTCTGGGAGGGCTATAGGTATCTTCCAATCCACTTTCTTCCATTCCTTTAGCCTGGGAAGAATGTGATGTGTCTTAATTCCTACTGACTTAGACAGCAGAGGGGAAGTGTGATCTAATTGTAGCCCCCCTATCCTCTCCTCCCCACTCCAGTGAGCTGGGAAAGGAAAAAGGCTAACAAAAACAAATGGAGACCCTCTCCTCCTGTCTGCTGAGGGACTTCTGGATTCAACCACTACCCTTTAGTTTCCAAGACCAAATGGAAGGCTCCAGGACTAAATCTGTAGTGTTTAAAGCTAAACCGAAACCTCCTCCAACCTAAACAAACACAGGTCCTTCCTATGACCCCTTTGGCCTCTGTCGGAGGGACTGTTCCTCTTCCCTCCACTCACAGAGGGTCACTGGGGCTATAGCCAAGGACTGTCCTTTATAGAGATGTGTATAAATAAAGTGTGTATCTGTGTCATTTGGGAAGGAGGCAGACACTTTGTAAAAGGAGCAGGCTTTGCATGGAAAAGAGACACTTAGCTGAACTTCTGAGGGCAGGAGGTGGCTCTCTGGTGGGATACAGGGGCAAAGGAAGACAAGTGTCCCATTTAATCAGTTACCTACAGTGTCTTTTGGAGCATTCAGTTGTTAACAGGGGCCAGGGCCCAGCTTAGGATGATTCCTGGGAGTTGACTGAAAGCCAGGTGTGATGGATAGGCTGAAAAAGATTCTGCAGGTGTGTGCCTCTGCTTTTTCTGCCTCTTCCCCTTTCCCTCAAAAGCAGAGAGTGTGTTTCCCAGCACACTGAGAGATTTATTCTATTGAGGTCATTGCAGGAAAAGCATACACAGGCAGAATTTTTCTTTGCTTTAGAAATAAGACAAATTCGCTCTCAATTTGTGGCTACTGGAAGCCTTTCATTCAGATGAGATTGTGATCAGACTGAATGTATTTTTAGAAAGGATTTTTTTTGTGAAGATTGTTATGTCTCCTAAGGTGTGTTCATTTCAGATTGGGCCATATCAACTACACAGATCACAATGGTTACAAAAACAATCCCTTGTGTATAAAGGGCTGATGAGCAGTCTTCAGGACGCGCTTAGGTTTGGAAGACTTCAGAGAGTACTGGGGCCAATGACCAGGAAGGCAGTTTCAGGATTTTCTTTCTTTCTTCCTCCCCTTACTCTTTCTGTTTTTCTTCCCAGGGTGACATTCACTCTGACTGCCTGAGCAGGACTGTCTCTATTTAGTTGATATGTTTTAGCTAATCCAATTATTTTCAGACGGCTGCACGCGACAGTTGCATTGTTTATCCTGGGCCAGGAACTTTAATAGAGTCCGGATGCGGTTAGGCCGACAGAAAAACTCAGACCTGCATGTTCAGTGCATGAAAGTAGGCTGGAGGGAGAAGGAGGTAGCCTCGCTGGTAGAGTCGGAAGGATGGCTAGAGGAAGGAGAGCCGAGGGGGCAGTGTGGTCTGCTAAAGGTGCCTGGGCAAGAACCGGGCTCGTGGGAAGTGAGGGTGGTGGACTAGAAAGAGCCAAAGGGGACTGTTTGCCTTCTAACGTTCCGCTGGAGGGCTGAGATCAAGGGACAGGAGCCTGTGTGTTTTGAAGCTGCAATGGGGTTTAAAAACAAAGCAAAACAAAAATGCTCTGTCCTGGAGAGGTTCTGAGGTCGGGGAAGAGCCTGGTCTGTGAGGCTAAAGTGGTGGCTGTGTGGGGGAGGGGGGACTATGACTTTCCAAGAGACTCTGATGTCCAGGTTTCTTTTCTACCTATTTAGGTTTGCACACTTTTTGTCCTTGGTTTGATCGCTTTCTTTCTCTCCTCTCTTTCGTTAAGCTTGTGGAGGGGGATGGGAGGGGTGGGGGCAGAGACAGGTCAGTACAGACCCTTTCTAAACCAGATCCTATGCATAAAGTTTGTTTATTATTTTGGTGAAGGAGGGAAATTATTGTAGTTTGGCTTTCTATTTCCTCCTTGTTATTCCTTTCTCACAGTCATAAAAAGCCAGAGTGGTATGCTTGGACTGCAAAGGAGATGGCACTCTTGGAGTCTAGAGAGAAGTTTCTAGAAGCCCTCAGGATGCAGAGGGTAGACTAGTCAGAATTCTTGTAGCGGGGATTCTCTTAGGTTTAGCTCCCTTTCCCTCCCTTCCCCTCCCTCTCCCTCTTTCCTTTCTCTTTCCTCTTTGCAGATGCTTTTATTGGAGGAGACAGAAAAGAGGTGCTAGTCAGGATTGTTGCTGTGCTTCGGAGAAAACTGTGGTCAGGGCCTGCCTTGCTTTCTTGATGTCTTTGCTTTCGGTCTTGGTCTTGGTCTCAGATCTATCTTTGTGAACAAAAGACAAAGCTGATGACATTGCTCCCTTCAACCCCTCCCCCGCCCCCATCATGTTTTTTTCCCTCAGTTTCCCTGACCACGTTTTAGATGTGGGTATCCTCCTCCACCTTCCTGAGAAAAATATTTTACCCTCCTGTTCCTACATAGCCCAGTTTCAGGGTTTCGGTCAGAAGCCCAAGGGGCATTTGAAAATGGCTGTTGAATGTCAAGAGGCCTCACCGCTCTGTGGTTCTTGTCACCTAAGAGAGGTGTCTGCCTGGCAACAGACAGGGGGAGAGGCAAGAGGAAGACAGAAAGCAGGAGAGTCGGGCCCTCCATTAGGGAAATTGGCTGTGTGCTGAAGTCACAGTAGAGGCAAGGAGAAATGACAAGAGGAAAACCCATGCAAGGCAATACAGCTGAAAATGTACGGAGTGAATCAAGACAGAAAATTGCTCTACTGTGCAGGGCTGTGCCTGAGAGCAACCGTTGTAGCTCTTTGCTTTCAAGAGCCCTCTGAAAAGGAAGCTGTCTTCCTCCCTCCTGCCTGACAAAGGAAAGGAAATCAGCCCGGCCACAGGCTGGGAGATCCCCTCAGCAGGGTCAGGGTGCCTAGGTATTTATGCTGCTCAGAGGCAGTCAGCCTCTTTACTACCCTTCTGCTGTGCCTGGTGCCGAGAACCTGTAGCCAGCAAGCTTCAGTGTGCCTTTCTGCACGGTGCTTATGCAGGGAAGGGAACCTATGTGGCCCCTGTGCAGACAGGATAAAAAGCAGGCTTTGGCTGGCTCATGGCCTATGCTGCTCTCTTCTAGCATGCTGGCGGTGGATGCAGTGGGCATTTGAGAAGCCAAAACCAAAAGGCCTCCTTGGCCATGGCTCTATGGCTGGTACCTCCTCACCTATCCCATATCCATTAGCCATATCCCATCAGAGTTTGATCCTATGTGAAAACTGAGTACGAAGCACCCCAGAACCTATGAAGGGAACCAGAAAAAGTTAACCTAGTTCCTAGGGAAGTACCTTTGGCTGTACATGTAATATGCTTTATATCTAGTCCCAGGGGCTCTAGGATAACAAGAGAGACTTCTCCCCAAGCTAAGGAGAATCTGATTTCCTGTAATCTGGATTGAGAGAAAAAAAATCTCTGCATAAATCATTTTTTGCAAAGGCCTGTTTACACATAGTCCCTGAGTAATGAGGACGGTGAAATGAGAGAATATTTTTCATGGTTTTCTGGCCACTTGGTAGAGAGGGTTGGAGTTAAATGTAGTGATAACTTCTCAGAATTGTCCCTGGAGAAGGTGACGTGACAGGCCCACACGTGTGAATACCCTTGCTCCTTTGGGTTTGATCTGGGGCCTTTTAAAAATCATTAAATCTTTTCCCTCCCAAGATAGATTTTGTTCCTTTTCTGGGAAGCCAGAATTCCCAATTGATCTTCTGGAGTTTCTTTCTTTACTTTGTTTGTCATTGATTAATCTCTCAAAACAAAGGGATCCGTTTAAGTTCAGGGCATCACAGCCAGTGCCTTGTACATGTAGACAAGCGCCCTACTATAAAGGTATAGCTTTAGACCCCCTCAAAGCTAATCTCCATTTTCCCATCTACCCTGAATATCTCCCCTCATCACCTTGCCTCGCCTCTGTGGTGGACCCTCTGGAGCTGAGCTGCTTGTTCCTGGAGATTGGGGTCTCTACCCCCTTCTTGGCTTGAGGAAGTAAGCATTCTAGTGTCTCTCTCCACATTCCCCAAAGTAGAAGAGGTTCTTTTAGACAGAATCTTTTTCCCCTTAGGATGTTGGAAAGAAGTCTCTTTGGCCACTTTTCTTCCAGGGATCCATTTCTACTGAGGAACTTTCTGGAGTGGGTCCCTGTCTGGCTTTAGCCCTGATTCTGAGAGTGAACAAACCTGGCTGGGCTGGTTTTCTGTTTGTTTATTTGTGGTTTTGGAAAAAGAGAAGCTGCAGCCGGGCCTCAGTTAATGAGGGGACTGACATCCCCCACCCCCCACCTCCATGACTAACTTACCTCTCCTTCTAATCTGTGTCTGACCTTCATTCCATCTCTTCTGCCCTTTTCTCTCCTGGCTTTTCCCTCTTGCAGATCTCCTGCCTAAAGGCTGGTCTGTGTTTCTTTCCATCAGCCCCTGGCTAGAGTCTGACTTTTTAATTCATCTAATAGCAGCTTCAAACCTATGGAAATGTTGGCATTTTTTGACAGGGAAGTTGTGAGGATAGCGGATGAGTCAATCCTGCTGGGCCTTAATCGATGACTTTGTAATGAGGGGAATTTATAGTTTTATTGGAAGTTAAAAAATGTGAAGTTTTAGTCACTTATTCTGATCCATAGAGAAATGTGTACATCTCTCTATTATCTGTTTATCTCTCTAGCCATTGGTTAATCGTTCTTTTCTTTCCATCCTGATCTCTGTTACCGGAGTCAGTCTATATAGAAGGGCTCGGTGATGAACTGGGTGATTGTCCCTTGCTTCATTTACTTTTCCTTTTGAGGAAAATGAAAGAAGTCTTTGGCTTTGGCCACTGACTGATCTGCGCACAGCATGTTCTTAGGGAAATGTTTTAAGGTTCAGTTTCCCTCCTTCTTTTCCGGCTCTATCTTCCTCACCAAGTGGGACATGTCAAAGTTACTCACCTGCAGTCTGTCTGTAACCAGGAAGAATTAAGTCAAGCCCAGAGGGTTGCAACTTTGGATCACTTTGTAATCGTTTTCCCCACTCCCAAGAGTTTGAAATGCTTTTTGGTTTTATTTTCCCTTCTGATCTCATTATGTGTCTGGGGAGTTGGTTCTTTCCTACCACCTTGTGTATCTCAAGGATAGGATTCAGATTTGCAGGTTTGGGGGCGAGTGCCAGGTCACTGAGGGCATCTCACAGACCCTCCCTCATCATTCTAAGTGTTACTTCCTTTTGGTATGCTTTCCTTCCCTAAGTGACTTATCTGTGACCTTGTTTCCAGAAGGCAGGGAGTGTGTGAACTGCGGGGCAACCTCTACCCCACTGTGGCGGCGAGATGGTACCGGGCACTACCTTTGCAACGCCTGCGGACTCTACCATAAAATGAATGGGCAGAACCGGCCCCTTATCAAGCCCAAGCGAAGGCTGGTAAGTTCTGAAAAGGACTGAACTCGTGGATCTGTTTTGTGTTTTCCACATCGTCTCTCAGAAGGATGGCTTTCTGCAGGAAATTGGCTTGGTCACTTTCTCTCCTTTATTTTTCCTCCCTTCTTTTTACTGTTTCTTCTCTGCCTTTTATTTCTTTTATCTCTTCTCCTTTTATATTTTTTTCAAATTAAATACAGAAAAAAACTTCATTTTTCATCTTCATGGTTAAGTAACTTCTTAAATTTAAGGATACTAACTTGCCAGTTATCACATCTGAAACATATTTCCCAATCAAGTAACTAAGCTTAGCCACATCAGGACCACTGTGTCAATAATTGCTATGTCACAGAGAGAAATTTAATGTGGGGAATGAAATATCCCAGGAACCTTTTACAGCATACTCTGGAAGTTGTAGAAGAATCTGAGGAGGTTGTTCCACACCAGGACTGTAGATGATCCTCTGTTATCAATGCGATAAGATTAATAGGACTCCATATTATGATAGTGCACTCCTGTAATCCCAGAATTTAGGAGTTGGAGCCATAAGATCAGGAGTTCAAGTCCAGCTTCAGCCACATACTGAGTTTATAGCTAGCTGGGGCCATGAGATTGATGGTGACTTAACTGAATTTTAGAATCAGTCTCTGGTATTTTTCTGCTTCTTGGTCTGACACTTTGAAAACTTTATGTATGTGATTCCTGTCTTGACTTGTGGTCTCATCTTCGCTTTTATTTCCTTTGAGCCACTTCCGTAGCATAAGAGGTTCCTGCTCCACCGAACACACTCCTTTCCTGAGCTTTTTGATAATTAGGAATCCTTGAGAGAACCTCAAACCACTGAGCATTTAGAAAGGAGTCAGACAAGAGGTGTTTGTTTGTAAACTTGACTCTGGAACCTTGGGCTGGCTTGCATGGTGTGAGTGTGTGTACCTGAGACAGTAAGAGTGGTGAGCAGGGATGACATGCATAGGCCAGATCAGAAAGCTGAAACTCACCGTGCGAGTGAGCAAGTGAGCAAGCGAGCAGAGACTAAGAATTTCCCCATGCAGTTTCTAAAGGGGAAAAGTGGAACAAAAACAAACAAACAAAAAAAAAAAACGAACAGAAGAGACGCGCCCACCCCCCTTCCATAAAGCATTATTTGTCTTCCTGTTAGACAGCGACACGATTTAACACCTTTCACATCCTCTTTAGAAAAAGGCAAACTTTCTAGGGGTGGAAGTGCCTACATGACTTTAGCTTTTTTTTTTTTTTTTTTTTTGGCAATCTTAGATCTCTAGGCCTCATCCTATCTGATCTTTGCTCTTTTCTCTAGCAGTCTCACCCCCCAACCCCCTTCTTATGCAGTTTAGGGTTTTTTTTTTTTTTTTTTTTCCTTTCTTTTATGTGCAAAGCCAACTTCCTAGGAAAAAGCTGCCGGATATCTGAGTGCTAGAGATAACTCATAAACAACAACTCAGCTTCCCCAACTTAAACATCAAGATGTTTAGACGGATCAGAACAAGAAGCATTAAAAAAAAAATGGCTGGAGGTGTTAGCTCTGAATGAGTGTGAGCACACCGCAGAAGAATGCCGTGAATCATTCAGAGCCTGGGCTAAGAAAAAAAAAAAAAAAACAAAAAAGAAATAAAACCAACAACAAAACCCTTCTAATTGAAATAAGTCGTGGTACAATGGCAGTTTTTAATTTTAAAGACCAAAAAAAAAAAAAAAAAAAAAAAAATCAGTTTAAAAAGTTCTGAAAAATGTGAGTTTTCTGAAGGACGGCGGAGAGTTTCTCTGGCTGTACAGAGAACGCAGGGGAAGGCTCGACTACCAGTTTATATAGGTTTGCCTTTACTCACCTTTCATAGGAAGTCTGTGGAACTCTGAGTAATGATTGCTTGTAATTCTAGAGTTCACAGGCTGTCACAGGTTAAGCTGTCTATCTTAATGGTCTCCCCATTGGGGGTGGGTATTGATAATTTCAATTCCATTACAATTGATATGCTACACAGAGACATTTCTTTTCTCTTTTAACGTTGGTGTGTGTGTGTGTGTGTGTGTGTGTTGTGTGTGTGTGTGTGTGTATGTATGTAAGAAGATCACTTGCAGGAAGAGTTAGTGTTCTCCCACTCTGGGAGTTTTGGGGATTGAACCTATAGCATCAAGCTTGCTCACAGCACCCTTATGCTCTGAGCTGTCACACCAGCCCCCTCCTCCATTAGATGAGCTCTAATGCCAGACTGTGACCTTAGTTCAAACGGAACACCTTCTCCATGTGACAAAGTTTGTTTTTTCATTCTTTTTTCTCTTTTTCACCTTCGTGCTGGAGTATAGAAGCCCAGGCTCGTGCATGTTGAGGACACTGGAGCCGTATTTTCTGCTTTCTTACAGTCCTGTCCCTTCCCTTTGGCTCTGCCTTTCTAGCTTGCTAGTTTTCTCTTCCGTGTTTGCAGACCCCACTGATGACGACTCAGCCCATAATGTAGCTAGCTTCTTCATGAGATACAGATCTAAAACTGACATAGAGGAGATGACTGATGGCCAGATCTATAGCTTCCCCCCACACTAGTATTCCAGAATTTTCTTATGTTTGACAACTAGAAAGGGTTGAGTGGCTTGCCTAATTTAAGGACTTATTGATGCTTCTGCCACTAAGTTCAGCAGTGTGGCTCTGCACAGTTCTGTAAGTTTGCCTAAACTCTGTCTAACTGAGATGTGTCTGGCACTCGTGTGTACTTAATGATATTTACAATACAGTGTGAAGGATTATTTATATATGTACTGAATTCTTTCTTTAGAGTGCTCATTGTACTAGTTGGTGTTATATATTTACATTATATATTCAAAATTATTGGGTTGGGAAAGCTGCTTGCCTGAGTGGACACTGTTGGGCTCTATCTGAATATTTCTTCTGAAATGCCATTGGAAGGTGATAATAATCACACGTAACATAATTGTCACAACTGATTAGGCGTTGGTTTTCAGTAGGACTTTCTTCCAGAGAGCACAAGAGGGAAATGGTTATTTAAATATTAAATGATCGCATTTCACAAAGGCAGGTGGCCAAAGGCATCAGAATCAGCAGCAACGCTCTCGGGTCTGAGTGGCTGATTTTCAAAAACGGGGCAACACCTTCTCCATGATGACAGAGAAGGGCTGTTTTTAATTTCACTTCCTTACAATCCCAAAAAGAATTACTGGGGAGGAAAAAAAAAAAAGTCTGAGTTTGGCTATTTAAAGCCCGCAGGACTTTGGTTGGAGGGCAGCTTAGAGGTTTGAAAGGGAAGGAATATGTCTGCTGAATTCTAAATTGCCACTCGATTTCCAAACATGTTTTCAGCAGCTTTGTGCTTGGTACAGACTTGATAGAGAATAAGCAAGGGCAATGTAGTTTTTAGTTTCACGTTCTTAAAATCATGCCAGAATCTATTTTCCTTCCTTCGTCCTTCTTTCCTTCCATTTCCTCCCCACTTCCTCCCTCCTTCCTTCCTTTCTACTTTTCTCTATTTTCTTAGTCTTTCTTTTTTGAGGTGATTGGGATACAGCCCAGGCCTTTTGCTATTGCTATAAACAGCCTTTCCACTGAGCTGACTCTCCAGTTTCCAGAACTTTCTTAAACGCAACTGAATGCTTTGTCTTACTATTAATTTTGAGCTCAGGATCCAGATTCAGTTTTGAGTTAACATTTTCTTTTCAGGATGAGAAAGAGGGTAGTATGTTAGAAGTGACAGCTTCATTTTCTTTTAATTTTGTGTGTGCGCGCACACGCGGGGTTGTACGGAAAAGACGTGCACTTGTGTGCGTGCGTGCATGCGCTTGGTTGTATGTAAAGGACAACCTGTATAACTCGGTTTTTTCCCTCCACCACTCACGTTTAGGGATCTAATTCAGGTTGTCAGCCTCGGTTGTGAGTGCCTTTAACCGTGAGCCATCTTAATAGCCACAGGTCCGTTTTCTTTCAATAGTTCTGAGTTTAATTTTTCAATAAGAAAATGTGTGTAGAAAAGTCAGCGTAGAAGTCTCTCCCTGTTTTTTTTTTTTTTTTTTTTTTTTTAAGCAGAACTAAAATCATTTTAATTTAATTTTTGAGACAGGATCTCTCTTCGTGCCCACACTGGCCCAAAACTTCCGTATAGCCCAGGCTGGCCTCAAGCTGGTTGCAGTCTTGCTTCAGCCTTCCAAGTTTTCAGGTGCAGGAATAGCAGGTGTGAGTGAGCCACCAAATCTACAAAGCCAAGGAATTAAAATTCAACATGAGGCTGATATGTGGCCTGTGGCTGTTTTCCACCTCCCCAGAGAACAACAGATAGGAAACGCATAACTTCACCCAGGTGGCGTGAAACTAGAGCTGGCTGGGAAGGGGGTGTTCAGGATTTCTACTAAATCATCAAAATATCATTTCGTTTCGTTTCATTTTGGGATTGTCTCATTACCTGATGGCTACCTACCTAAAGACAGCAAGGGTGACTATCCCGGGAGTGGCAAATCTAAAACTGTCAGCTGTGTGGGACGGCAGCAGGGTGATCGAGCCAGGGCTTGTTGACTCAGAACGTCCTGCTCCAAAATCATGGCACCCTGAGAGCATCACACACACATGCACATGCCACACACACATCATACACACACATATACACATGAACGTGCGCGCACACACATACACACTCACTTACTTCTGAATGGATAAAATCTCTTATGTAGAACCCTACTCTCCAGAATCAGGTTGTGTGTGCGCGTGCGCGCGGTGTGCGCGCGCGGTGTGTGTGTGTGTGTGTGTGTGTGTGTGTGTGGTGTGATGCAGTCTCTAAAATATCTGTATTTATTTATCTCTATATAAATCTTTATTTTAGTTTAGCATGCACAGTATTGGGTTTCATTAGGCTCTCTTCCCACGTCTGTATTAGCATAGCTTATTTTCCACTTGCTCTCGTCTCCCACCATGTATCCTCAGCTAGCAGTAATTCTCCTGCCTCAGCCTCAGAGTGCTAGAATTCCAGCAGGCACCACTATGCCCAGCTAATTTAGCAATTTTTGATGTGTGTGTGTGTGTGTCTAGCTAACAAGTGGCTTCCCAGCTCAGGTCTCCTTTCCTTTTCTTTGTTCTTACTGTCCCCTGTCAGCCAGGAGCTAGAGGTAGAGATCAAAATGATTGTCTTTCTTGAAAAAGAAGTCATGTGGGCCTGAGTGCCCAAATTAGCCTGGCTAATTGGGAATTGTCACTCTAAAAGATATAGAACTTGGGGATGGAGGGAGTTGGTAATGTTCCCAAAGAGGTGGCACTGAGGTCCTGCTTTTCCCGCAGTTCTGTGCCTGGAGAGAGCAAGGTTGGTATTTGCCAAGACTCTAGATTGACTGCATCTTTCTTCTCAAGGATGATCTGGGGTCTTGTTGACTTTCATGTGGCCCACTTGCTAGTTTTGATTTCAATGTCTTTTTTTTTTTTTTTTTGGGGGGGGGGCCTCCAACCCGGTCTTCATAGCTCTACCAACATATTTACTGTGTGTTCCAATTTTATCCTCTCCTCTCTCCTCATCCCCAGTCTGCAGCAAGGAGAGCAGGACATCCTGTGCAAACTGTCAGACGACCACCACCACCCTCTGGAGGAGGAACGCTAATGGGGACCCTGTCTGCAATGCCTGTGGGCTGTACTACAAGCTCCACAATGTAAGTGAGACTGGAACCAGCTGGGAGGTTGGGGGGCGGGAGGGATCCTGACCATGACCTTGAAACTTTACCAGCGGTCAGATTTCTGATGGGTTTCAGTCACCTTCTTTGGAGCTAAGCAATTTGTCAGTTAGGACTGAGTTTATTATTTGTATTTCTTGGTTTTCTGAGACACATATTTTAGATAGCCCAGGCTAGCTTTGAATGTTATGTGTAGAGGGGGCTGTCCTTAAACTCCTGGTCCTCCTGTGGCAGCTTCCAGAGTGACAGGATTACAGATGAGTGTCACTACATGTGGCCACACATAGTTTTGAAAACATCTTTGCTGAAACGGAAGGGGTTTGAGACAGAGAGGGAACACAGGTTTGGTAGTATGCCCATAATACTGGCACTTAGAAAACTGAGACAGGAAGACCATTATGAGTTGGAGGCCAATACAGCCTACATAGCTAGAACCGGGCCAACCAAGGCTACATAGCAAGATCCTGCCTCAAAACCAAAAACATGAAAGATAGAGAAGAATACAGCCCACTACCCATTTAGTATGTTTTTGACAGTTTTTAATGTGAGGTTAACACCTGGTACATATAGATCTGTGTATGTTTTAAGGGGGAAAATCTTGGAAAACAGGAAAATTATTAGTTCTAAAGCGAGACCGGGTGGCACGTTGCCTTTAATTCCAGTGCTTGGGAGACAGATGCAGGTAGACTGTGAGTTCTGGGCCAGCCTGATCTACATAGTGAATTGTTAGATAGCCAGGACTACTTAAAGAGACCCTATGTAAAAAACAAAACAAAACAAGAAATCATAGTTCTGTTTTGATGTTCCCTTTCATGAGATAGGGGGCAGGCTGGGGTGGGGGTGAGGGAGCCCACCTCCCTTGCAGGAGGAAGGGAAAAAGATAACTAAATATAAATATGTGGTTCTGCCATCCATTTCTGAGCCAACTAGGACAGATAGATTTGGTTACTGATGGGGACATATTTGGTTACTGATGGGGTCCCTGTGCTGTGAACTACAAATGGTTCCCTGTGTGACAAACATGAATTGAAATTTTATTAATTGTCCCTGTCCCAACCAGTTTTTCATTTGTACACAACTGGGGGGAAGAATTAAGGTTGGAATGGTAGGGAAAAGAAATGGTTACTTCTGTCTTCTAGACCTCGTTAGCATAAAGTAACTGCCAGTAACTAGTCTAGATGACTCTACCCACAGAGTCCCACCCCCCTTTTTTTTGAGACAGGGTTTCATATTGCCCAGGGTAGCCTTGAACTCACTATGTAGCAGGAGACAACTTCAAATGTATAACCTCCATCCCCTTCCACCCCCCAAAAGTCACAACTCTCTTGTTCCTCAACTTTTTTTTTTTCTTCTGAAGTCCTTTACCTTTGGCAGAGTCTGAGAGGAATGAGGAAGAAGCAGAAATTTTTGCTTGTGGCTATTCTCGAGGTAGCTCACTTTACCTAGGAATAGCTGGGAATTGAAGAGGAAGCCAAACACCCCCCACCCCCCCCTTTTCTGGCATAGTCTCTGAGATTCCTTTGGAGTCTAAACTCACATCTCTTGACATGGTCCCCTTCAGTGTTACCCAGAATGAGGACTCTGAAGGCCTCCTAAGGGGAATCTGCTGCTCTTCCCCTCCTCCTGGGGCTGTGAGACACACAGGTTTAGCAGCAGTTAAATCAAGTCCTGCTTTCAAATTCGAGGCAGAGGAGTTAGAAAGGTTTGTGGTTACAATCGGGACTGGAATGTTAACATTTAGTGCCCTCTCCACGTCTCCCGACAGCCTGTATGGGTATTTTCTGAGCTACAACTTCCAGCTAAGAGTGTCCATGCTACTTGATGACATGGGAGCCTCAGAAAGCCCCACAGTGTAGACAGGGCAAAGACTATTTCAGCTGCACTAGGAAAGCACATACATAGGGTGTGCAGGGTGTCACAACTACTTGGTAAAACAATCTGACTTTGCAGTGCCACAAGCTCTCCATGTGTGTGTTTTCCTGCCACCTCCATGGAGTCATAGAATTCTAGGAAAGTAGCCCCCTATACTGCTTTGAGCAGTGGTGGTGAGCTATGATGAAGCTGGTTTCTCACCTAACTATGCGCCCGGAGTGTTAGTTTTGAATGATAATGATTGGATGGTGATGATTTCTTCTGTGGGGCAGCAGGACGGAATGCAGGGCTTGATGTGGGAGGCTAGTGCTGAGTCATGCTTGCTCTCATCCTATTGACGTTTTCTCTAGTGCGCATTCCTTACTCCTTCCTGGATGAAGCAGTTACCCTGCTTCAGCCCTCAAGTGCTGCAGTTACAAGCTTAACGTGAGGGAGAGAATTTTCTCATTCTCATGCATATTTTTGCTTTTTCTCCTCCCCCTCCTCCCCTTCCTCCTCCTCTCCCTTTATTTCTTCCTCCTGCTGCTCCTCTTCCTCCCTCTCCTCCTCCCCTGATCCTTCTTTTTCTGCCATTTGGCTTAGAACGGATTCGTTAAGGGAGGCAACTTCAGTGTATTTAACACTGAAATAATTATCTAAGGCCATTTTCTTGGCGTGTGATGTCCTCTGCCCATACTGTGTCTGCACATGTACGCCACGGGCTCCTCTCCTCTTATCTAAGTGTTTAGATGATTACCTATCTCTGCATCAGCGTATCTAGGTGTGTTGTGACTAGCTAGCTATCTGTGGCCATGTAGCTATTGGTGTAACCAGATATTATATGTAGATATCTGGCTGTGTACATCTAGTGATCGCTGTAACAGTGGTGTATCTAGACATTATCTTAGGGAAGGTCTGATGTGGGGTGGATACCTGTCATCTCTGTGGGCGGCGGCTTTATCTTCCTGACAACCTGGAGAAGGAGCCCTGAGACATTTTTCTGGCACTGACTTTGGCTCTTTGGCTTCTCCTTACCCTGTCTTCCTGTCACAGGGACAAATAAAGTCTGAGGCTCCAGTGTAGGGCTCTGTAGCCCTTTCTGGTGACCTCTGCCAGTACTAGGAAGTCAGGTGCTTAATGTACCTAGAAACTTGGTCCTTTTTAGCTTTTTGAATCTTTTCTTCCTCACCTGTCATGTTAAGCCTCAGAAGAGGAGGTGTGACTACTGGAGCCCAGGCAATCTTTTTCTCCACATCTGAGAATCCTGGACACTGGGACTCTTTACCTTTAGGATGGCAGGATATCTGCCTCTCATCAAGATTCTTGGTTGCATCCCTGGAAACACAGCCAGATATGCAGTTGATTCTTTGCGGCAGATGTGTGCTGGTGACATTTGCTTGCTTGGCCCTTCGTGAAGAGAGTCCTCTATTAGTTTTGTATAAAGTTCCATGCTTGATTCTGGATTCTCAAAGTAAAGGACACTTGGAAACCAAAAAGATGTTCAGGTATCAAAGCCTAGCGCTCTCTCTCTCTCTCTCTCTCTCTCTCTCTCTCTCCTTTTCTTTTTTTCCTGTGATTGACAAGCACAGGCTGGGATTCGAACTCTGGAGAGACAGACGGGCGCCTCAGACTCCAGAGCGCCACCACTGGCTTCTCTCTCTCTTCTAACCCCTCTTTCAGTGAGAGTCTTACTAGTAGCCCGTGTTAGCCTAAACTCCAAATCTTCCTGTCTCTGCATTCTAGGTATATGCCAGCATATCCTGCAAATCTCCAGAGTAGGCTTTTGCATCTTTATCTGATGCATTCACATGTTTTTATGTGTGACCATGAGTGTCATTACAAGCCATCAAAGGACCTGGGTCCTGTTGGCTGTTATTAAATCATTGTTGATTGGTTGGTTGGTTTTAGTTGCTCGTGCAGAAGCAGGTGAGGGGAAAGCAGCAGCTTTCAAGCACTGAGGGTGTATTGGATGATGTGGGCCCAGGGTTATCCTTTGGAAGAGCATACAGCTTTAGCATAGGTCCAGGGCTGTGGATGCGGTTCCTAGCTGGTGAAGCCCTGGCTTCCATCCCTAGAACCCTCCTCCCTCCAAAGTCTCAGAATACACACATTTCCTGGGGAAGGGTTTCTAGCACATCATCCTTTGAAAAAGCCAGGTCAAGAGTGTGACAGCCAGACCTTGGAGAGGGGCACAGGAGACTATTTTCCCAGAAAGATAGATTTCAACACAGGAGGCTTCACTCTGTCTGGTTCTGTGTGGCAAGTCCCAGAGAAGTAAACAAAATGGTGTCTGTTGACCTAGATCTCCCATCTTCTCGTGAAATATCTTAGGGAAATCTTTTTTGTTTTGTTTTTCAAGACAGGGTTTCTCTGTATAGACCTGGCTGTCCTGGAACTCACTCTGTAGACCAGGCTGGCCTCGAACTCAGAAATCCACCTGCCTCTGCCTCCCAAGTGCCGGGATTAAAGGCGTGCACCACCACTTCCCTGGCCCTTAGGGAAATCTTAAGGAAGTAAGACAGGTGTTCGAATTTTAGTCATCAAATACTGGATACTAGGTGGGCCCTGAACGTGCCAACTTCCCTCATCCGATGTTGATGAGCACAAGTGAATTGTGCTTGGGATCTGTGGGCTTTGAAAGCAGTAGCAGCTGAATCAGAAGCCCGAGCTCCGAGACCTGCAATACCTGGGTCTCTGGAAAGAATGAAGAACAGGTAGGAAGAAGAGGCAACCACCACAGAAACACATCCCTGGCCTGGGGGGCAGAGAACAGGGCTCGTGCTACTGTGCAGAAGCTTTTATCATTTCAAAGGCAGCAAAAAAGTAAAAAAAAAAAAAAAATTGATCTTTGTTTAGATTAACAGACCCCTGACTATGAAGAAGGAAGGCATCCAGACCCGAAACCGGAAGATGTCTAGCAAATCGAAAAAGTGCAAAAAGGTTCATGACGCGCTGGAGGACTTCCCCAAGAGCAGCTCCTTCAACCCGGCCGCTCTCTCCAGACACATGTCGTCTCTGAGCCACATCTCCCCCTTTAGCCACTCCAGCCACATGCTGACCACACCGACGCCCATGCACCCGCCCTCTGGCCTCTCCTTCGGACCTCACCATCCATCCAGCATGGTCACCGCCATGGGTTAGAGAGGCAGAGCCCTGCTCCACAGGCCCGAGGAGTCTCCGAGTCTGCTGCGGTAGAGTTCCTCGACCCCTTCTACTTGCGGCTTTTCCGCAGGAGCAGTATCATGAAGCCCGAAAGCGACAGATCTGTGTTTTTGAAGACAGAAAGCAAAATGTTCGCTTCTTTTTTCAAAGGAGCTCCCTGGTGGTGTCTGCGTTCCAACCACTGAATCCGGATCCCATTTGTGAATAAGCCATTCAGACTCATATTCCCTATTTAACAGGGTCTCTAGTGCTGTGAAAAAAAATATTGCTGAACATTGCATATAACTTATATTGTAAGAAATACTGTACATTTGAGGAAGACTTTATTGTACCTGGATAGCTGTAAGAAAGGCATGAAGGACGCCAAGAATTTTAAGGAATATAGGGAGAATAAAGTATGGAGATACAGAAGAAACTAAGTCTGATGTCCAAATGGGCATGATGTCAGTTTTGTTTCCCTTTAGTTGTTTGATGCATTTAAAAAAAAAAAAAAGAAAGAAAGAAAAAAAGAAAAAAAAAGGAGGGGAGGGGGAAGAAAAAAGAAATTAAAAAAAAAAAAAAAAAAAAAAAAAGAAAGAAAGAAAATCCAAGAAAAAAAAAAAAGGTTGTAGGCAAATCATTTGTTCCAGGCTGTGAGCCTCTGCGGAAAAAAAAAAAAGAAAAAGAAAAAAGAAAAAAAAATTCAGATCTGGGCAATCAGTGTATAATCTCACCAACTGAGAATCTGAGAAGTCATGCCTAGGCCTACATGCTCTGTGAATCAGTCCCTGTAATTGTTGTTTGTATGTATAATTCAGAAGCACCAAAATAAGAAAAGATGTAGATTTATTTCATCATATTATACAGACTGAATTGTTGTATAAATTTATTTACTGCTAGTGTTAGGAACTCTTTTTTTTTTGGTTTTAATGTTTTTTTTTTTTTCTTCTCTCTGGATTTTTGGTTGAACAAACTAGCTTGCTTTCAGTTGACCTAAGGTGGATGTACTCTGGAGGGTTTATTTTTCTTTTATTATTATTTTTTGATGGTATTTATTAAATAGCTTCTATGGGCCTGGCGGTACCTGTCTTTTTGTCACTTCTCTTGCAGCCTAAGCTATGAAGGTAGCACTGTACCAGCTACCAACATGCATGTCAGCAACCTGGCCACTGACAGGCCTGGTCCTGAGAGCCACCTGGCTGACTGTTAGCCCCTGTGTGTTCTGTATTAGTGATCACTGCCTTTAAACAGTCTGTTGGAATACTATAAAAATAATAATAAAGTTAAAATATTTTAAAACAACAAAGTAACATTGTATCAAAGTGATGGCCAAGCTCTCATAGAATTTGGTAGCACTAGGTAATTTCAGGGTTGCTTTCTTTCGAAGTATCCCAAAGCAAATATGGTAGTTATTCACCAGGAGATCATGTGAACCTGGCAGGCGATATCCATTCCTTGAATGAGAGAATTGCGAGTTCTACTGTTGTTTAGAAAAGTCTATCCCTGGGCAGATGCAGCTTCTGGGTGCTCTGGTGAGAAGCCGGCTGTTCTTGGGTATCTTCCGGGGACAGTCTTAAAGGAAGAGTGGCAAACTCTCTGGCTGAGATTTCCAGGTATAACTACAGTCAGCGGATTATTCCTCTTTAACACTGAAAGCCAGATGGGTGCTTCTCAGTTCATTCCCATTTTGCTTTGCTACTGTTTGAATCACACCGCAGTGGAGGGGTGACTGGGATGTTTGCACAACACGAAGTAACCCGTTTGAAACCTGCTGTATATTCCCTTTGCCTTCTGACAGAACGTGTAACTCTGGCACACACGTACAAGTCTGTTATTAACTGCCTCTGCTTTCTAAGCAAGTATTTTAAGTCTAAAGCTGAATGTTGAAATAAAAAAGTAAGAGAAGTGATATGCAGTGGAGAGCATGCTGGCTCCTGATTGATGACCAACAGTCACGATACTGTTCTCAAACCGTATCTAGGAAGCAGGGTCCTAGGAAGTAGAACCCTGTTGAAGAACCTAGGAAAGAGGGTCAATTTGAACCTGGGGATTTTATCATCAGGTTGGTTCCACCTCTCAGGATTCCCTGCTTCTGTTCTAAGACTATTCTGTTAATGCCCTTTCACCTTAAGAACAAGGAATTCAAATTCTTGACATTCCTAGAGTGAGAAGGGGTAAGGGGGGGGGGCACACAGGAAAAAAAAAGTCCCAAGGCTAGCCAGCCAGTTTCGCTTTGTTTTAGGTAAGGTAGCAACAGCACAGCACCAGTTCTTTGTCATTTCATCATGGCATACTTGGATTTAATTTTCAAAGCTGTTTCTAGAAGATGATGCAAAAGCTTTGTAAAATATCTATAGAGGGAGGGTAATGGTTCAAGTTTCCTTTGGAATGTGGATCCGGTAGGTTTTGTTTTGTTTTTTTGGCTTTCTTAGAAAGAGAGAGAGAGAGGAAGAGAAGAGAGAGAGAGAGAGAGAGAGAGAGAGAGAGAGAGGCTCAGAAGAGCAACGATGTTGGTAAAGGTTTAATCTGGGAAATCGGGACAAGAACTAAGACACTGCTGAAGCACTTTTGAGTAAACTGTATTCTCAATCAGTCTTCAATCTGTTTGATCTCATTTTTCAAAACTGTATCAGCTTAGCCATAGAGAAGTATTTGAGATACAATATGGAGTTTGGGAGAAGGGGGGAAGAGACAATGATTTGACATAGGTGTTTTTTAAAGGGGTCTCACACTGTAGATTGGGTTGGCCTGGTACTCACTGTATGTAGGCTGGTCTCAAATATTAGGCCATCCTCCTGAGTCATTTTCCCTGGTGCTGAGTGACAGTCACCAGGCAACACCCCTGACTAGTTCTTTAAAACATGTCAAAGGCTAACATCACAGGAAAAAAATCCAGCTCTGCTGTTTAGGAAGTCCACGGAGTAAATATCACTGGATGGAAGCACTTTCTAAGATGGCTGTGGCAGCTTGTGCCTCCAGTCACAGCACCGGGGAAAGCAGAGGCAGGTCTGTTGCCTTCAGTTAGAGGCCTGCCCGGGCTACCAGGTGAGTTCTCAGGCAGCTTGAGCTAAAAAGTGACACTCCGTCCTCCAAAAACAAAGTAAAACAAAACACATGCAAAACAAAAAAATTAAACAGAAAAAGTTGTTCCATATTCAATAAATACCTATTGAGTATTTAGGTTGAATTTTGCTCACGTAAAGACGCGTGTTGCTAAATCTGATGACCTGAGGGTGAGCCCCTGGATCCACACAGTGAGAGAAACTTTGTAAGAAGAACTGACTTCCATAAGTTGTCCTCTGATCTCTACATGTGGGCTGTGCCCTGTGGGTGTGCACACACGTATACGTGCATATACATTCATACTCACACATAATAAATAAAACCTTAGTTATATATTCATTTGCTTATTATTTTTTTGCTTTGAGTCAGGGTTTCTCTGTGTAGCCCTGGCTGTCCTGGAACTCACTGTGTGGACCAGGCAGACTAGTCTCGAACTCACAGACCTTCGCCTGTCTTTGTCTCCTGAGTGCTGGGATTAAAGGCGTGTACCACGACTGCTAAAAACTGTCTTAAAAAAAAAAAAATAGATGTTAAGAGAAGATAAACCAGGCATGGTAGCTTATACTTGTAATCTTAGCACTTAAGAAGGCTGAAGCAGGTGGATGGTGTTTAGTTAGAGGCCAGCATGAGTTACTGTGTAAGACTGTCTCAAAAAATCTGAAAAAAATAAAGAAAGAAAAAAAGAAAACAATACCAGGAAATAGAGAGACTAAGAGGCCAGTGACGTCATTCTTACTTTGTGACATTAATCTTGTTATTCCCCTTTAAAATGAGCTGCATGAACTGTGGGGAGTTCATGGCTGGGCCTCTGGGTTAGTCCTTCAGGTAGAACTGGGGTTATTTTGAGCCTGCCTTCTGACATGACTATTTATCCTCCAACATTTAAAGGTGATTGTTTAGGAGACCGGAGAGAGCTCAGTCGGCAAGCTGTGTGTTGTATAAACTTGAGGACTTAGCTTGAGCAAAAGCCTGGAGTGGTAGCGAGAGGTGGCCATCCAGGTGCTAGGGAGGTGGAGACCCTGAGGTTGGCTTTCGTATGTCACATACATGTACACACAAGTACGCCTGTGCTCGAATGTGTGCGTGTGTACACACACATACAAATGTTTTTAAAAGCATATTCTTTATGATAAGTACTTTGTTCTCTGTCTCTCTTTGTCTCCCTTCCTCCTCCCTCCCTCCCTCCCTCCCTCCCTCCCTCCCTCCCTCCCTCCCTTCCTTCCTGCTTCCTCCTTCCCTCTTTCCCTTCTCTCTGTGGAGGATGACTGAACTTCTGATCCTCCTGCTTTTGCCCCTCAGGGCTTCCGTCACAGGCATCCATTACTGCGCTTGGTTTATGCGAGGCTCAGTATTGAGCATAGGGCTTTATGCCGGCTAAGAGAACACTGTGTTAACTGAGCTACATTTTCATTACTATTTTGAGAATTCTTTATTAGAGAAGGCTAGAATTTTGAAAAGTGGCATTTGAGAATCCTGAAGTGACCGGATCCAGAAGATTCCCCGAAAGTCTGGTGGCTCCTCTACCTCAGTGCTGCTGTATGCTACCTTCCCGAACATAAAAAACCTGCATTGCCTGACTGGCAGTTCCACATAGGAGTCAGCATCTCTGCCTTTGGATTCTCTGCTCTTTCTGAACTGTGTCCAGGCCCCTCTGGAGCTGAATACATGGGACTTACTCGGCCTGCTGATTTGGGTCGCCTGGCTCATCCATCCTGTAAAGAAATCCTGCCTGAATGAATGGCTCACGGGCTATTCTCGGAGTATAGCCAGCATCCAACCTTTCTTTCCCCTTGTCTCTCTCTTTCCATTGGAGAAGGGGATAAACAGAGGAAGTAAACCAGTGTTCACAAAAGCGGTTCCTTTCCGGGTGCCTTGGTCACATTCCTTCCTGACGGGCCCTTGGCTCCTTTGCAGGGGACCCTGGTACATTAGGTACATTGTCTGGGTGCATTTTTACAATCCCCTGTCATGTCTGTGTGCACGGTTTGTCAGGCTGAGCATTGGAGAGGGGATTTGGAGACTGGGTCCCCTCACCCCACCCATCCTGTTGTCCCATAGGCCTGGAGCTGAGCAAAAGCCATGCCCTAGGAAACACCCATCTCACTGCCCTGGTGGGAGGGCCTGGTCCCCAGCAAGAGCCTAAAGGTTGTGATACCTGAAAGAGACATGGTGTTATCGGGGAAGCAGCTTTGGGATGTGAGTTTTATAGCTCAGGGTAATGAGTAAGGACATGAAGGCATTGCGCCCTGAAAGGGGACCCAATTCTGTGCCTTGATCTGAGGGTGATGGAGTTGCAGAGACAGGGCCACCAAGAAACCAGCTTATCTGGGTTACCTGGGAGTGGTGAAGGTGGGAAGCCCTGTGGGCACAAGAAACTAACAGGAAAATGAAAGTTTTGTTCTCTTGTTTCTCCCCCCACCCCTGATGATAAAATTGGCTAATACTTATGAACAGCAGTTATAAAGTCCCCAAACACTATTTATTATCAGGGCTGGCACTCAAGTCCTCTTTCACGCTGAGCAAGCACCTCACGGCAGAGCTACATGTCTCATGTAGCCTAAAACATTTTAAAGACAGAGCAGAAATAGTAATCACCTGTGTCGTGGAGTTGGTCACAGGTGGGCAGTCTTTGGGATAGTTGACCTCATGTGTCACTGTGAATAAGTTGTTCCCTGGGGATGGGAGTGGGAGGAGCTTAAAGATAACAGTTGCCTCATTTTATCTTTAAGACAGAACCTCACTCTGTAGCCCAGGCTGGCCTGGGATTCACAAGGACCCTCCTGGCAGTTGTTATTTGAGGGTCACTAAAACTCCACTTCAGCTGGAAAGGTCATCACATAAAAGCCCTGTGAGCTGACCTGTCGTAAATCTGAAAGCTGAGAGCAGTGGTCACCACAAGGAACATCTTCAGCGGTTCCTTGCTGCCGCAGAGGAAGTGGGTTTTGTTTTGTTTGTTTTGTTTTATGTTTATGCTCGTTTTGTCTGCATGCATATCTGTGCTCCTTGGGCACTCTCGGTGCCCTTAAAGATAACAAGAGGGTGTTCTATCCCCTTGTAAGTCACCAATAGGCAAGTGATACGATTCACTGTCAAATACCTCAGGACCTCTGTCTATTTCCTAAAAGTTGTCCTCTGGCCTTCACACAAGCACTATGGCAAGTGTGCACCAACACACACACACACAAGCCCACACACGCACGCACACACGGGCACACACACACTATTTAAAAACTTGTTTAAAGGACAGGAACATAGATCATTTGTTCAGTTCAGTTCTTAGAACCTTAGACTTCTCAGAGCAGACAACAGAAGGGACAAACTGGGTGAGTGTGTGCGAGGTTGATCCCACGAAGTACACAGAGCTGGCACCACAACAAACCACTGGCAAACTGTAGCTGACCTTCCACCAAGGTCATCACAGGAGCTACAGCCGGTACTTGGTTCCTTGAGTCGATTTTCTCACTTGATTTCTTTCACAAAAATTCTATAAAGCACTTGTTTCTATTATGGATAAAGAACATTCCAGAAAAAGCAAGTAATTTGTCCAAAGGCTCACATCTGCTAAGTGTAAGGCTACAGAGCTGGGTGCCGTGGAGCCAAGCGTCTAGCCCCAACAATAGTGTTAATGGCATCAGGAGAATGACAGTCATTGAAGTCTGCTCACAGCTCAGTGCCTGGGCTTGTAACACTTGTTCCTTGTGTTTTGTTAAACACATAAATGCCAGTGTTCTACCTCTCTGAACACAAATGGGTTCCTTTCTCAGAGGAGACATTGAGATTACCCACTAAGTACAATGGTTTCCAGGCTGGGGAGATGACTTTGTAGGTAAAGTACTTGCCGTGCAGCATGAAGTCCTGAGTTTGATGCCCAGAACCAATGTAAACAAGCCAATTGTGGTGGTATGCCCCAGTAATGTAGCTCCAGAGGGGAACTGGCTGGCCAGCTAAGAGCAGCCTCCTCCATCTAGGCCAATGATAGATCCTACTTAAAAATAACATGGACAATGCCTGAAGAACGACACCTGTAGTCACGAAACAAATACATCCATGTGCATGCACACAGAAGATACACAGATAGCAGAGACCGAGAGGATGTCTCCTCTGGTAAAGTGCCTGCTGCATAAAAAGAAGGCTCTGAGTTCAAATCCCACAACCACATATAAAGGTGGCACGTCAGTGTGTATGTGTCTATAACCTCAGGGCTGGGCAGAGACAGAAGGATTCCTGGGAAGAGATCAGGACCAGTTTGGGCAAGTTTTTGAAACCCTGTCCTTTTTTTTTTTTCCTCTCTTTTTGTTATTGTTGCTTTTAAAAATTAGTTAATTATTTTATTTATTTACATCTTAAATGCTGCCTCCTCCTAAAGTTCTTCCCCATCCCTCCTCCCATCTGAGAGGGTACACACACACACACACACACACACAAACACACACACACACACACACACACAAACACACACACACACATAAACACACACACACAAACACATACACACACACACAGAAACACACACACACAGAAACACACACACACACACACACACACAAACACATACACACACACACACACACACACACACCCTGGTATCCCTGACCCTGGGGCATCAAATCTCTACAGGATTAGTTGCATCCTCCCCCACTGAGGCCAGACAAGGTAGGCCTCTGCTGCATATGTGGGGGTGGGGTTGAGGGGAGGTGGTGGTAGTGGGGGAAGGATTTTCTTTGGTTGATGGCTCAGTCTCTGCAAGCTCCCAGGAGTCCAGATTAGTTGACACTGATGGTATTCCTATGGGGTCACCATCCCCATCAGTTCCTTCACTCTTTCCCCAACCTCTGTCTAATGCTTGAGACCCCATCTTAAAATAAAAATTGCAGTGGCAGCTAGTGGTTGACGTAGCTCAGTGATAGATGAGAGTTTCCTTAGCAGGCATGAGGCCCTAGGTTCCATCCTCAGGAAAAAAAAAAAAAAAAAGAGTGTACAAATGTAATAAAGACGTTTGCATGGTAAGATTTTACTCAACTGGAAGGGTTTGTGTGCTTGTAAGTATGTATGTATGACTGCCGTGGAGGGCAGAGGTCAATGTTAATGTGTCTTTGTCAATCACTTTTCCCTTCCTTATTTATTTAATTATTTTTTTGAGATAGGGTCTGTCACTGAGCCTTGAGATTGCCTATTGGGCTAAACTAACTCGCCAGCAAGCCCCAGGAATCCTCCTGTCCCTGCCTCCTCGGCTCTGAGATTTCAGGCATGCAGCCAAGTCCAGCTGCTCAATGGGTGCTGGGAATTGAACTCAGGTCATCCAGCTTGCATGGCAGCACTTTACTGACTGGGCCATTGCCTAAGAAGGTTTTCGCTGGATGGAATTTCAAAGACTATAGCGAACAAGGAGCAGGTAAGAGCCAGGGTTCCGGGCTGTAGATGTAAGAGCATTTATCTAGCATCTACAAGGCCCTGGGTTCCATCCCCAGCACTGGCAAAAATGTGCAGTAGAAGGAAGGAGCAGGTGGGGAGAAAAACAAAAGGAGAAAGAATCTTTTTCAGCTTTTAATAATGAATGTTAAGTATAGGCATCGTCCAACTCACTCGGTGTCAACCTTCCCTTAAGTGGTTACCATCTTGTTGGTTATCTATATGTGCCTGGGAACAATCAAATTGTGAATGGGCCTCTGGTTTGCTGCTTGAGCAAATCTGGATGCTCCTCTCTGACTTTGTAGATTGGGCAGGAATGGAGGTCCATGCTTCTATAATTGGATTGGGGTCCAGAGCTGCCACTTAGACTTGTATCTGAAGAGATGGGGGTAGGAGCTTCCTTTACGTCACTGCTGCTCCACCCAGCACATCATACCCTCTGCTCTATCAGAGGCCAGTGATCCAGTTTGTATATTACACGGACCTTCTGCATCCTTTGCTTTCCTTCTGGATTCCAGAGCTGGACTATTTCTCTGCTTCCAAACATATCCATAGAAGGTAAGAAGTTTTTCCCCTTCCTTTAGTTTTTCAAGATAGGGTTTGTCTGTGTGCCACTGTCCTAGAACTAGCTCTGCAGACCTGGCTGGCCTTGAACTCAAAGATCCACCTGTTCCTGCCTCCCTAGTACTGGGATTAATGGCATGCACCACCCTGGCCTGGGGCAAGCGGATGGTAATGTTGGTTTTAAAGGCCATGGTATCCATGTGACCTGCTTTGCCGATCACCCGAAGCTCTGAGGAGCGTGGAGGTTTTAAACTACAGCCGTGGCTAAGGTGAAGTTTAGGGATAAGGTGTCTCTGCTTTCCGTTACCCCAGATAGAAGAGGGCTGGCGGAATGTCTGCCCTTAGAGCCAGCTGGCTGAGCAAAGGTGAAAGGAGAGGAGGGAAAAAACCCGAGGTGCACACCAATCCACTCTTTCCACCTGCCCAGCTCTCTAAGGTGTACTGTTGGCCCACGTTCTCTCTCTGCTACGGCCTGGGAAACTGAAGCTCTGGGGATGTATCTGAGTTATTCAAGGACACAGAAAGTCTTGTCCCCAGGGGCCTGCCCTAGATTGTGGGAGTGTTGGTATAGTTGAGCTCTAAACAATAAAACAACAGAAAAGCCTACAGTGGTGCAAATCTTGAACTTCAGGGAAACCTCAAGTTAGCTGACTGCTGAGAAAGTCGTCAGGATCTAGATAAAGCCATCACTAAGGGAACTAGTGTCCTTGCTGTCTCTGCTCAGAAGGAGTCTAGCTGAGGGCTGCCCCAGTCTTGTCAAGAGCTGCCACTGGGATGGAACAGTGCTTCCCCCCATCAACCATTGGCTTTTTCTTGTTTTATGACTTAGACAGAATCTCATGTGGGCCATGCTACCCTCCAATGTACATAGTAGCTGGTGGTCTTGAACGTCTGGCCATCTCTGTCTCCTGAGTGCAAGGATTACAGTGTGAGCCTTCAGGCCTAGTTATGTGGTGTTAGGGGTTTTCTTCGTGCTGGCAAGCTCTGTACAAACAGAACTGCAGCCTCAGCCCCAGCCTAGTAAGGGTATGAAAAAAAGTATCTGAGGCTAGAGAGATGGCTCACATGGGCCTGAGTTAGGATCGCCAGCAACCAAATGTAAAGAGCCAGGCGTGGTGTGGTGCCTGCCTTTAGTCCTAGCACTCTGGAGGCATAGGCAGGTGGATCTCTCTGAGTTCAAGGCCAGCCTGGTCTAGAGAGTGAGTTCCAAGGCTACACAGAGAGAACCTCTCTTGGAAGAACGAAACAAAACCAACCAACCAACCAACCAAAAAGCCAGGCATAGTAGCACATGTCTGTAATCCCAGGACAAGGGAGGTCGAGACAGGAGGATCCCTGGGGCTTACTCAGGTTCAGTGAGCGAGACATGTCTCAAAAACTAAGATGGAGAGTGATTTAAGAAGTGACCCAGATATTGGCCTCTGGCTTCCATTCACCCTGCATGCAGACACATTCCATACACATATGCACCTCTACCAAAAAGGAGGAGGATTCCAGCCTATCCCAAAGTTTGGATGGGTGACCTGAATTTTCGCTGGGGAACGGCAGCTGTGACTTGTCGAGAGTGGATGCCCGGGTAGGACTGAAGCTTGCAAATCAATACAATGTGTTGGCTTGCAGGAAACTTGTCCCATTTTGTTAAGGATTACGTTTCTACATGGTTTGCAGACTAGATGTTAATCAGTGGCTCTTGGCCAGAGAGGGCAAATCCTATCAGCAAATAAATGCATTTAAGATGTCAGGGGATGACCAAAGAGAAATATGTATACACAGACCTAAAAATAATATGAAACCATTTAGGAACTTGAAGGTCATTTTGTTGAGGGCAAACTTCTTGTGCTGGTTGCCGACAGTTTGCCCTCTGGGTGTTTTCAGAGCTTAAAGGATCAAACTGTCCACACAAAATATGGAATGTCTCATAGAGAGGTCCACGTACTCTTCCAGCCCAACCTTTTAGCCTTTTAATTACCATGGCTCCAGCTCGATGTTGGATACCACCCTCCGTGTAATTGTAGCATAGGCGGGCATTATGTGGCCAAAGGATTGGCTGGTACCTCTGAACGGGACTTTAAGGAATCTTAGCAGATGCAAGGAAATTGATGGCAGTCAGTCATAGCTCATTGGAAGCTAAGCAGATGAGGGGGAAGCAATCCTTTGCCACATTGTAGATTAGTTGCCAAGGATAATTCAGCTTCTTTGCCTCTGTGCAGAAATCCTCACTAAAACTTCTCAAGGTATCATTGAAAGTGGCTGCCCTGAGGCTGGGACTCAGTGGGTAGGGTCTTTGCTTAGCATGCAGGAATCCCTAGGGTCACCCAGTACTGTAGAAATCAAGCAGGACTGGTGTGTGCCAAGAATCAACACTTGGAAGTTGGGGAATTGGAGGCAGAAGACTCAAAAGTTCAAGGTCATAGCTTGGCTACGTAGGAAGTTTGGGGCCAGCCTGTGCTACACAAAACCTTGTCCAGGAAGAGAGGCGGAGTGGAGTGAGAGAAGAGTTAAGAGTGAAGTGATTTTTAATTCTTCATTTTAAAAAATATGGTTCTTTCTTGCAGGTTGCAGGGTGTAGCAGTACTTATAGTCTGAGATGGTGGTGATCTTCAGGGCATGAGTTTCAGGCTACAAGAATCTCAGCTCAGTTCATAAAAGCGTGAGAACCTGAGTTTGAAGCCCCAGAATTCACTAAAGCTGAGTGCCACAGCATGTACCAGAAATCCCAGAACTATTACAGCAAACGCTAAATGGAATTGCACTATGTATTCCAGGCTGGCCTTGAACTCATAACCTTCCTTGCCCATGCTAAGCAAACCCTCAATCGCTGAGCCACATCCCCACGAAAGAGGCAAAGTCAGGAGACTTGTTGGGAGCTTTCAGGCCAGTGAGCCTGGCATTCATACTGGTGAATAACAAAGAGTCCTAGTCTCAAGCATGGTGGGAGGTAAGATCACACTGGGGGTTGTTTCCTGAAGTCTACCTGACTGCCATGATATTTGTACACTTGTGAGATAAGTGTGAGATCTGCCTTGAACTCTCTTCTGTCTTCTTCAGTCCCCACCTGCTGTTTTGTACAGTTGTCAATGATGCTGAGCCTCTGGTCTCATTTTTATCTAGCTGCAGAGCCTTGCTGCCTGTAGAACCCTGTGCTCTGGGCTGACGTCACCTGTTCCTTCTCTCTCTGCATCCCACTCCAGGCTAAGTCTGAGCTGATGAACTCTTGAACCAAAGATTTGATGATGTGTAAAGGCTTCCTGTTATCGTTCTTTGTTGGGATTTGCACAACAGACAAACCTTTAATGCTTTCACACTTCAACTAAGCAAGCGGGTCTTGTGTGACTTCTAGGTACTAGAGATAGAATGTTTTTGGTTTGGTTGGTTCTTGTGGTACTGGGAGAATAGCTCCCAGGATTTTACCCATTTGAGGCAAGCACTATACCACTGATTTATATTTCCAGACAAGATATAATATTATTTGAACAGAAAACTTTAGGATCTTTCAGCACCTAGCACAATGCAATTTATATGCATGTGTGTGTGTGTGTGTGTGTGTGTGCCATGCCACATGTGATCAGCCAGAGGACCATTTGCTGTCCTTCCATCATGGATTTGGACATTTGAATTCATGTCATCAAAGTTGGTAGCAAATACTTTACCTGCCGAGCATCTTACAACACCACTGCTTTGAACGGTCTTGTTATGTCGCCCAAACTGACCGCTAATTCATGATCTTTCTGTCTCAGCTTCCTAAATGCTGAGATTACAGGTGTGTGCACATAGGAGTTTGTTGAATAAATTTGCCACTTATGTGACCACAAGTCTGGAAACATAGTATTTTACCACATCAGGACGTTAATATTAATAAGCCACTTGTGGCTCCGTCTCTGTGTTAGATACGTGACCACTCTGAGCACTGAGTACCTGGTGCTTTACATAGACATAGTGTCTCACTCCACACTCCTAACTGTCCTGTGATACACTGATTATCACCCCAGATTTACCCAGGAGCACAGACAGAGAGGCTCAGAGAAGCTAAGTTAAATCCAGTTTCATTTCCAGAGTGTGTGACTACATTCTATCCTGTGCTACAAGAGGCTGATCCTCAGACAGAAGCAGAAGCCAAGTTGGGCATGGTTGTTGTATACACTTATAGTCCCAGCACAAGGGGGGCTGAGGTGGGACCATGAGTTCAAAGCCAGCCTGAGAAACATAGTGACATTCTATTTTAAAAAAACAATGGCAAGAAGGTCTTGGAGCCCTACATCCTTGGCTTCTGAGTTGTTTTCCTTAGGTGCCTTTCCAATGGCTCTTTCTGCTGAGTGGCTGTGTTCAGTTTCTCTCTCACAAGGCAGCATCACTGTTTAACCCTCTCTCTCAAAAGGTTCAGTTACTCGCCCAACATCTCAGAGCAGGCAAAGGTCAAGGCTGGATTGACAACTGAGCAAACACTCAGGGCTGTGGATCCCTCAGGGAATGTTCGTGGCAGAGGCGGGTTATGTTTAGACTTGATCGCTTGGTGGTCATCAGCAATTTTCAGGAGCCCAGGATAATCACTCACATGGAAAGTCTGGCTTTAAAATCACCTAACAGTCGATCAAATAAAAGTACCCTCTTTCCATAATGGAGAAATTAACTAGGGTTAAGAAGTAGAGGTTAGGAGAATGGCCATAAACTATAATAATAAATAATAATAATAATAATAATAATAATAATAGTGGTACACTCTTAGTGGCCTCTTGCCTTTCATCCCAGATCTAAAAGAGACTGGTTACTGTTAATTATGATCTGGCCCTGTTGATTTCTGAGCTGAGAAATGGTGGGGCATGACTGTCATCCCAGCACTTGGGAGGTAGAAGGGTAGAGGTAGGCAGATTTTTTTGAGTTTGAGGCCAGTCTGTTTTATATATTTTACATAGTGAACTTGAATTCCTGGCCAACCAGGGCTACACAGCAAGATCCTCTCTCTCTCTCCCTCCCCCTCCCCCTCCCCCTGTGTGTGTGAGAGAGAGACAGAGAGAGAGAGATTGAAATTGAGATCTGAAACTGGGTTTGGTGGTACAGTTCTGTCACTTCATCTATTTGGAAGGCTGAGGCAGAAGGGTCACAGTTTAAGGCCACCTGGAATATAGAGTATATTCAGGGTCAGTCTGGGTAACTCATCAAGATTCTGTCTTAAAATAAAAGTCGTAAAAGCAGATGACAGGGTAGATTCAGTTCAGTGGTATAGCACCAACAAGTTCCTGGAATTCAGTCCTGTGCTCTGAAAAGAAAAGAGGAAAGGAAGGAAGGAAGGAAGGAAGGAAGGAAGAAGGAAGGAAAGAAAGAAAGAGAAGAAAGAAAGAAAGAAAGAAAGAAAGAAAGAAAACCCCCTTCCAGGACTGAGGGAGGGTATGTTGACTTCCTGATAACCTCCAGAGAATGGTAGTTTTCCTCTCCATTGCTTGCTTGCCTCACACCTGAGTTATGACGGAGCTCGAGACGCCACGTGGAGACTTGCTGTGCTTAATTACGTCTAGGCTGGTAAAACTCAAGCAAACTAATCACCTAACACTCAATCCAATAAAAGTACTCTCTTTTCATAATGGAGAAATTAACCAGGGTTGAGTAGTAGAGGCTAGGAGAACAGTCATAAAATATAATTATAATAATAATAATATTAATAGTGGTACACTCTTAGTGGCCTCTTGCCTTTCATCCCAGATCTAAAAGAGACTGGCTACTATTAATTAATATGATTTGGCCCTGTTGAAACTATTCATATGGGCCTGAAGAAGAAAGCAGAGGTGTATTTGCTTTTGGTAGGGGACTGAGTTGCTTTCTCTGTCCAATGAAGGTGAGGTAGGGAGGAGAGGTATAAGAGGTTGGAGGCAGGAGGTTTGACACAATTCCCTTCTCCATTGGGGGGGTGGTTGGAAAGAGTTAATAGGTACATAGAAGGTTGTCTTCAAGTTTTCTCATATTTATATACTTCGCTGCTAGGTGGGCTTGGTTTTTATTCCAAGCTTGCTGTGCTGGGCTTAGAGGCTGTTGGGCTAGTGTTTGAAATGGGCTCTTAAGGACACAGGTCATAGATGCTGTTGACTTGGGAAGTGATGAAGGTGATGGGTAGGGCCCAGCTTGTGTGTGGCCAATTTTTCCTTTTCTTGCTTATTCATTTTGGTTTGTTTTTGAAATGCGCTCTCACATAGATCAGGTTGGCCACCTTCTATAGCTGGTGATGATCTGGGACTCCTCATCAGCCTTCCTCCATTTTGCAGGTTCTGTGATCACAGACCAGACAGTGGGGGAACACTTCAGAAGTACCTATCATATGGAAAAGGAGGGAGACCCAGATAGATCTCCTTGATCTGAGACCTGGGCTGCAGAGGTCAGGGATGTCTCTGGAGCAATTACTCACCTATTATTCCACCTCTGGCTGCAGTGTAGTAGAAATGAATGTATACTCTGCACCAGGTGGCCTGCATGCCAAGGCTAGCTCCATCAGCGACTAGTGAATGATCCAACCTGGCTCAACTTCATTGTTTCATCTGAAGTGAGGCTGTGTATGTGTATATATATGGAGCCATCCACTGAAGTATGATAGGCCTACCAGAGCCATACCCTTGAAGAAAATTGACTCTCTTCCCAGGAGGAAGCCTTCGACTTTCCATGAATCTTTTCCTGCTCCAGGCTAGAAAGTTGATGGGTGTTCAATCTTGTGGGGGTCTTGTGTAGCCAACCACTGCTGTGTAGTCATGTGTGCAGTGGCTCTGCCATGCCCACAAGACACTGTCTCATTTAGTCATCCCCAATCTCTGGTTCTTACTCTCTTTCTGCTCTCTTCTCTCTGATGGGGTCTGAGCCTTAGGGAGAGGGTGTGATGTAGATGCCCCTTTTGATGTCAAATACTCCACGGTCACTTATTCTTATACTGAAATTATTTTCTTCTTTCTTTCTTCCTTCCTTCTTTCCTTCCTTCCTTCCTTCCTTCCTTCTTTCTTTCTTTTTTTTTTTTTTTTTTTTTTTTTTTTTTGAGACAGGGTTTCTCTGTGTAGCCCTGGCTGTCCTGGAACTCATTCTGTAGACCAGGCTGGCTACTCAGAAATCCTCGTGCCTCTGCCTCCCAAGTGCTGGGATTAAAGGTGTGCACCACCACTGCCTGGCCTGAAATTATTTTCTAAGCCCCTAAAGTTCTTATGTTGTATATGTGTGACTTTTTTCTTCCTTCCTTCCTTCCTTCCTTCCTTCCTTCCTTCCTTCCTTCCTTCCTTCCTTCCTTTTTTTCTTTCCTTCTTTCTTAAATATGGCATCTTATTATGTGGCCCTGGATGGTCTGGAATTATACTATGTAAACTAGGCTGCTCTTGAACTTGAAATCCTCTTGCTTCTGCCTACAGTGCTGGGCTAGCAAGCATTTCCAAGAACTGACAGAGCCTTGGTAAACACAAGCCAGGTTTTCATTTGTACCTTTCTCTATTACTGCTATAAAAAGGCAAGAAGGAAAACATCAGTTTAACGAGAGGTGGCTATCTGCCAAGGGCTTGGATTTGATCCTTCCAGTTTTCCTTTCTTCCTCTTGAAATCACTAGGTCTCTGAGAGATGTGATGAAAAATGTGCACAGTGCTAGAGAGTCCCCATCTTCCCCCTATCGTCACTTGTCACATGATAGCAGGCGAATGACTCTGTCTCCTCTGGGTCCAGTTTCCTCATTTCAAGGCCATAAGATACCATCCGATTTATGGCTTCCAGGTCCTTTGGTGGAGGAACCCAAGTGTTTAGAAAGTGTTGTCAGCTCCATTGTGGCTTATATGTTTTCCCCAATGGTTGCATTTAAGTCCAGGATGAGGTCAAAGAATTGGATAACATTGAAAAATGTTATCATAAACATGATATTTGACCTGTGGTCCAAAGGCACTCTTGATGTTCAGGGCGAATGTTGTCAGTGAGTCTGGATACAGACCCCAGGTATATTCAAGGGGTCCCCAGAAAAGGAAAAGACAGAGTAGAATAAAATCAGAGTGTTACCTCCAGTAATGGATCAGAGTCAAGGTTGATGGAGAATGGTCAGAAAAGTGGGTGTCTACACCTGAGAGTGTGGGTGTCTACATCTTTCTCAACGGAAGTGCCTGTGTTTCCACACATGTATGTTCACTCTGACATGTCAAGTCCTCAGGCAAATAAGTTGAGGTTCATTTATTATCTTGAAATATTGGGAGTTTTTTCTCTTCTATCAGAGCAGCTATTAAACTAATGGTGCATGTCTGTAACCTTAGCATTTAGGAAGCTGAGGTAGGAGGCTCACCAACTTAAGGCTAGCCTGGGCTACATAGCAAGATCCTATTTCAGAAAGAAAAAAAAAGCTAAGAATATAACAATTCATAGAGTGTAAAAACTCCTGAGTTTGTACGACATAAACTGAGCATTCAGGAGGCTGAGGCAAGAAGATTCTTGAAAATCTGAGAGCGGCCTTGTCTACATAGTAAGGCCTAGCCTGAGCTACAGTGTATCACAAAAATTCAAAATAAAATACATAGTAATAAGCACAAAAGGATTAAAAATAATAAGTAAATGAATAAAAAGAAAAATTCAAAGTGTAATATTTGAATAGGAAAGAGAATACCTTTTCAGGTTACTTAGTGCTGAACTCACTGGAAAGAAGGGCAGTGAGACTCACTCTGAGTCTGACATCTGAGATAGGACCAGCCTTGACAAAGACTAAGCTGTGTTCTTAGTCACTGAGGTAGGCAGAGGGACATGCTATGCTCTTTGTACATAGGTTTCTTCTTGACAGAACTGCTGGCTTCATATTTTCTATGGAGCATGCTCCCTTGGGACTTGATTAAAGGAAAGACTCAGAATCTTACAGAAGAGGAAAAAAAGACACCCCCCCTCCTTGAAGATATATTCTGTGTGAGCTAGGCAAACACATGAATATATATTACAGCTGGGTATAGAAAAATCGTTCAATTTATTATAGCTGGGTATAGAAAATCGTTCAATTATATCCTAAGAGGGGAAAATGTTTCACTGAAAGTGTAAGTGCCTACCATTGTTGACTGCAGTCACTGTGCTGTGCCCTCACTGGTGACAGGCAAGGTACATAAATCTTCCAACACTGAGCTAGAAGTGATTCAGATGCTTTAAGACAAACAGGTCTGACTGCTTCTCTTGAGCTTATATCCTACTGACTTGTTACTACAGCTGATTAATAACAGCAGCAAATTCCAAACAAGTGCCTCTTCATAAAGGGGCCCAATGGCTGTATACACTTAGATATTCTTAAAGTTAGGAACCACAGCTAATTGTTACTTAACTCTTTTAGCTGCTGGAGCTTAAAGAAAAGTGCATAAGGGTTAAAGGAGAACGCAGACCTGCTGATTCCCATGTTCTTAGATGGTAGGAAATATCTCAACTCCTCTGCCACTTAGCTATTCCTACGATGATCAGATATGAGGACATGGTAGGAGTATGAGAGTGTGAGGCACAGTGGAGATGTTTTGTATCTATGCTTACACCACTCCAAAATAAGTAAATAAACAAACAAATAATAAGTAAAAAGGAAAATGCTGCTGTCATGTTTACTTCTTTAAGATAACAATGTGTAAACTGGGCTGGAGAGATGGCTCAGAGGTTAAGAGCACTGGCTGCTCTTCCAGAGGTCCTGAGTTCAATTTCCAGCACCCACATAGCAGCTCATAACTGCCTGTAACTCCAGTTTCAGGGGCTCCAAAAACTTCACACAGGCATACGTGCAAGCAAAATATAAATGCACATGTAATAAAAATAAATTATTTAAAAAAGATGATGGAGATGAAACTCAAAGATGGGTTGATGGGCGTAAGAACATGGGAGATCAGAAAGCCACTCATTTCACTCATATTCTAGAAGGACTTTCTTTTTCATGGCTGGGAACCAAACCCAGGGCTTTTTGCATGCTAGAAGAGTACTCTACCAGTGAGCTCCACCTGTAGCCCACTCAGTAGGATTTTGATGGGGAGAGTGATTTGAAGAACTAGGGCTTTGCATGCGTGGAGGTGGTGATGGAGGAATCCATGACCTGATGGAGACCACATGGACAGAAAGGGTGGACAGAGAATGTGGGGCCAGATTAGTCATAGCACCTAAACAACTGGAATTTTTCTTCAGAGACTAAGATGAAGAGGGATCACAGCCATATGGATATTGGGAGTGCTAGAAGACTGAAAGAGGAACTAGCCAGGGGGCCACAGCAGGAGTCCAGGTAGGAGGTAACAGATGGTACCTGAGGAAGGTAATGACTTGGAGAGATGGTGATGGATGAAGAGTTCTTTTGAAGACACCCCCCCACCCCCCTCCACATACACAGAATCTGGAAACTAGGCAGATGAAAGCGGCTAAGCTAGAACAAAGCAAACATCAGGTGGTGGTGAAAACAACATAAACTTTCTGATTGTTCTGTTTGCCCAGATGCTTCTTGGAAGGACACAGAAAGTGGCAAAGGGCAGCTTTTGGAGAAGAGATAATAAGCCTAGCATGACCCATCCTGGATTGTTGGTGGGTTGTCCACAGTGTCCAACAGGCAATGGTAGCGGTTAGGAAAGGCAAGCAGGTGGGGTTGGTTATCTCTGCAGAATTCTCCCTGAAATCACGTCAAGTCTACAAGAACCCAAAGAGAAAGCATGAGGTCAGGGAGTGTGGCTCACCATCACAACCAACCTGGGTAGTAAGAAGTAGAAGACAGAAGGAGCACGGGCTGGCAAGGCAGAAGCCATCTGAGAGGCTGCCTCATGGAAGCCAAGGGAGGAAGTACTTCAAGAAGACTGAAGGGCTGGGGAGGTACTCCAATGGTAGAGTATTTTCCTAGTATATATGGGGCTCTGAAATTTGATACTTAGCATTGGGAGTCGGTGAAGAGTACAATGTTGTAAAATTAAGGTTAAAGACGGAGATGGTTTGTATCAGTAGTTCTCAACTTTCCTAATGCTACTACCTTTCAATATAGTTCCTCATGCTGTGGTTGACTCCCAACGATAAAATTATTCCATTGCTACTTCATAACTGATAACTGTAAGTTTGCTATTGTGATGAATCATAATGTAGATATCAGATATGCAGGATATCTAATATGCGACCCCTGTGAAAAGATGTTTTGACCCCCACCCCAAAGAGGTCATGAACCACAGGTTGAGAAGCACTGCTTTTCAGTAAAGTGCCTGCTGTACAATGATGAAGACCTGAGTTTAGATCTCTAGCACCTATGTGCATGGCAAGGCAACAATGGCCTCAACGCTGGGTTTGCAGAGACAAGCAGAGGCTCAGAACTTATCGACCAGTCAGGCTGACCAAACATGTGACTTTTGGTTTCAGTGAGAGAACGTGTCTCAAAGCATATGCTGGATAATGCTACTCAGTATTTCAGTCTTAGAGGTGAGGGGATCATAGGTTCATGAGCACCCGCCTTTAGCTGAGGAGCTATTGGCAGCTGGTGGGTCCTTGGGGACGGAGAGTCAGTTTTTATGAGTGTGGTTCCTGGTAGGTTCTACACTACAGGTAGATGGCCATGAATATTTGGGCAGCACAAACTGGAGTTGGTAGGTTAGAAGATGAGGAGGAAGAGGAAGAAAGAAGGAGGAGGAGGAAGAGGAGGAGGAAAAAAAGAAGAAGAAGAAGAAGAAGAAGAAGAAGAAGAAGAAGAAGAAGAAGAAGAAGAAGAAGAAATCAACAGACAAATAAAATCCAAGGCAATAAAACTGGAAGTGTGAAGGGAATAGGAGAAGTTATTCAGAAAGTGGGGGGATGAATATGATCAAAATACAGTGTATATGTGTATGAAGTTTTTGAAGAATTAACAAAAATATCATAGTAAAAAATAAGGTGAAGACATTGGAAATCACACACAAACACACACACACAAGATTGACCACATGAACTCTTGGAGTCTGCTGACTGTTATGACCTGGAGAAGAGATTCAGGCAGATGTCATGGTAGCTGTGGTGTGGTGTGTGAGACAGAAGCATAGATTGTTGGAAAAAGGGGAAGCTCAAGCTATGCAAACTCATGAAAGGCTAGGGTGTTAATCTGATGAGCAAGATGAGCACAATACACATCTCTATTCCAGAAGAGAGCCAACTGAATAGACACTCATGAGAAGTAAGTGATGAAAACGAAATAACACGGTACTCAGGCGATGAGGCTGGATGGAAAGAAAGTCTGCAGGATGCGAGAGGAGCTTTGGGAGAAGGGGTGGGGCATGGAGGTAGAACTGGCTTTCTCATGGGGAAAGAGAGCAGGAAAAAAGAGTCAGGGGTTGGAAGAGGGAGAGAGACAGAAGTTGAGGGAGGTTGTGGTAGGAAGGTGAAAAGTCAAGCTGTCCATAGCGTGGGATGAAGGGCAGGGCAAGAAGATGCTAAGGAACCTTTTGGGGAGTTCTTTTTGAACTGTATGGGACATAGGTAGACCCAAAAGCTTGCCAGGCAGCAAGGTTGGCTTTCATGGGGCTCAAAAGTCTGGGGACTGGAACAGAGAAATTAGACTGACATTGTCTGTTGGTTTGAAATGTTGAGCTATTTGAGGGCTGCGATTTCTTATGTTCAAAAACAATATATTCTATAAATTAGCAAGATTATAGAATTAAAAAACAAAACAAACCTATAGCCTGATAGTGTCTGCCTATGACCCGGGCTGCTTAGGAGGCAGAAAGATCATAAGTGTTAATGCCACTAGGAAACTCACTGAAAGGCTGTCTCAAAACAAAGAGCAAAGCTAGGCCTGGGAGGTAGTTCAGTGTCAGAGTGTAACATACATGAAGCCCTGTGTTCAATTTCTGATATTCCAGAAAAAAAAAGATAAAAGAAAAAAGGGAGGCGGTAGTGGTACACACCTTTAATCCCAGCACTTGGGAGGCAGAAACAGGTAGATTTCTGAGTTCGAGGTCACCCTGGTCTACCGATTGAGTTTCAGGACAGTCATGTCAAGGCTACACAGAGAATGCTTGTCTTGAAAACCAAACTTAACTTAAATTAAAAAAGGAATATAACTGTTTCTTACTTATCTCAAAGCAGGAACCTGGGCCTCCAAAGCAGCAAGCAATTGTAAGAGTTTAGGCTACTTCTCCCGACTCTCTGTTGCTACCAAGAATCGATTATGTTATTCTGCTAGATTCTCATATGATCATTTTTTTCCCTCTCTTTTTTGTTTTTTGGAAAGATGAGCGAGTTATCTGGCCTGAGAGGCAGGACTATCTAGTTCATAGTTTGAGCTCCCTCTACTCATGCATGCAGGACACCCAACTTCCTTATGGCTCCTTTCCGAAGCAGCATTAAATCATCATTGTCAAGCTGTAAGAGGCAGCTGATAGCAGCGATGGCCTCAGGCAGTTTAAAGTCTGGAGCCATATGTCCCAGAGTAGCATTCCGGTTGCAATGCTCTTAAGACAAAGAGCAGCTTTAATAGCAGTATGAGCCATGAGTAATGAACCATATTCTACATCAACCTGGCAGAGTCAATTCTGCACATAATAGGTGAGTACATTTATGTGCAGGTTTGAAGCCGTGGCCAGGGCAGGTGGTGTGAGTAACAACACAGAAGCAAGTAGGTTTGGTGGATACTTTAAGAGAGAAAGGAAAGAAAAAAAAAAACCTTCTGCTAAAACAGAAAGGGGATGGGCTAGTGAATCTGAATTAAGAGCAACATACTTGAGGCCTGGCTTGGCAACACAACCCTGTAATCCTGATACTGTAGTCTAAGGCAACAAGATGAGGAGTTTGAGACCAGCTTCAGCTCCATATGAGTTTGAGATCAGCTCAGGCTATTTGGGATCCTATCTTAAAATAGCAACAAGAGTTTGAGGTTAGCCTGGGCTACATATTATGACCCTGTCTCAATTAAACAGAAAAACAAAACAAAATGACAACAAAGAACAAGATTACACTGTGACTGGACTCAAAAGATCCATGTTGAAGTCTACACGGTGACCTCTAGACCCCAGACGCATCAACTGTAAACTGGATACACCAATATTTACCAAGTCGAGTTACTGGGCAGATTCAAAGATAATTTGCCAAAGGCTGTCATGTACACCTCACAATAATCATTTTTTTAATGATTTGTTTCTTCCACTGAATGACCTTGAAGGGAAAAATCACATGTCCTAGGGGGCATGGTGGTCATCCATATGACTGTTGAATTTGACTGGTAATATAGCTCTGTTGGTAGAATGTTTTCTAGCATGCATGTGGTTCTGAAATGGATCACCTGCCCTGAAGGTCTGATTGGCATAGGCCTGTAATTCCAGCACTTGGGAGATGAGGCAATGGAATCAGAAGTTTAAGATCCTCCTTGGCTACAAAGGGGGTTAAAGGCTAGCCTGGGATATAGAGGCCCTGTCTAAAAGAAAAAGAACAAACAAGAGAGAGAGAGAGAGAGAGAGAGAGAGAGAGAGAGAGAGAGAGAGAGAGAGGAAGAAGAAGAGGAGGAGAGGAGGAGGAGGAGAGGAGGAGAGGGAGGAGGAGGAGGAGGAGGAGGAGGGAGGGGAGGAAGGAGGGAGGGAGGGAGGGAGGGAGGGAGGGAGGGAGGGAGGGAGGAGGAGGGAAGGAGGGAGAGAAAACGTTGATGAATGAATTGCTAGTCACGATTGACTACATTCCTTGTGCCAGGTTCTGCAAACATTTTATGTCACTGAATCTTTGCAGCAACTTTATGGGGAAAATATTTTCATTACAGACAACCTGTAAAGAGGTTAAATTATTTGCTTGCATCGTGCAATGACCTCCTCAGGACTGTTCCATACAAGAAACACAGAGGCAGAGAAATGTTTCATCCAAGAGTGGAGTCTTAGAAGTGTCTGCCTCAAGCAATGGGGAAGGAGTATGGTCAGAAGTCTCCATCTCTGATGTTCTGGTTGTCTCTTCTACTGAAACCATACAGAGATAAAGTCACCAGCCTGCTCCCCAGCGCATGTGTTAGATTTTAAGAGAGTCGAAGCTATTACCCATAGGAGCAATCACGCAGCTTCACGCAGTACTGGGTGATTTTACTGGGCAAATGTGAGGAACAGCGGGCCCGGGTGGGTGGGAAGACCTGGAATGCGGGTCACAGAGTTTCCTGCTCCATGCCTGCTGCTCTCTTGATTAATGCGACAGTGGAAAATTACTCTTGGTTTATTATTTTTTTCCCCTGAACTAGAACTAGATTTAGGAACTGAGAGAGCCCCAGGGTGATGCTTTCCCATTTGTCAGTATGGAGTACTCCACCCTCACCTGGACGGGGCGTCTCTCATTGCAGCAAGTCAAGGAGGATCCTGGGCCTGGCCTCAGCTCCCCAGGGGAAGATCCAGTTATTCTACAGGAAGGGGCCCTGGGAACGTGCAGTTGTTATTTTCCAGGTCCCTGTGCTGGCTTTAGTCATCTTGCTACACGAATGCAGAGACAGGAACAGACAGAGTGGAGCACCCTGGCTTCCACAAACCGGAAGTGAAGTGTTCTACCCTGGAATAGGTTTTCTTCTACACCACTTTGGAGAGCAATGAAAGCTTCTCTTGAGCCCTGTGTAGTAGAGTCAATGCTAGTTCCTATTTCTGAATGAGTTCCTTGCAGATTTTCTATAAAGAACACGGTTTGCTTTAGTAATCAGATCTGGGAGAAAATTCTAGGATCAACTTAGCCTTCCTTTCTAAAACTTGTGGGATTTCTCACAGCAGTTTTTGGGAATGAGTGAGAAACTGGTTGTCCCTTACCTATGAATGTGGCCTACCCACTTTTTCCCTTGAAGATAATTCTGGGACTTTAAAGCTGCCACCTTAAACAACAAACAACAACAGATAAAAACTTATCAAACCAGACAGCTTCCCAACCAACGTGTTTATCAATGAAAGAGTTTAATCTCTTGATCAATTCATAATTTCTTTTCCACCTTTTATGAGCTTTTCTTGGATCCTTCCTCATGCGTTTTCCTCTTAGAATGTTGCCTTTTGTTTGACTATATGAGAATTGAATAGTTTTGATTTCATCTGTTCTTTTTTCTTGTTGGAGATCAAGCCCACGGCATTTTGCATGCTAGGCAAGTGCCGATACCGTCTACTCTTCCCTAGGACAGACTTATGTACCTTGGTAGCTGTTGAGTTTTCTCCTATTAAATCTCTGCAGACTGTGTGCTTGGGGCAATGTCCCTGTAATGAACACAGCTGAAGACAGGGGAATGGAGGAAGGAAGCAGAGCATCTGATCATCTCTGGGATTTTCCCAACTCCACTGCTTTCTCTCCTAGCTGCTTCCTTAGGGTCTTTTATAGACTTGAAGCTGAGCTTGGAGTAAGGTGAGTTTTTAGGGCAAATACATGTTGCAGTTTGAGTCCAACTGACTTATAAACAGCAGGAAGACTTATTGGCTCTGTGAAAAAGATGCTCTGCTAATCAATCTGCAGCTGCTCCCAAGCACGCTTGAATCTTATCACCACAAAAATTCAATACAAATTTAAAAGGGTAGGACTCTCTGAAGGAAGGAAAGGGTATCCTCACTTGTTTTTTATTTTTATCTTATCTTTTAACTTGACCCGGGACTTATGATGTTGCCTAATCTGGCTTTGAACTTGTGATCCCCAGACTTAGCCTTTGTGTATCAGCTGTTAAAGCATTCGCTGCCATGAAACAGCTTATGCTATTATAAACACCAGAGCAATGCTTGTTTGCTTGTTTGTGACAGAGTCTCACGTTGTAGCCCAAGTTGATCTGGAACTCACGCTGTAGCTCAGATTGGCCTCAAACCTTATCAGTCCTTCTGCCTTAGCTTCTTGAGAGCTGGAATTCTGGAACTAGAGGCGTTCCTACTATAGGTATTGCTACTATACCAGATTTCTTTTCCTCTCCTTTCTTCTCTTTTATTTTCTCCTCCTTCTCCTTTTTATTTTAAGTTGAGACAGGGTCTCATTGTATTGCCCTGGATGGCCTTGAACTTACTGTATAGACCAGGCTGACCTTAAACTCCAGATATCTGCCTGCCTCTGCTCTCTAAGTCTTAAAGGCATGTACCACCACATTCCATGTTTCTTTCAAGACTTTTAGACTGTTTTTTCATTTTTTTTTTTTTTTTTACTTCAGAGGTGATATTGCTGATTATATTAATTCACTCAAATTGTAATTATGAGGTCACATTGATAAGCACTATGCTTGTAGCATTTTTGTGTATAATGCACTACCAAGGGGCTACCTGATTGTGGTGATGATCTGGATGTGAGGAGCCTAGCATTCTATGCTGGCTACTTATTCTCCTGGGAGTGTTCTTGAGCTGGTCATATGACCTTTGAACATCCCTTGTTCTTCTGTGTGAGCAGAAGTATGGCCTGGAGACCCTCTGACAGCCCATCTAGATCTAATTTATTCATTTGTGTGTAGAAGATGCTAAGAACCTCTTGGAAGTTGTGCAAGGCTCTTTGGAATTTCACTTTATCTCATTCTTCTTCCAGTGCTTTTAAGGAATGTCACAGGAAGTGAGGTAACAAGCAACAGATCTTCAAGATAACGGTGTTTGATGGCGACACACTTCTGGGAAGAATATTCTTATTCTGGATTGTGTTGAGATGAACTATCCCAGACATCCTCATTCTTCCTGTAGGAGCTGGAAGGAAATGGAAGTCTTCATTGCTTAGGTATTAGATTCTGGTTATTCCAAGACATGCTGTTTCCTAGAGATGAGGAATCTTCTTTTCTGTGGCTTCCAAGATGCAACACTTCAACTTAGCATCCTGGCTTCTCTCATTTTTGTAAAATGGTTCGGCTGTCAGTTGTCAAGCTGCCTCTCAGAAAACTTGTACATAGTAGCCGATTATTAACTGTTCTGGGAAGATGTACTAGATGAAACACCAAGGAGACTCTGCTTTCATCATGGGGACACTAGAAGGATGGCAGCTGGGGGATTAATGAAAGTCATTGTTCTTAAGGATAATTCCAAATCGTCCAAGGCCAAATGTTTCTGGCAAAATGTCCCTTTCAGCAGAGTGTCCAGTAGGCAGATTTGCCTGCAGAAAGTTGCTGGGCCTTTTGGAATGTCAGCTAAGTTTGTCGTGACTGGGATTTGAGCTCTTCCCCACTGAGCATAGAACAAAAACAGAGTGTGCCTCTCATTCATGTCTATGGTTCTTCTCTCGCGCACTCTGCTTCAGATCCACTCCTGTTACGGCCCACCCCTCTCTTCTTCTGTCTCCTTCTCTTTCCTTCTTTCAGTAGTAGCTGACCAGCCAAGAAACAGGTCTTGTTGAATAGATAATTTTTATTATTATTATTTTACTCTCGTCGTTGTTGTTGTTGTTGTGTGTGTCTGTGTGAGTACTTTGAGAGCCGAGGAGAGTAAGTTTTGGGAGTTCATTTTTCCTTTAGGCTACTTAGGTCTCAGGAGTTGAATTGAGATCATCAGGTTTGGCAGTGACTGCTTTTGCATGCTACCTTTGACTTGCTGAGCCACCGTAGTGCTCCAACAGGCCTGCTTACTTTTTATCCCAGCATCAGAGCCTACAAGTCATTAATCTGGATTAAGCCGAACTCTCTTTTTGGATATAGAGGGGCACTCCTTTAATCTCAACATTTGGGAGACAGAGGCATGCACTCTCCATGAGTTTGATGTTTTCCTGATCTATGTAGTAGAAAGTTTGAGGCCAACCAGGGCTACATAGTGATGCCTGCCTTAAATAAATAAATGAATAAAAAAAAAATAAGAAAGATAAAATCAACTATATTAATGCTTCAAAAATTACACCTACCAGGGCGGGGGCGGGGGGGATGGCTCAGGGAGTGAGATTGCTTTCTATACAAACATGAGGATTTGAGTTCAGATCTCTAGGTCCTACAGCAGAGAGCTTAGTGTGCTTGTATGTGTGCCTGTGACCACAGTGCTGTGGGGAGGCGGAGGCAGTGGGACTCCTGGGAGCTTGCTGACCAGCAAGTCTAGCCAAACGGGTGAACTCTGGGTTCTGTGAGAGCCCGGAATGTCCTCTTCTGCTGTCTGCAAGCATGTGCACCTCCACTACAATTGTAATTACTTATTCAGAAAAGAACGCCCCTCCCTCCAAGTCCAAATTAAGCTTTAATGTCCTTTCCAGGGGATAGAAGGACTCAGCTGGGTCGTCTCCTGGTAGCACCGCTCAGCGTTCCTAGCCTTGCTGCTTTCTTGGTTCTGGTGCTGTAGATTGGATTGAACCTAGGCCCTTGCCTGTGCTTGTCAAACACTCAACCATGGAGCCACACCCCAAGCTCCTCATCCCTGGTTTCTTACTTATTAATGCCGGCATTGAGTTGAAGGCCAGGCACAGTGCTATGCAAGGGCTCCACCAGAGAACTCTAGCCCTAGGTTTTTTTGTGAGACCTTATATTCTGAGGCAGGGTCTCACTAACTTGCCTAGTCTAGCTCTGAACTCACGAACTCACTGTGCAGCCACAGGAGGCCTTGAACTTGTACCCTACCGCCCCCCCCCCCCCCCAGCCTTCCAAGCAGCCATGAGGCCTGACTCTCATCTTTCTTTTTACCTGGACCTTTCATTCCCTCCCATTTGCACCCCTTCTCCACCCGCTTTTCCAGGATTCCCAGGCAAAGGTGGGAACGTTGAATCTTTGGGATTCTCCTTCAGACATTCTCTCCCTGAATAGCTCCCTTCTGGTAACGAAACATATTCTATCCCAGGGCAGCAGACATTTCCAGAGGGTCTGGGTTTGGAGTGGTAGAGAACCCTGTTGTGGGTTTACCTCAGTCCACCTGAGGTTCCTTGGATTAATTAATTAGATGGAGCTGGCCTCGAACTCACAGAGATCCACCTGCCTCTGCCTCCCAAGTACTGGGAGTAGAGGCATGTGCCACCATACCATGCCTGGCTTTTATTTGTTATTTATTTATTAGTTAGTTTTTTTTTTTTTTTTTTTTTTTGTAGGATTTTATGTAGTGCTCAGGCTGGCTTTACTCTCATTATGTATCTGAGGATAGCCTTGAGTTCCTGATCCCAGCTGGTTTCACCTTCCAAGTGCTAGGATTACAGGTATTGTGACCATTCCTGGTTCCTTTTCTTTTGGTATTGTTAAATAAACAAAAAAAAATTAGACAAGAGTCTGTGTACATCTACAGAAGCAATTTCACAGAAGGGCCCTCCTTTTTGTTGCTATTTCTTTGCTTTTGTTAGCTCATTCCTCTGCTGCCACCATGGAAGATTCTAGATAGAAAGCTCTTCTACTTACCTATTTATTTGCTTTATTTTGTGTGTGTGTGTGTGTGTGTGTGTGGGGCATGCTATGATGCACGTGTGGAAGTTAGAAGAAAACTTGACAGTGTGTCCTAGAGATTGGACTCAGCTTGTCAGATTTGAGGACAAGCACCTTTACCTGCTGAGCCATCTTGCTGGTCCATATTTATTTATTCTTGAGAGAAGATTTCATGTGTAGTCCATGCTGACCTTGAATTCATGGCCGTTTTCCTGTCTCTGCCTTCTGAGTGGTAGCATTAAGAGCCACCATGCTCAGGTTCTGAAGTTCTCATTTCATTGAGGAGAAATCTGTCTGCCACACTAGTACCCATCCCAGAACTTCCTTGGAGAATTCTCCTTGTTTCATCTCAGGTGTGGGAAGAAAAAGATTTGCAGTCTCCCTCCCCCACCCCCCAAGTCGTATTGTGATCCAGGTTGACTAAGACTCTGTTTCTCAAGTTAGAGCATTAGGGTGGTATTTAAAATTAACAGTTCAAACTGTGAAGGCTTCTGGGGTCAGGCTGTCCCTGGCTGTGCTGGTACTGTCTCAGTCCAACTGGGTGCTGGGTACTGGGTCTCAGTGGTCACTGTGGGAGGGGATGTCAACCTGCTCAGGCACTCCGCTGCTGGAGTTTGGAAAGAATTCAGGGTCTATCACAGGTAAGGGAACATTTTAATTTCCTAGAAAAATCCTTTGAGGCAGCCGGGCAGATTCTCCTCACAAAAACGGATTTTTAGGAAGTCTGTGAAGGAGGGTACAGTGTGGATTCTGGACTCTAGGCTTCTGTTCTAAGACTTGGCAGCAGAGGGCCCTCCCTAGCCACCAGGCCTGGGGGGCAGGGAGTGGTTGGGCACCTCCCTAACCACCCACTCCCACTTGGAGCAAAAAGGGAGAGGCCAGAGACACCTGCATTTGTGTCTTGCCTCAGGAGAAAAGCCAGAGACACCTGCTGAGACGGCGTTCACCCCCACGAATGCAGAGAGGGAGGGGCTATCTCGAGCCCCTGCATGCCCGCCCCAGGAGGGGAGCTGGGAACCTAAAGATGTTTGCCAAGGTTTAAAGAAGTCAAACACAGACCTCAGGGTGCTAGCTATTTCCCTGGGGAAACTTTTTCAAGATCTTTTTGTGGTTTGATTCAGAGTCTTGTGTAGCCCAGGCTGGCCTCAAATTTGCTGGGTAGCCGAGACTTTCTTGCTGTGATTACAGGTGTGTACAATCGTGCTCAGATGTTCAAGACTTGTTTTTCCCTTTTTCTCCTGCTGGAGATTGAATTGGGGACCTCATGCAAGGTAGACGTTAGCACCAGCCTTTATCCCCAGCCCTGACCTGGAAGTTTCTTGGTCAGTGCAGATCTCCCTGCTTCAAACAGTGTAATGTCATCCTGTAAGCAAAGACTCCAGTAGAAGAATCTTACTTCTCATTATGTTGGATTCTTGCCTGTTGGAATTTGTCCTGTGATCTAGGCCCGTGGTTATTCTTTGTAGGAAGGGGAACAGTAAAAATCAGAGAGTTGATCCATCTTACTCTGTCTAAACTTCCTGACCTCCACAAAAGCAGCTAACCTACTTGCTGGGGAAAACCCAGGTCACTGGATTGATGAAAATCCCCATTTCTAACTATGGTGGTTAGGACTGCCCAGAAATGCAAGACTTCCACCTGGTATTTGATGCCCAATCTAGGTTGTTATTCCTGCCCTGGCTTATCAGACCTAGTTAACTGATCTTATTTTCATACTCAAGCTATCAACTGTGTGTGTGTGTGTGTACAAGCACACACATATTTTTGATTATTATAGCCTTTTTTTTTTTCAGTCTTGAAGTTGGAAACTCAGAGTTAGCCATGAAACCTCTTACCTTAGCTGTAACAGTAGGTGAGCATCTGCTCACGATAGCCAAAGACAAGGCACCAGAGCACAGGATGTAACTCAAGGAAGAGCATTTGTTCACAAGACCAGGAGTTCCATCTCCAGCACTGGAGAAATGGGGTGCAGTGGTGGCACCTGTAAACCCAGTACTCGGGAGGTGGAGGCAGGAGGAATGGAAGTTCAAGGGAGTCTGTTCTTGAGTTTCCCACCCTGTGCTCTAAGTTTGGGGGTTTTCAGTGACTGGACAAGGAAGATGCCAAGCTTAGCTCCTGCAGCCCCTTCTTCTGCCATCCCCCTTCCACATTCTTAAGATGGTTGGCCAACTCCCAGTTATCTGCCAGCAATGGAAAAGGAGCTTCAGGGCAGGCCAACGCACAGATATTTGTGATTGAATACTAAATAGGATATCCACACAATGCTGGATTAGCTAGGGAAAGCCACTCACGGGATCTACATCCTGTTCGATGAAGAGGGAGACTCTACAGAAGCTTCTAGAAGCCAGGGTCTTTACATTGCATACATTGCACCTTGGTCATTAAACATGAGCTAACCCCTACTCAGTCAGGCACGGTGGGACGCACAACTGTAATTCCAGCCCTGGGGGTGTGGAGGCAGGAGAATCATCAGGTATTCAAGGTCACCTTAGCTTCACAACAGGTTCAAGGTCTGTCTGACCTTCGTAAGATCCTTACCTTACCCACCAGCCACCTAAAAAGGACTCTTGTTGCATAGGGGTTCAGGCTTGTGATCCCAGCTACTTGGAAGCTGAGGCAGGAGGATTGCAAGTTCAAGGCCTGTTTGGAATACCATATAGCAAGTTCAAGACTAGTTTAGCATGACTGTCTCAAAGTAAAAGTAATGATAGGTGTTGAGGATATATAGTGCATTCTCCTCGAAGCTACATGACTCTGGGTTTGATTCCCAGCATGTCTAAGAGCAATAACAGCAAAATGTGTTAGGCATGTAGCTCAATCATGAGTTCTAAGCCCTGGGTTCGATCCCCAGCACCTGACAAATTTGGTGATTCATGATGTGATACTTAGAATCAAACAAGTGCTTACAACCCAATACTTGGAAAGTTGGAAAGTGTAGGCGAGAAGGTCAGAGATTTGAGATCATCTCAAGAAATGAAGTAAGTTTGAGGCTAGCCTGGGTCTCAGTCTCAGAACAACAGCAGCTGCAATGACAAGACTTCTATTTGGTGGCCAAAGACTCATATCCTTAACATACTCACAGAGACAGGCTTTCCTGAACTCTTTGTTTTAGAAACTGGCGTGGACCCTGGGGAAGAGGCTGCTTGAGACTGGGCTTCCAGGATAGGAGGAAGTCCTGTGAGCTGCAAGAGAGTCCCAAAGGAGCCAGTCAGGGTACAAAGCTGGCCAGGAGGTAGGAGTCACCTCCGAAGACTCCTCCTTATCGGCCTCAGAATCTCAGACATCAAAGAGAACTCACATTAGGAAGGAATCAGATGCCTCACCAGGATCAAATACAGCAGGCGGCTCCAGCCCAGGTACCTACAAGTTATCATCTAGCTGTTATCTGATGCTGGCAAGGGGCAACCTGGGCTGACTCCCCTGAGAATGACTGGGGGCATTCCCCATGCAGCTCTGGGAAGTTGTCACCGTGCTGAATGGGCAAGTAATAATTGTCGAGATTAGCAAAGGCAGCCACCCCCTCCCCATTATGATGTCCAATTTTGGGTCTGCAACATCACAGAAGAAAAGGGGCTGTTGACAGTGTCCCCCAACTCTGACCTGGGGAGATAACGCCCTCATATTCTCATGCTCAGATGTGGCTTGGAAGGAAGCGAAGCTGGGATGAAAGTTGCTCATCTTGAGTGACAGCTTTCAGATACTGCGGTTGTCTTGAGAGCTTTGGTTGCTTTATGCTCCTTTTCTCTAGGGCGAAAAAAAAACGTTTGAAAGCACCCACTTGTAGAACAGCAAACACTGGCCCTTCTTGCTGTTCCTGGCTTTAAATTGGAAGCTGAGCAATCTTCGCTTATATCTCTCCCAAGCTCTCTCCCATGTTCTCGGATAACTATGAAACAAACAACCATACCTTATTATTATAAAGTGTTATTTCCAGGGCTGGGAATTAAACCCAGAGCCTGACATATGCTAGCCAAACAATCACTGAACTAGACCCACAACCCTGTTTTTCCTTCTTATTTTGAGACAGAGTCTCTCGAAACTTCCTTCACATGCCTCAAACTGACTCTGTAGCCCAGAGTGATCTTAAACTTGCCCACCCCAGCCTTGAGGTAGCTGGGATTTCAGACTTGTGCCATTAGCTTGCTGTAGAGTTTTGTACTTTCTTGGGGGATGTTTTCCAAAGTCCCAGGTATTAGAGAGGCTTCAATGAGTGGCAGGTAGATCCTTTTGTCTGTAGCTGTAGGCATGTGGTATGGAAACCCTATGATAGGTGTTGATGGGGGATGTGCTATCTTTTTATCGGGTTTGTCATTAGATTTAAGTGACAAAGCACATGCATCTCAAGTCATTTGAATAGTACCACCCTCAACCCCCGCCCATACGCATCAAGTGCTGCCAGGAAAGTATTGGTCATTCTCTGCTCACTCTCTATAACATGTATGTCTGACCATCCCCAGAAACTACTGGTCCCCTGAGTTCAGAGTGAGGCTCTGACTGGCTGTCTTGGCCCAGCATCGCACCTGGGAACTGGTGTGACATTTGTTAAGGTGCAGAGTTGCCGTGGTGAGAGGCACCTGTCTCACTTGCTAGTGAGGTGAACTGGGGCCAGCCATTTGATCTGATCCAGTCCCTCTTTCTTCTGCTGGAAATGATGACAAGCCATTCTCCTGGGGGGTGTTGGGAAGGTGGAAAGCCATGGTATGGCGTAGGTGTTGGGATGGTGCCTGGCATTTGGAAAGTGCTCAGTAATGAGTAGCTGAACCCCTGAGCCCCACTCCGACCACTGTACACTCTGCTCCAAGCTCCACTGTCCCTTGTCAGATGGCTCGGAGCTCTCCTGGGAGGGATTCTGCTAGTTGGAGGCAAACATTAGCCCGTCCAAATGTGAGCTATCAGCTGTGGGCAGGGAGGGCTAGGTGACAAAGGTCCCTACCTGTCTTTTTATTTTCAGATTTTTACCTTTCTCTTGCATTCTATGCAACTTGGAACATCAGTTTTGTTTTGTTTTCATGGGCAAACGAGGTTAACATAAAGACACTGGCTGTGTGGGGTGGTTCATGCCTATTATTTGCATACCCAGGACATTGAGGAAGGAGGATGAGTTCAAGACCAGCTTGGGCCGGGCGGTGGTGGCGCACGCCTTTAATCCCAGCACTTGGGAGGCAGAGACAGGCGGATTTCTGAGTTCGAGGCCAGCCTGGTCTACCGAGCGAGTTCCAGGACAGCCCGGACTACACAGAGAAACCCTGTCTCGAAAAAACCAAAAAAAAAAAAAAAAAAAAAAAAAAAAAAGACCAGCTTGGACCATGTAGTGAGTTCTGAAGTGAGACCCTGTTTTGTGTGTGTGTGTGGAGGGGGGGGAGGGAAAACAGAGTCAGAGAGAGACAGAGAGAAAGACAGAGACAAGAAGAAGGGAAGTAGGTGAGTCAGAGAGAAGAAAGGACAAATGACAGGAACTATGAAAATTTCTAGAGGATAAGTACTAGAAGACAGGAGTCAGGGGTAGGGGAATGGAGGGTGAGGTAGGGGGGCGTGGATGGGTGTGGACAGGAGGTGGTGGTGGATATGCAGGATATGTAGGTTGTGGTTCATGCCTGTAATTCCAGCATTCAGGAGGCTGGGCTAAGAGGACTGCTGTGAGTTTGAGGCCAGTCTGGTCTGTATAGTGACCTCTAGGCCAGCCTCTACATAGTGAGCGCCAGCTCAGCCTAGGCAGCAAAGTGAGATTTTGGTCTCCCTCATTAAAAATAGAGTCCCCTACTCAGATACAAAACTCAATGTGTAAATAAACATATAATCAAAATGATTGATTATTGTTTCCTTTATAAAAGAAAACATTTAAATTTGGGTTGTCAAGATGAGGTGAGGGCGGACGCTGCTAAACCCAAAGACCTGAGTTCAATCCCTGGGACCTGCATGGTGGATTCCCTCAGGTTGTCTTCTGACCCCATACATGTGCTGCAGCATATTCACACACACACACACACACACACACACAACACACACACACACACACACCCCTACATACATACATACATGACACACCACACATACCCACATACATACACATACACATGACACACACATACCCCCCCTCCAGAAACACATACACACACATACCACACACACACACACACACACACTGCATAAATACATGCTAAAAAACATAATTAAAAACTAAATTTTAGCTAGGTGTGGTTAAAGGCCAGTCTGGACTGCAATAGTGAGATCATGTATCAAAAAATCAGAACCAACCAAGCAACCAGCACCAGCCAAGTCTCACAAAGCTAAGTTGTAGTCTTTGTCTAATTCTTTAAGTATACAGATAGAAATGCAGAAACTGCTAGGACTGAGGAGAACCAGCCGTTCCCCACCTAGAGCATTCTCTCCCCTCAAATCCTGTTTTTGAGGGCATCACTCAAACCTCTAAAGCTGTTTCTCAGACAGTCACATTTATATCCCCATAGTGTTTATGATCCTGTTCTTTGGCTCACTTGACTATCTTGTGAACTTTTTGCTAGGATTACAGTGCCTAGTCTGAGCAAAAAGAACATGCTAGGCTTGCTGACACAGTAGTGATCCCAGTGTTGTAGGTGGAAACAAGAGCATCAGAAGTTCAAAGCCAGCCTGACTACATAGCTAGTTCCAGGCCTGCCTGGGCTGCATAGCAAAACTCTGTCTCAAAAAAATAAAATCACTAGGTAAGGTGGAACAGGCCTGTAATCCAAGCACTGAGTGGGATGAGGCAGGAGAATCAGGAATTCAAGTTATTTTGTGTATCAAAAAAATATTGGTATAAGTCTGTGATCTCAGTACCGATGATGCAGAGGCAGGAGGATGACCCACAAGTTCATGGTTCAAAGCCAACCAGGAATATTTCATCTCTCTCTCTCTTTCTCCTACACACCACACACACACACACACACACACACACAACACCCCGACCTCCTCGGCAAGCTTCCCCTTCCTCCTTTCTGTTACGTTTCTTTGTTGTCTCCAAAGCTGAACTCAACTTGAGACAGGAGAGTTACAAAAGCACTGAATGAGGGAATTCAAGTCATCTTTCAAAAACAGTTCTGAAAACCTCCTGCCATATTTGGGAAACATTCCTGTAACAGTGCCCGTCGCAGCAGTGCCCACCCGCAGCAGGGCATGTGAGAAGGTCTAGTGGCTTAAACACAAGATCAGGCACCTGTCACTTTAGACTCTGGCATGTAGCAGCTAACTCAACACTTGTCTCAGTTTCCCTACCTGTTAAGTGAGAATTATAACTGTAGTCACCAGGGCGGGACTGTGCCTTAATTATTAATGGCTTTAAAAGTCTTTGAAGAGGTTCATAGGAACAGCAGTTTGAGGGTTAATATTGTAATTACACGAGAACCAAGCATCAGGCTGCCAGTCCTACTGAGACTAACCATGGGTTTGGAGTCACCTCCCCACATCTGCAGAGACTGCGTCTTAAACACGGGGGCTCTCGGGAGCACTGACACATGGTGGCTCCTGGTTAAACAGAGGTCAGCAGCCCACAGCTCTTTCAGCCTCTAGAACAACAAGAAGTGGTGCTGAGTTCTGGCAAGTGCCAACGACGAGGTGGAAACGGAGCAGGCAGATGGCTGGGGGTGGACAGAAGGATAAAGTTTTCATGATGGAGGAGTACAGTCCTTATCCAACAGATGCTTATGCAAGGCTGAAGATGCTAGAGGAACAAGACACAGTTGCTGCCCTCAAGGATTGTACGCTCTATCCCGATGCCAAAGGCACAAACACCAACTATAGAAAAGAAATAAGTACTTAAAAAAGAAAAAGGGCAAGGGCAGGTGACTTTTGGACGTAGGAAATTCCTCAGGTTCAAGACTATCCTTATCATGGATGGTGTTGACTTTGAATCTTGGGAACAATTACTTTGGTTTCAGTAGCCAGAGGGTTTTTTTCCATTCTTTTTTTGAAGTTTGTTTCTTATTATAAAAGTAACATTTGCCGGGCGGTGGTGGTGCTCGCCTTTAATCCCAGCACTTGGGAGGCAGAGGCAGGAGGATTTCTGAGTTCGAGTCCAGCCTAGTCTACAGAGTGAGTTCCAGGACAGCCAGGGCTACACAGAGAAACCCTGTCTCGAAAAACCTAAAAAAAAAAGAGTAACAGATTTATTTTGATAATTAAAACATGTATGAGGTCAGGTGTGGTAGTTCATACCAATAATTTAAGCATTTGGGAGGTAGAGGCAATTCTGAAGATCAGGAATTCGTCAAGATTCCAGTAACAGAAACGGCAACTACCACCAGGCATAGTGGTGCAGACCTGAAATTCCAGCCCCTGGGAGGTAGAGGCAGGAAGTCTAAAATGTCCAAGGTCATCCTTAGTTACGAGCCAGCCTGAGCTGTGAATACCCATCTGAAGCAAACAAAAACACACAAACTAGACCAACAATACAAAGACAAGCAGATGAAAAGGAAAGGAAAATTAAAAAAACCCACCTACAGTTCTACTTCCCTGAGTTTTGTCAACATTTTTACTTTTCTTTTCCTCATGAGATCATATATTTGAGCATAAACAGATTTCTTGGCCACAGCAGGAGAGGCTGTCTGTTTCAGCCTCCCGGAAGCAGGAAGTGCTTCCCCTGGGGACATGCCTGTCCCTTGGCCTATGCAGACAAGGGTGGCTGGGAGAGGAGAGACAGGCCTCTGGAGGCTTCAGCTGCCCTGCCTGGGGCTCCTCGGTGTGCTACAGGGTGGTGTTACCCTCATCTTTCTCTACCCTTTGGCTACTAATTCTCTCCTTATTAAAGAATACTCTGAACAGTGAGGCTCAGCTTGTGCTCTGGCTTCACACAGAAAACTCCCTGGCGCTTCCTTCTCCCAGTCTACACATCAGAGAAGCCCTAGAATGCACCTCAGTCCTACCTAGAGCTGGCTCTGGAAGTTGCTGTGTGTTTCCAGCACCAGTCAGAGAAACAGGCTCTGATTCGATTTTTATTAGAATTCTTTTCTCTCTTTTATTTTTTCTTCCTTTCTCCTTGTCTTTTCAGGATGACACGTGCCCCTTACCTGTACTCTTTATCTTCAACTGTTAGCTATTGTAGAAGAACCTCTGGAAATCCTGACCCTGTCATTCCGAGGAACTCTATGTGTCAGAAGTTGCGGTGGATAGATGTTTCCAGAACACAACAACAATAACAAACCATTTATTTGAGATAAGCTTTCATGTAGCCCAGTTTAGCATTAAACTCAGTCTGTAGTTGAGGTTGACTTTGAACTTCTGATCCTCTTTGCTCTACCTTCCAAGTGCTGGAATTACCAACATGTGCCAACAGTTAGTTGTAAAGGATAACTATTAAGGATGACCTTTAGTGTGTCAGACCTGTTATTAGTTAAGAGTGAGTTCTTATACATAAATGTATTGACAGAAGTCACACACACACAAACCTACCTTATTTCTTTCATTTGTACTGTTGAGTATCCAACTCGGGGTTGGATACAACCACTGGGCTACTGCCCTAACTACACTATTATATTATTTCAACTGATATTTATTTCTAGCAAATATCCTGTTGTACTTCTGCTTTCAGACAGAAAAACATTGAGCACAGGAGACCTGTCACGGGAGATTCCTCCTCCTCCTCTACTTCTACTCATTCAGATTAATTTCATTTTATGTGTATTAGTATTTTGCCTGCATGTATGTATATGCACAGCATGTATGCCTGGTGCTGACAGAGTTCAGAGGAGGAAGATGTCCAGTCCCCTGGAGTAATGGATGTTGTGAGCTACGTTGTGGGTGCTGAGAACCAAATCCTGGTCCTCTATAGGATGCACTGCACAAGCGCATGGACTGTTCTGCCTAGTTATTATTTTTTATTATTGAAACTTTAGTGTTCCCACACAAAGTTCAGTGTATTAATTTTCTTAAATTCTTACAAAGGGGAATCTTTTATCCCCCCCCACCCCTCTCTGTTGCTGAGGATGCCAAGGCCTCATATGCTAGCGAATACTTTACCATACACTGAATCTTAGGAATGTTTTGGTTTAGCCTCAGCATTGTTTAGATGAAAAAGGACCTCTTAGAAATGAATAATGCGCCAGGTGGTGGTGGCGCATGCCTTTAATCCTAGCACTTGGGAGGCAGAGGCAGGCGGATTTCTGAGTTCGAGGCCAGCCTGGTCTACAGAGTGAGTTCCAGGACAGCCAGGGCTACACAGAGAAACCCTGTCTCGAAAAAACAAACAAACAAACAAACAAACAACAAACAAAAAAGAAATGAATAATGCAAAATGCTTAACCTAACTAAGACTGAAATCCAAGATTTATGATTCCCAGCCTAGTGTTCATAAAGGTAGAGTACTCTACATTATGGGTTCCCTGCCAGGAATCTGCCTGACTCCCACCACACAGCCTAGGGTCACTGAGAATGCGTCTGTGACAGTTGAGTCTCATTCCTAATTATCTTTAGTCATTGTTCTGTGCTCCAAGGAGTCCCTTTAAAGTGAGGTGGTGTAACAAATAATGACCTCTTTCCCCTTAATGATATGATCCTTTGACCCATTATTTTTAATAATAGACAGCCACACAGAGATAAGACATCACCCACGTAGTCCAGGCAACACTTGCTTTCCTGACTTTTCTTTCTTCTGAGACCTGAAAACTGTGGAGTTGGTGAGGTCTTCAAGGATGAGTTTTCCTTGGGGATGCTGATTTGGAACCCTGGATTCCATGGAGGACAATCACCATGGAACCTCCTTTGGGCTTCTTCCTTCTCTTTTCCTTTGGGTTCTGTTTGATCGAGTAGGGAGTATGTTGTTTATGATGATAGACACAATTAGTGAAAATGCCTTTTCTAGAACTATCCTTCTGATTTGAGAGATGAGAGACAACAGTTTAGGCATCAGCTGAGAGAGTCCTGACGGTCATGGGACAGGTGGCAATTTGGATTTTCTGAGTCTACTTCCTTTTACGTAGAAACAATTAACGTCCTCACTCCTTCCACACCGGGAAGGCAAATAAATGGTTTTGAAAGGAGTGTGGGCCTACATAGCCCCCAGCTGGCTTGCTTCATCCAGCACAGAGAGGTCTCTTTCTTTCTTTCTTTCTTTCTTTCTTTCTTTCTTTCTTTCTTTCTTTCTTTCTTCTCTCTTTCTTTCATTTTATTTGAATTTATAAGGCACATACTTTGCCCTACCCTAACCAGCTGTTATCAGTGCATTGATGACTGCCAAGTCACTTCATGGTTAATTCCCTTCATTCCTGAAGTTCTTCCCAGTCCTTCCCTTCCCTCTGGCCAGGGGAATGAGTCAGTCCAGGCTCAGGCTGGAGAGAACATTCCCTCCACTCTTCCTTCTTCAACCAGCCCCCAGGAGTTGTAATTCCTTTCCAGGAGAGCTCTGAGGTAATTTCGCTTTGTCTCCCTTTACAATATAAAATGGTCCCTAGCAGTATTTTCTAGGGATTGGCAGAGGTCACCCCCAGATAGCCAAGGAACTGTAAGAGCTGTAATGTGTGGGATGTCTAGTTTGTGTAAGGCACTCCTCATGACATCGTGTATAGTATTGGCGTGATGCTTCTTGTCATCTACAAGAGGAAGCTCATGCTTGAAGAAAATGAAATAATTTGTCCAAAGTCACGTAACACAGCAAATGACAAAGCTTTAGATCTAGTGGATCTTGACCCTCTCATACAAATCTTCATGTTGTGGTGACTCCTTACCATAATACTATTCTTTTGTTGCTACTTTATAAGATTAATTTTTCTACTGTTATGAGTCAGAATGTAAATATCTATGTTTTATGATGATCTTAGGTGACTCCTATGAAGGATCATTTGATGGCAAGTGGTCTTGACCCACATGTTGAGAACCCCTGATCTATAGCTTTTCTGCTGAGGCCTCTTTCATGCCTAATAGCCATGACTACACATAGAGTTGACCAGTTTCCCTGTCACCCTAAATGTGTGGGATGGCCCTCCTTTTGGGGAACAGTGACTTTGACTCTGCATTTCCTTTGGAGTGTTGACAACGCAGTACCAGGTCCATTTGTTTAGAGTCCAGGGTACAGCGTCTAAGATTCAAACAAGGGCCATGACCAAATCTCAACAGATTCTCCATCTACCTTCATGCAGAGACTTTACTACAGCAGACCCGAGGTCAACTTTCCCTTCCTTAGTGTTTACCCTAACTTATTAACAAATTTCCACTTATTTGGAGGTTCTTAGAGACAAAAAAGAACTATTTCTCTTCTGAAGATGTGTGGCAAATTCTGCCTAGATCCTTTCATCTAGTAATTCACTCCACACATGAGAAAATGGGAGAGCAGAGGAAGCCGGACGGCTTTCATGAGTCTTGAGTCTGGGGACCTGGGTTTGTCTTTCCGTCTTCTGGGAGTTTACACTTCCCCGTTTGTTGCTTTGGTAGTTGTACAACTTAGACATTTGTTGTTGTTTTTTTTTTTTGTTTATTTGTTTGTTTGTTTTTTGTTGTTGTTGTTTTTTCGAGACAAGGTTTCTCTATGTAGCCCTGGCTGTCCTGGAACTCACTCTGTAGACCAGGCTGGCCTCGAACTCAGAAATCTGCCTGTCTCTGCCTCCAAAGTGTTGGGACTAAAGACATGCGCCACCAGAGATTGTTTAAATAAAAAGAGAAACCTGTTTTTAGTTGGTATTAGATGTCAAAACCAAAGAAGTCAGACACATTATTTGGTAAGCTGAGGCAGGAGGATCAAGAGCTCATGGCAGCTGGGGCAAAATCAGAAAACAATCTGATGAAAACTCCTGGTCAAAAATCCAGCAAAGAAGCTGTGGCTGAAACTAGGATTCTAGAAGCTACCCTGTACACAGATCTTCTTCCAGTAAGAGCTGAAGCTGACCAGAAAAGGAAACATGGAGAGCAGAGTGGTCTGGGAGGGTGGGGGGTCTGAATGGGTAGGTGGCCAATACTGAATCTAAGCTCTTCCTGCTTTTGGAAAAACAAATTAATTCTCCATCTCTGAAAGTTTAAATGGTGACTTACACACAAACCAGATGCACTTTCCATTTATAAAAGGGAGAGCGAGGGATGAGATAAGCCCATACTACTCCCAGGGCAATACAAGGGAAGCCTTAGCTGGCCAGAATTTTTAGCTGACCAGGAGCCACTCCTCCAAGAGAGTCTGATAACAAGGCATTTTTTTTTTCCACCTGCCTCCAGTATCTTTGGTCGGAGATGACCGTTGCATGGTTGTTCACATAATTTTATTGTTTTAAAAATCTGATTTCAGGACTGGTCTCAGTGTTGCTTGAATTCCTCAGACAGCCTCCTGTCGTCTGTCTTGTGTGCTGCCTGTGCATGCTTAGCTGAAGTATGTTATGTCCCACTCATCTCTGGTCCTCTAAGTTTCAGCTCAAAACCTAGAGCCACCTACAGAAGGAGTGCCTAGGGACAATCCCTAACTCCAAGACCTTTTTTTGATGGGAAAAGTGAGATCCAACCCAGGGCCTCATGCATGGTAAGTAATTGCTTTCCCATCCAGCTATACCTACAGCCTTTTTTTTTTTTTTTTTTTTTCGAGACAGGGTTTCTCTGTGTAGCCCGGGCTGTCCTGGAACTCACTCTGTAGACCAGGGTGGCCTCGAACTCAGAAATCCGCCTGCCTCTGCCTCCCAAGTGCTGGGATTAAAGGCGTGCGCCACCACCGCCCAGCTTTTTTTTTTTTAACCAGGATCGAGACATATCAGTCAGTAGGTTGTTCAGGTTGGACTTGACTTCACTCTGTATTCCAGGCTGACTCTGAACGTGTGATCCTCCTGCCTCAGCTACCTGAGTTGCTGGGATTACAGGCCCAAGATATCAGCCTTTAGATCAAGAAAATGTTTTATTAGAAAATCAATCCAAGCCAAATATTCAATACAAAATGTTCATGATTGGCACTCAGCTCAGATAATCTTTTTAAAACTATGTTGTGTTAGACGAATCATGGATGGAGTTTCAAAGTGGATTTCTACAATTGAAGCCTGAGATCAGCTAACGTGCCTTTGCTCCAAAGCCTTTCCCTAAATCCGCATGTACAGATATTTGGACGAATGAGGAAACAAGGGGCTGTAGATGTGGGCCTTTCTCTAGATTAGAGTTAGGGAGGTAGAAATTGGAGTTTTGGGGCCTTTGTTTAACCTTGTAGAGGAACCCACCATGAGCCCAGATTCCATTAAGTATGATGTGTGTGCATCCACGTGCATGCACGTGAGGAGGCCAGAGGCTGACATTATATGCCTGCCTCAATTGCATTCTACCTTACATTTTAAAGGTTTAATTTCAGTGATTCAGTTAGACTGGCTGCCCAGAGAGCTCCAGGGAACCTCCTGGCTCTGACATTCCAGCTCTGAGATGACAAGATGACAGGTGCACAGATCCACACCGGGGCTTTTTTTTTTTCTTTTTGGTGGATGACAGGGTTCTGAACACAGGCCTTCATGCTTACCTCAAGCACTTTACCAAGTATACCATCTCTCCAGCCCCTCATGTGTTTGCTAGTGAAATTATGGAGACCTGGCAGATGAGTAGGGGAGTTTCTCTGAGTTACTGCTCCGAGTATAAGCTCTTTTAGACAGGGTCCAGTTAGAAGGGCAGCCCGATGGCTTGGTTGGTGAAATTCCATTGGAATGACGAATGTAAATGATGGATAAGTTCCAATCTTTATAGAAATTCCTTTGCTCTCCTGATGATTGGCACCTTCAGAGACATCTGTGAAGAGGCAATATTTAATTTCTGATGACTAATGTTTTCATCTGCTGACATAGCAACTTAGCAACTCAGCCTTAGTTTAGGATGTTCTTGGGAGTGTGTCTGTAATAGCCTTCTGAATAGGAATTATGATGGAGAAAGGGAAAAATGGGAAATGGAAAGGAAAGATTGTTAGGTTGCTTGGTATAGAGAAAACCGAGCATGGAAGGAAAATTTCTATCCGTACAGATCTGGGCATCTCTGGCCTAGACAGCCAACGTACCTTTGCTCCGAAGCCTTTCCTGAAATCCATATGTATGGATATTTGGACGAATGAGGAAACAAGGGGCTGTAGATGTGGGCCTGATGATAAAGTGCTTGAAACCCTGGGTTTGGCCCACAGCATCACATAAAGCAGGCATGGTGGAACATGCCCAGAATCCCAGCACTTGGAAGGTGGAGGCCCGAGGATCAGAAGTTCAGGGTCAAGGGCTGAGGAGACATCTCAGTGCGTAAGGGAGTACTTGCTTGTATAACCTTGTGAAATCTGGGCCTGGCTCGTGATTCCACCACTGGGGGTTGAGGACAGATGGGTTCTAGGGGCTCACCGGCCAGCTGGCCTAGTGCAAATGGTGAGCGTCACCTTCCGCAAGAGACCTTAGTTCAGTTGAATAAAGTGGATAGTGAGAGTGGGAAACACCTGAACTCTTTCTATGGTCTCAGCATGGAGGTGCATAGAACATACACTAAACACACACACACACACACACACACACACACACACACACACACGCATGCACACACTCTCAAAAATCAAATAACAACAACAAACTTTTTCAGTGTTATCCTCAGTTAGGTATGGAGTTCAGACTTGGATACATGAGACTCTGTGTCAAAAGGGATGTGTGTGTGTGTGGCGGGGGAGGTGGGCAGAGGGTGAGGAAGCAATCTCAATACTTGTGTCAATGACCTGTCATTAAGCTATAAATTAAAAATAGTGCCGATCGTGAAACAGGAATAAACGGACTTGATTCTTCTTTGAGCCTTTTGGTTATGGAAGTGTCTTATTGGAACATAAACCCAATCCAAGCCACAATGCAAAATTTGAATGTTTGATAACAAATGTATCTCTATGTCTACAAGAAACAGTTATTTCAAGACTGTTTAAAAATAAATGAGGGGCGGAGGAGCTATCTCAGTAGGTAATGTGCTGGTTCTGCAAGTATGAGGATCCAAGTTCAATCCCTAGAACCATATAAAGTATCTACAAGTGATCGGCTTGGAACTGTACTGAAGAGGTAGAGACAGGAGAGTGCCTGGATCTTGCTAGCCAGCCAGACTAGCTGAGTCTGCAAGCCCCAGGTCCTGATGAAAGCCCCTGCTTCAAAAAACAGTATGAAGAGCCATCAAGGAAGAAGATCAATATCAACCTCTGGCTTGTAAACACACGAGCACACACAGGTGCATGAGTGCCACCATATACTTGAACACATATACCCACATGTGCTTATGTAGACACAGAAATAAAAATGGATAGAAAAACAAGTCCCTTAGCCCGTTAAAGGTTCACATGCATTTATTATTTATTGACCTACATACTTAATTTAGTAACCAAATAAATGGGATGAAATGGTTGTTTTGACTATAAATAGACCCACTCTGGGCCATCTCACCTCTAGAGTGGGTGAATACTATTGAGCAGAAAATCAACATGTTTGAAATTATTGCAGGAAAAGGAAGGGTCTAAAAGACCACACGAGAGACTCTTCAGTTCTCCATCCTTCTTAAGCCTGTGGCTGAGAGTTCATTATGTGGAGAAAACTCCTTTAGTGAAACATTCAGAATAACAAACATCAATTAGCCTGTGTGCTCAGAGTCTGTCTTTCATCTTTAGAGCTGAGAGCGCTCCACAAACACTCATTAATCCTCCCAAATGCTGCCGGAGGGATTACCATCGGCCTTGCAGTAGGAGGGACCAGCGAAGGTTTCAGGAAACTGATCTTTCACCCTCCTCTTTCCCCTTTGTGTGGGATGATGTCATCATCTCAGATGGACACTTCCCCAACCAGAGGACAGGAGACAGATCTGGACATTTCAAAACAAACAAACAAACAAACAAACAAACAAACAAGTACAGATTAAGCCAGAAGAATTCCTTAGTATAATAATAATAGTAATAGTAATAGTAATGATAATGATAATGAAACACATGAGCGAGTCTATATGTGGTAATCCTTGCTTTTAATATCGACACTTGGGGAGGTAGAGGCAGAAGGATATGGAGTTCAGGTTCATTCTCAACTATTTAAGGTCTGTCTCAAATACATGTTGAATATAGGGTAGCCTAGGCTATACAAGACCTTATCTAAAAACCAAAATGCCAGGAGACTGGAGCTATAGCTCAGCTAGCCGGAGTGCTTGCCCAGCTCCGGGATGTCCTGGGTTTGGTTCTGTATGAACCTGGATAGTTCTGTTGGTGCATGCCTATACTCCCAGCACTGGGGAGGTGGAGGCAGGAGAATGAGAATTTCAGGGTCATTTATCATCCTGATGTACATAGTGAACTCAAGGCCCTGTCTTGAAAAAACATTAAAAATAAAAACATAACACATACACAGAAAAAAAATAAGAAAACAAATAAAAAATAAAAATTGAATAATGCAGGGCAGAACACCTGCAATCCCAGTATTCAAGAGGGTCATACATTCTTGCTCTGCCTGGATTAATTTGTGAGATGCTGGCCGGGCGGTGGTGGCGCATGCCTTTAATCCCAGCACTTGGGAGGCAGAGGCAGGTGGATTTCTGAGTTCGAGGCCAGCCTGGTCTACAGAGTGAGTTCCAGGACAGCCCGGGCTACACAGAGAAACCCTGTCTCGAAAAACCAAAAAAAAAAAAAAAAAAATTTGTGAGATGCTGTTTCAAAAAAACCCACAGATCACTTTTAAATTTTTCACTTGATCTAATGTTAAGAACTCTGAAAACATATGTATGCTGAGGTGGATATGATTTATAGCGAATATATGTATTTCTCAGACTCCCCTCCCCCCCAAATATTTTTACACTGGATGTGTACACACTGAAGATAAAATATTGGCTCAAGTGTTCTTTCTGAGCTCTCAGTGAATATGGAATAGTTTCTGCAAACATTTGTGCGTTCAGAATGAGGGCAATTTCTCAGGGGGAGGGCTTGTCTTTTCCAACCGTTTCCTCATGCTTTGATTTAGCAACCATGCTTGTGTGTATGTGTGTGCACGTGTATGTTTGTGTGTGTGTTATATGTGTTTACATGTGTGCAGGTGTTCACATATTTGGGTGTGTGTGGAGGCCGGAGATCAACGTTACTCATCTCGTTTTCTGTGACAGCATCCCTCATTGGCCACATTTGGCTCTTTAACACAGGTTCTGGGGATTTGAACCCAGGCTCTTAAGCTTGTACTACAGACGATTTACTGACTCAGTGATCTTCCCTGTCCTTGTTGCTTATTTGAGACAGAGTCCTCTGTATGACTGTAGCAATTCTGCTTCAGATTCTCGAATGCTGAGACTATAGGTGTGGGTCAGTCCAGTTGCTTTACAAGTGTCTGCTAAGGCTCTTACCTATGGAGGTTAGTGGACTTGTTCACGGCTTGCTTTTGTCTTACTCAGTTAAAACTGCCTAAGTCTCACCTTTTGGGCTTGGGGGGTGGTGGGGAGAAAAGCAAAAATTCAAACTGCCTGACAGGAGTGGACTTGGATTAGCTACTAAGGCAGAATTTCTCTGTGGCTTTTTGAGGCTCAGAAAGACAGGATCACCAGGAGGTCAGCTACAGCCTCGGGCAAAATGAAGGAACCGTATTTCCTTATTTTGGTGAACGGCAAGCTGAGCCACCCTGCTTCCCAAACCCAGCGACTGGCAGGTGTCCACAATCCCTCCTCGTTCACCTCTAATTGGTCATAAAACGCCGCTGACATTACCTGGAGAACTCTCCTTGTGGCAGGAGTTCAGGCCTTCATCATTTTTTTTTTCAACCAGTACTTTTTTTTTTTTAATTTTGCAACAATGCCCTAACAAGTTGCTCTGTCTCTCATCTCTGTCCACTTCAGTAATCTCGAAACTTCTGCCAGAGTGAGCTTTTAACAGTGCTCATGCGTCTGTGTCCCTCCCTTGCCTGGGAACCTATGCTAGCCGACCCTGTCTTTACCAAAGTGTCTAACCTCAGAACCCAAAAAGGGCAGTGTCCGTCTGTCTTCAGTCCTTCCTCTCCTGGCGAGGCTTCGGGGCGGGGTGGTGTCCACATTTTAGCTCATTCCCCCAGGAATCACTCTTTTGTTTTATGCCATTGCTGACATTTCTGCCTGATTTTACTGTTATCTCTTGCAGAAAGCCTTTCCCCAAACTAGATGCTATAATGGCTTCAGATGACGGATCTTTATTTCAGGCTGCCAATGAACTTGATGGGTAGTCAAAGATGCTGAGTCTCTGATCCTCCTGCCTCTCAAGTGTTTTGACTACAAGTGTGTGCCGCCAGGCCTGGTTCCTGGGATGCTGGGCATAGAACTCTGGGCCTTGTGCATGGTAGGCAAATTGCTCAGTGACCTGAGCTATATCCTTGGCCTTCGATACCCTACGTATTTGTTGCAGAAACACACTGTGTTTATTTGTGTCAGTGTGGGCACCATTGCACTTTTCACAATCTGCTTCTTTGCCTTCCCTAATACAGAGCCAGTCTGAAAGCTTTTGCACAAGGTTCTCTGTGTACGTGTCTGCCTGTACCCCTAACTAGAGCCTCTGCAGAAAGCAAGTTTGAATTTGAGGTTAGTGTATGTCTTGACCCCTAAACCTCAGCAGAAAGCAAATTGTATAATGGTGTTGCACAAGAGTTTGCAAAATTAGTGAACTAAAAATTTAGAAATGGGGCTGGGCCTGATGGTGCATACTTTTAATTCCAGCACTAGAGATGCAGTGGTAGGTAGAGTTTTGTGAGTTCAAGATCACCCTTGTCTAAATAGTAAGTGACAAGCCAGCCAGGAGTGAGACCCTGCCTCAATGATAAACAATAAAAACAAGCATGCAAACAAAAACTTTAAAAAAAAATGTAGAGCTGGTTTGTGAGATGATTAAATAGGGTAGCCTGTACTACCAAGTCTAACAACCTAAGCTCGATCCTTGGAGCCCACATGATGGAAAGAGAGAAATGAGTATTACAGATTGTCCTCTGATACACACACACACACACACACACATCCTACATAAACATATACACACATACAGATATACCTATACACATACACAAACACAGATATACACACATACACACATATACACATACCTATACAAACCTACACACATATACATACATATACATACACATATACACACTACATATATACACATGCACACATATACACACTCACACACATAATAAAAATTAAAAAAAAAATCAACTGCATTTCACGGGTCTATAGGAAATGTCTTAGGAGTAGTTTCAGTGAAGCTGGGACTGTTATGGCCTGTAATTCCATATACTTGGAGGAATCAAAAGTTTAAGGCCTACTTGGGTGGGCTACCACAAGGCTTGAGGCCAGCCTGGGCAACTTAGTAAAAAGCTGTCTTAAATAAACAAGAGTAACAAAGGGGTTTGGGGTACAGCTCGTTGGTGGAACACTTGCCTAGGTTATGGAAAGTCCTACTTCAATTATCCTGAAAAAATTATTCTAGAATTTTATTCTAAAAATTCACTATTATTATTATCATCATTATTATTAATTAGACAGGGTCTAACTAATTGCCAGTCTAGAAGTTGTGTTGTAGTAAATTAAGGGGACATGCAGGTACTTAGCAGAAACTATGGTAATGGACAAAGCTGATCTATTGTCAGATAAGGACTTCAGCCATTGTAACATAGCCTTAAAAATAAGACCATTAAGGAATGTCATACTGTAATGAAAAAGCCAGATTTTAAAGAGGATAACAGCCAAATACAAATGTTTGCTTAAAATGCAAATGTTACATTAAGCAAGAGAGAGGCTCTAACAAACAAGCAAGCATACTAACAAACAGGAGTTGTCCTTTGAACATATTTAGCTGTGGACGTTTTTGAGACACTCGAGTGGAAATGTTAAGCACTTTGATATGAAGGTCTGGAGTCTCATGATGGGAAGTCAAGGCTCGGAGGGTTGGATTCGGAGACAGTGACAGTGAACATGGTGTGAAGTCATAGTTTTCCACGAGAGTCCTCTGGAAGGGAGGTGGCAAAGAGAAGTATATCCAGAACCCCTCTGACTTAGGTTTTCTTCATCAGGTAGAATGATGTTCTTCATTCTTGTGACTACAGGGCTCAGAATGAGGAAGAATGCCATGGGCTTCTGTTGATTGGTTTTCTTTAAACTCTTTAGATCTAGATGTCAGAGCAGGCACAGAATCTTCAACTGTATCTTTTCATCATGTATATTTGCTTTTTCCTTTTTTTTTTGGATAAAATATTATTGAACAACATACTGTAAGAATGGCCTCATACAATGGCGCATACCCATAATCTAGTTACTCTGTTGGCAGAGGCAGGATGATTACAACTTTAAGGCTTCCCTGGACCACTTAGGAAGATTCTGATATATCTTAGTGGTAAAGCACTGCCTAGCCTCCAGAAGATTCTATTCCTAGCATCCCTCAAATACCACCACCACCACCAAAACCAAATCACCTCAGCTCCAAATCCTATGGGAATAAAGCTCAGGGAGAACCCAAGAAAATATAAAGAAACTAAGTAACATCAGACTGTGCTATGTTCCTGTGTGGAGAAGAGAAAGATAAGGAATCTTGGGAGACCATCCTGGCATGCTGAGGGTAACCTCGACCCTAATAGAGCTGCAAATGTCAGAATTGTCAATGAATAAATAATTGATCCACAAGATAAGGTTGTCGGGTGAGTAACTGGTCCAGGCTCTACCAGAAGAGTCCTGCAACCAAAATAGATGCCACAATTCTCATTTTGGAAAGCCAACTAACAAACCCATCAACTAACCAACCAACCCACAACTAACCAACCAGCCAACTACCAACCAACCCACAACAACCGACCAGCCAACCAACAACAGCAACCAACCACCCACCAGCCAACCAACCAGCCAACTGGCTAACCTACCTACCAACCAACCAACCAACCAACCAACCAACCAACCAACTAACCAACCAACCAACTACCTACCAACCAACCAACCAACCAGGAAAGTAGGGTCAATTCTTGAGTATCCTGTGATTTAAGTTATTCTAGAATAAGAAAAGGTGCATAGAAAAGCAAATGCAGATATCACAGTGAGATTTTAGATATCTTTGCTCCACTAATCATGAAGATATGTCTCCCGGCTAGCCTGAAACCCACTACATAGATCAGGCTGGCCTCTCATTCACAGAGGTCTGTTTCATGAGTACAGTGACTGAAGGTATGTGCCACCAGGCCTGACATTTGCTTTTTGTTTTCCTTTTGGACATGGCTTATACTATACAGTCCTCACTAGTAGTTGAGGATGACCTTGAATTCCCAGTTTTACTGTCTTTACCTTCCAAATGCTGGAATTTTAAGCATGTAGGACATACCCAGCTATAAATATTCCTCAAGTGTGGAATGTAAACACTGGAATATTTGAATAATTCTGGTGTGATCAGGCAGATTTATTGCTCCCTGATAGCCACCTTGAGATTACGGAGCCCAGCAATCCTCCTGTCTCAGCTTCTTGAATGCTGGCTTTCAAGTGTGTACCACACCTAGTTTCTAACCTTTAACAGATGAAATGGGAATAGCTCATCATTTATAAGGAATAAGGATTGTTGTTAGAAACAAATCCTTAAGCATTTATGTGTTCATCAAACTCAATTAGTTCTCTTCCTTTGGGCCCAGAGTAGGTCAAGAAAACAAATAAACCATTGGTAAAAGACAGTTTTGATTGTCATTGTCTAAAAACATTAGAAAACACAATATTGGAAAGGAGGAACATAAAAAAATGGGAAAGGGCAGATATATCAAGGACATGATAACATAAAAAGACATCTTAACTTTAGATGTCAACTTTTATCTTTTCTTTGTCAGCACTAGAGACTTGCACACAAGGCCTTGTGCACTCTAGGCAAGCACTTTACCACTGAGCTATATGCCTGACTCTACACTGACAGTTTTAGATATCAGTATCCATGGGAAGTCTTAGCCCAAACTGCATCAGAGTGCATTTTAGAAGACCCCTCTCCCCCAGAACAGGTCAGTTGGAACTGGTTGGTGAGCGTGGGGTTTACTAGCTGTTTTCAAAGAGACAGAGAAGCCTTGCAGGGGAGCCTGGTTTTAGGAGCTCCTTGGATAAACATCCAGTTCACATTAATTTCTGATCCTGTGAGTGATTTCTGAGAATTAGGTCAGGCTGTCCTGTCACCAGCTCTTCCTCTTGGACGCTGGCTTTTCTGTGTCCTCTCCCGTCTTCTGCAGATGACGGCCCAGGCCTCTGCATTCACCTTTCATTGCTCATCTTGGGTTCTGCTTTCCTCGCTGTATCCTGTTTTCTTTTCTTTTGACCATATGATTACCAGCTATTTATTGGTCAGTGGCCATTCAGGCTTCCTGTGTGCTGAAGTGTGGTAATAATGCCAGATGAAATTTACATAGTGGCCTATCTCCCATGAGATCAAAGCTCTCTTCCAGACACTATCTTGCTAATCTTCCATACCTGGTTGTAGAGTAAATAGGAAGCAGCTGTTATTATCCCCATTTTACACACGGGGAGATAGGAGCTCATAGTACTTAAATGATTGGCTTCATGTTACAAGGACACAGCCGATTAGGAATGAGCGATGATTCAGATTATTAGGTTCCTGTGCCTTCCTAGATGGGTGGACTTAAAATAACAGCAGCAGCAGTAGCAGCAGCAGCAACAACAACAACAACAACTATAACCTCATCATCGCCCTAGCTATGAAGAGACAGATCCTTCTCATTAGACCTATCCTGAATTTTTTTGGGGGGGAAGGGTACGGGTGAGGATTCTCTTCCCTTAGATGGTATTTATTTTTCATAGAGCTGTTTCTAGAATGCTCTTGAATTTGAGTCCTGATGATACTTTAGAGAACTCTATGCCAGGTTCAAACACATGGGCTAAGACTCCTTGATGGGCTGGGAAATCTCTTTGAAGGGAGTGAGTCCTAACCAGAAAAGTTGATTCCAAGGGGGCGAGAGGAAATAGTCTCCAGTTGCCGGCATCTACCACTCAGCTTCTTGGTTGGGGTTTACACTTCGGGGAGGATTTCAGTGGGTGGATTCTCATGTGACTCCATTGTCCTGGGCCGTAGCTTATCACACCACTAGCTTGTTACGGCTGCTAAATTCTGTTTGCGAGAGGAATTCAGGAACTACCTTGCCTGGAGACCTTTAAAATAGTGCTCATGGTCTAGGAAGTTCTATCTTGAAATGTTTTATTGGCCCTTCCCAAGTATGTACGGGGTAAGGTGTGGTTTCTTCATAGTTGCCAAGTGAGACTTGCTTTTTTTATATTTCAGTTTTGTTGAGACTTGGGCAATCATGATTTGGTTTTTTTCCAGGTTGATCAGCAATATACTTCCTAAATGGTTTTGAAGACTCTTTGCTTAGGCTGTAGGGACCCAGTTAGATGTTCACGCTGAGTTTCATTTTCAAGGGAGCTGCAGCAGCATCACGAGTCTGCAGTTACAAGGAGAGGTATGTGTCAGGAGGATGGGGAAGCTGAGTTTTTCAACTTTTTGCTTTGTTTTCGTTTTTATGAGATAGTGTTTCTTTGCATATCCCTGACTGTCTTGGAACTAGCTCTGTAGACCAGGCTTACCTCAAACTCACACAGATCCACCTGCCTCTGTCTCCCGAGTGCTGAGATTAAAGGTGTGCGCAACCACTGCTGGACGAGTTTTCCAACTCTTGCATGGGCTGTCTAGACTTTAAGATCCTGTCATCTGGGTTTCAGACAACTGTATTTACTAGATAAATTTTATCATAGATAAAAACTGAGTTAGACCTGGAAAGAAAAGCCAGTGTGTTCAGCTGAACCCAGGGCCAGCTGGGCCAGCCTTGATCCATATGAACAAAAGCCTTTGGCTCTGTCACCATCTTGGATAAGCTACTTAGGTTTCAAAAAAACTCCACACCACTTTTTTTTTTTTTTTGGTTAAAATGGTGATTTCTTTTTTATTGAGCAGGAATTTGAGGATTAGGTGAGTTAGTATTTAGAAAAGTCACTTATAAAGTTGGATGTAGTACAGTACACTTGTTATCTAAAAAATGAAACACACACACATACATACACACATATACACAGTTATATACACATATACACACATACATTCTCATACTTACACACATATTCACACATATAAACACACATACAAACACATATATACATACATGCATATGTGCATATATATATATATATATATATATAATCCATACACACATACACACATACACACATATACACACACATACACACACATGTACAGTCATACACTCATATATACACACATATTCACACATACAAACACATATATACATACATGCATATCTATATCTATATCTCCATACTCACATACACACATACACACATATACACACACATGTACAGTCATACACTCATATATACACATATATTCTCACACACATATACACATATAAATACACACATAAACATACACATACATACATGTATACATACATATATGCATTACCATATACACACACACACATATACATATACCGATACACATTCATACATACAGGTAGGATCTGGGCCTTGTGGCACATGCCTGTAACTGCAGTTCTTAGAAGCAGAGACAGGAGGATCCTTGTGTGTTTAAAGCCAGCCTGGTCTATGCATGGAATTCCAGTTCAGCCAAAGACTACATAGTGGGATCCAGTCTCAACAAACAGAACTAGGAACTGGAGAGATGGCTCAGTGGATGGGATGGCTGGGAATGCTTCCTGCTTTAGTGGAAGACCTGAGTTTGGTTTCCAGCTCACAACTGTCTGGAATTCTAACTCCAGGGGATCCGTCTTCCTAGCCTAGCCTCCGCTGAGGTGTGTTCTCACATGCTCACACCCACATGTAGACATAATGTAAAATAAAATAGACTTTAACAAACAGAATGAAGAAACATAGAAGTGATGGAGACTTTCAGGATCCATCAGGTTCCTGCTGTCCATCATGGCACTTCTGAACACTTCTGTTGAACTGGAGCTACTTAGTATTTTTCAGTCATGGGGCTAAGTGAGAGTCCGTGATTCCGTGAACAGTACTATGCTGATAACCTACTATTTCAATGCGGTCCTGTAACTTTTGATCCAGTGACTCATTATGACTCTCTCTCTGGTGTGCCAGAAAAGTTAGTCTGTTTAGTTTCAGTAGCTGTTAAAAAAAAAAAAAAAAGACAGAAATAAAGGTGTTCATTGGGTGACTCAGGTCTGTCAAACTACTTGTTACATTGTTACATAGATGAAAAAAATAGGCGGTTAGATTTTCTATTCTTGTTTTCTTTTTCCTTCTAAAATCATGGCCTAGGTGGTGTTCTATGACTTGGTTGGTGTTGGGAGGGTTGATGTTGCCAGAAGAACGGATTTGGAAGAAGCCCCAGGAGGCCCGGATTCTGTATCCAGCTAGCCACTGCAGCCTTAGGCAAGTTACGCAAATTTCCCGGTCAGGTATTTCTTGAAATAAAAAAAGGAAGCAGTGGATGGATGAGAGCGATACTTCTGAGAATCTGTGCCCCATTATGGGTAGAAGGTGGACCTGCTTGTCACTCAGGGATATGCTAAGTACTCTGAACTGCTGACGTGCTGTGGGAGTGAACAGCACCCTGGTCAGGCTGACCTGTATTTTTCATCTGCTCCTGTGTTCCCTCCCACTTCTCAATTTTACTGAGTTCCAGCACCACTAAGCCAAAGTGCTGGATCTAGACAGCCATGTTGCTATGTGCAATGAAAGATTATTATCCCCCATTTAGAAAAGTAAAGAAAATTATTATTTGAAAGCTTTCTTCCCTTCTCCATCATCATCATCATCATCATCTTCATCATCATCATCATCTTGTGATATGAGACACTGAACCTAGGACCTCTTAGCTACTAGGCAAGTGCTCTACCACGGAACTATATCCCCACCCCATACCCCTTTTAAAACTTTTTTTACTTTGAGACAGTGTCTCACTAATTATCCCAGGCTGGCTCCAATTTATAATCCTCCTGCTTCAGCTTTTCCAAGGAGCTGAGATTATAGGCCTACCTCATCAAGCCTGTTTAGAAAGTGTTATTATTTTTTTCCCTGTAAGATGTCACTATCCTGATAAGCATACCATAATACTGACCTCACAAAACATGGTTGCATATAATTGTTCCGCTGACAAAGACCCTGCTCTCCTTACTTTAATGAATTAATTAATGGAATCATTAATTAGTTGTTTTTGACATGGGGTATCTTAGGCTGACTTGAAACTTATGGCACTCCTACCCTAGCCTCTTCACATTCTGGGTTACAGGTGTGGGCTACCACACGGTCACACTCTGAGTTTTTGTCCCTGGGAATATGCCACACTGAAGGTCTCCTGACTTTGCCCCTTTTTTCTTTCCCAGGCTCACCATTTGCCTGTCCCACCTCTCCCTTCTTTAACTCCGAGGCTGCCATTGTCTTCCCTTCCTCTTCACTGGGGGTAGCTGGAGAGGGAGGATGTGGTCAGATCTGATGAGGTGAGAACCAATCCAGTTCCCTTTTCCTTCACCTCAACCCCTTGGCAGATGTGAGACTTAATCAGACCATCTCTGCCCAGACCACGGGTGGAAACTCCAGAAACCTCAGCCTTAGGACGCCATGGCCACAACCGCATTCTCGGTACAGAGTCGTTCTAGAAAGCGTTCTGGCCATGGGTGTCAGTCACACTGGTTAGCAGTTCATCTCCATGGTGGCGCAGAAGACACCACAGAATTTGCTGGTATTGGGTGATTACATGGGACTGTGCTTGAGCCTTCCTGATTTGATAGATGTCTTCTTCTGATGGAGTCTTCTGAGTGCTATGTGTTCACCAGTACTGAGAGTTACAACTGTCTTTCTAGCTGAGTATCATAGTTCTTTGATGATGCTCTGGACGGACCTCGTCACTGGAGAATACACTGGTGTTAGTCATAATGGAAATACCATAGTTTGTCATAACTCAGGTGGTATTGTACATTCTATGAGCTTAAAGATGACAGTTGATTATTATTGCATCTTATTGATAAGAAGTCAAAGAGTGGGTACAAGTTTGGCTCAGTGGTAAAAGGACTTGTATATACATGAGAATCTGAGTTCAAATCCCCAGCACTGATACAAGAAACCGGGAGTGTGCCTGTGACTTCAGAGTTGTTCAGTGATGAGAGAGGAAGATGTCTGCCTTCGTTGACTGCTAGCCTAATGCTTGGTTCAGAGAGAGGCCATGATGCAAAAGAATAAGGTACACACACACATATACCTACAAGCACACACACAGACACAACATGCACACACACATGCTACATACACACACATGCACATACACACAACATGCTCCAACACAGGTACATACACACCACAATGCAACAAACACATGCATGAGTTTTTCCTGTTTGCTTTCTCTCTCTTTCTCTCTCTCTCCCTCTCCCTCCCCCCTCTCTCTTTTAGTGTTGGACATCAAACCCATGGTCCTGTACAAGCTAGACAAGTATTGGGCCAGATCCTCTGACACTGTTTTTGAGAAAAAGTCTTACTGTACAGACCGGACTGGTCTTGAGCTCGTGATCCTCCTGCCTCAGCCTCACTAGTGACAGCACTGTAGAGCTGTGCCACACCGTGCCTTATCGGGAATGAGCCCGTTTTATATCCTAGGTTGTAATTGGCATTTGGCTTCATTTGTGCCTTGTATTCCATGGAAGCTTAAAGTGGTCTCTACATCCAGAGGAATTTACAGTGGTTGCCATAGCTAGATGAGTTTCTAGTAGTCTCTTCATTTAAGGGACTTTACAGTGGTCTCCAGGTTTAGGGAAGCTTAGACTGGTCTCCACACTTAGGAGAGTTTGAACTCACTTCCAAAGGCAGAAGCACTTGTAGTATTACCATGGCAGTAACTAAGTGATTGGTCTCCCAAGCTTTCTCACAGAGACTCTAATTGGAGAATTCGTTTTGACGTTGGCTGTTTTAAGCATGGAGACTGTAGATGGGAATGGAGACCTGAAGGGTAATCCACACCTGGAGACCTCAGACAGCAGGTTGGGGAGCAAGTTACAAGGACTGCTTCTCCTTTTCTTTTTCCTTTTTTTTTTCTTTTTTGAGACAGGTCTGCTGACAGTCAGGAGCTCAACAAATAGATTAGACCATCTGGCCAGCAAATCCTGCACCTACCTACATCTGCCTCTCCCATATTGACATGTGCCACCGCACTCAGCCTCCAGGTTGGCTCTTAGGGAATGAACTCAGGTCTCATGCACACAAGGCAAGTACTCCACCAACTGAGCTAACTCCCCAGTCCCCAAAGAATGTTCTTTAGAATGACTTTTGGCTTCTGAAAGCAAGCTTGAGTCCTACAGCAAGGTTCCTCGAGTTTGTAAAATAAAATACAATTTAAAAAAGGCAGTGTAAAATGGTAAGGTTATTTCTAAAAGTGTGAGGTGAGTGACTTCAGTTTACTAATCTAACATTAGAATAGTGGCACAGAATAGAATATCAGGGAATAATGGCTGTCTACGGGTAATGAAGGTGAGCGCTCTTTCCTGAGATCTGTCATATAGGCACTTAGCTATCGACTAACGTGTGTTGGTTGATGTCAAATCTCTCCCTCAGCCGGATGGTGATGGTGCATGCCTTTAATACCAGCACTTAGGAGGCAGAGGCAGGTGGATCTCTGTGAGTTTGAGGTCAGTCTGGTCTACAAAGCAAGTCTAGGGCAGCCAGTTCAAGACACAGAGAAACTTTGTCTTGAAAATCAAATGTGTGTGTTTGTATGTGTATGTGTGCACATGCACATGCGTGCACAAGTATCATGCTGGAGGAAGACTGGGTGCACTGCTCGCTCTATCTCTCTCCACCTATTCTTCTTGAGACAGGGGCTCTTTGAGTAGCTGACTGGCTATCAAGACCTAGTCTTTCTCCTCCTACCTTTCATGCTGGGGTTACATGCACCCACAGGCCACCCTCATGCTGGGGATCTGAACTCAGGCCTCATGCTTACATAGTAAGTGCTCCCATCCACTGAGTTCCTCAACATCCAGTACAGTTTCCCACTATGAAAGATGCTTCAAGTCACAGCAATAGCATTTTGAACTGAGATCGTTAGAACCACGATTAAGGCAACTTCAGTTAGGGGAAGAATCCTCATGCTGGATTTAGTGACCACAGCATGTTTCTCCTATAGGGGAGAAGCAACCCTTAAAAACATCTTTTCTTTCTTTTTTTTTTTTTTTCAATGAAAATAGTTTAGAAACCAAAAGGAATGTAGATAGCACAAAGACAAGTAAACTTTGTTCTCATGACATAGACATGACCACTTGGAGTTGGGTAGGCAGTCAGTCAATATAGGACTCAACCTTACAAACACAAAGATCAGAGCTTAATGCCCAGAACCCAGTAAAAAGCAGTGAGCACAGCGGAACGGTGTTGTAATCCCAATTCTAGGGAAGTAGAGACAGGGAGACTGTTGGGACTCAATGACTACTCAAGCTAGCCCATCTGGTAAGTTCTGAGGCAATGAAGGATCCTGTTTCAGAGAGCACAATCACAACACCTACAAGATCAACCACATCAACTCACACACATCACACATCACACACACACACACACACACACAACTACTTAACACTTTGAGATTGATCCTTCCCTGGTTGCTTTTGCTTTTGGACATGGTCCTCATGAAGCCCCCCATAACGCATTGGCGCTTTCATAACACTCAAGTTCATACAGGTTAAAGATAACCTTGAAATTTTCCTTAACCTTAGCCTTAGATGCGATGGCCTTCCCCTCCTTAAGTACTTGGGTTATAGAGATGAACATCAATGGCTTTGTGCAGTTCTAGGGATTGAGCCTAGGGCTTACAGATGCTAGGGAAGCATTGTACTACTGAACTACACCCCAGCCCCAACCTTCCCTTCTTCAGGTTGTATGTGTGCACATGCTCAACCATGAGACTGGACCATGTCTAATTTTGTTCCCTATTCCTTTCAAATAAGCATATGTGATGAGGTTATGAACCGTTTTTTCTAAGATGCTGTTGAGAATGGCTGAAGCACACTCAGTACAACACACATCTCTGCACACTCAGGACACACATCTTCTGCACACTCAGGACACACATCTTCTACAAATGATTAAGAAGGAGTCAAGTGAAATGTGGACCAGTTAACGAGATGCTTGGTATTTGAAGACTAAATACCAAGACTGGTGCAGGTAAACGAGGCCTGTGGAGGTGAACTTCAGTTCTCTCATAGCCTCAGAGCAGCAGATAGAGTAACCAGGACTAGAAGCCGCAGCTTCTGGCATCTGGTGTGGTTTTCTTCTTCTGGAAAAACTCACCCAATCTCTTTCACTACTATATTTGGACGTCATGTGGGTCTGACCTGTGTTGTTTGGGTCTTCAGGAGGAAAAATAGGACTTAGCTACATGTGACCATAGTCTTCTTTTTCAGGGAGCTTCTGAATCTCGAGAATTACAAACTACCGGTGGAGTTAATCAGTGTGTAAGAGAAATTATCAGTGAAGATTTTTTTTTTTTGCTCTTGAAACTGACTTATAAATAGGAGTTGGGGTAAAAATACCAAAACAAGAAAACAAAAAAAAAAAAAACACAAGTAGTCCTGTCTGGCACCTAAATGTGTTGTGAACGCACCTTCTTATTTTATTTTATTCTTTTGGCTGTGTATTATGCAGCCTGAGCTGGTTCAAACACTGTAGTCTCGGTAACGGAAGACTCTGGATGCTTCTGCCTCCACCTCCCCAAGTGCTGGGATTATAGGGCTGTGCTACCATGTCTAGTTTTATTTGGTGCTGGGGATAGAACGCAGGCTTTGTGCATGCAAACAATCGCTCTACCAACTGAGTCATAGCTCTAGGCCTGCTTGGAGTTTCTTTATAACTCTGACTCCCACACACCCAGAAGGGGAGGGATTCTGGGTAGTGATAGCTGCCAAGGAAAGCCCCTTTCTGATAGGGTGTGTTCACCAAGGCAGTTTCCTAGCCCTGGGAACAGAACTCTTCTGATCACCCAAGCGTCTGAGGAAGGGAACATAGGCCTGTAGCCTCAGTGGAAGCCTACTTATGCCTTTCTCATGCTCACAGCAGGCTGACTCGCTCTTCTGGGTTCTCAGACGCTGTCATCTGATAGCGCAAGCATCTTCCTGTTTGACAGTTAATTATTTCTTTTTATGCCTATATTTAAGATGCTTAAATTTGTGATTCATTCCTTATAATTAGACATTATGCTTAGGATATATCCATGGAATCTCATTGATGTCCTCTGCTCTCAGGACTATTGTTTTTTTCTTTGCCAATACAACTACGAGGTTAAACTCAGAGACAGCACAGTGACATTATGTTTACAATCCTGGTGGCCATGAGTCAAAGGAGCCCCAGTGGTGTCCAAATGGCAAAAAGATGTTCCCTGAAGACTGGTGCAGACAGATGCCTCCAGTCAAAGTATATCTTTTCAGTTTGAATTCAATGATGGAGCTCTTTGTAGGCACACTGACCCCATTTTGGGGGTTTCTTTGCAGCTTGAGAGTGAAAGGAAGACTTTGGGGGCTGGAGGATAGTCAGGGAGAAGACTGAGGATAGAAAATAATATCTTACTGTGGAAAAGCAAGGGGGGAAATAGTGTGAAGGGGTGGCAAAAACAAAAAACAAAACAAAATCCCTCTTTGCCCTTCCTGCTTTCTTGGCTCTGACAAGCAGGAGAAATATTTTTTTTGCAAAGCCTCAACAGAGCCCATTTCGAGTCCATCAGTGTCTCCTGCTCAAGGATAAGCACAGAATTGAAATCAAGACAGTGGCATTTTCTGTTCCCTGGCAGTCGTTTCTGATGTGGGAAGCATCGAAGAGAGAAGAAAAGGTAAGAATGCTGAAGTAGGAGGAGAAGAGGAACAAGGAATTGAGAGAGAGAAAAAGGAAAAGGGCCAGAGAAAGAGGAGGGAGGGAATGGGGCCTGAGAGGAACAAGTTACCTTCTCTGCTTTGCCAACAGCTCAATGGCTGTCACTTTAGCACCTGGGACTTCCTCTTTCCTAGATACAGGGAGCTGGCGTTTCAATGGTAACAATGAGTTAATTGAATAGCTTGCGACAGATGGGCACACTGTGGCTCTGAGCTCTGGACTCTTTTGTTAGATTTGTATGCGGGGAAGTGTGAAATAGCACCCATCTTTTAAGAGAACACTCCGATACACCCACACTCATGCACATGCACCCATTGCCTTTCAGTAACCCCCTTCCTCTCCTGAGCCCCTATCTTTCCACAGTTTAGCCGTTTAAATGGCTTCAGAAGTAAGAATATCCTGGAGTGGGGGTGTTTAAGTTGTTAAGCTATTATGTGAGGGATAAAGAGTTGGGATTTGTGCCACAAAGGGGGGTGGTGGGGATCTGGTTCTAAGAGAGACAGTTGTATGCATTCTCCTACAGGGCAGAAATGGATTAATTAGGTCTTGAATTTTGCTTTGCTTTGTAGACAGGTTATCCCACAGACCAGGCTAGACCTTCCAGGTAGTTGAGAGTAGACTTGAATTCCTAGTCCTGTTTCTATCTCCCAAGTACTGGAATTCCCTGTGTGTACTGTTGCTAACATTGCAGGTGTATCGTACCTGCTGGGTCCTGGGTGCAACTCTGTCTTTTTCCTGTTTCGATTTCTTTTACTCCCTGCACAGAGCTCAAGTGTAATTCTGGTTTCCTTCTCAAGTGTAGCCTATGCTTCTTGTATCATGTTTTCTTTCCCTCATGTAGAAATTTACAGATGTGTTCTACTGCTGTATAGGTATGTGTTAGAGGACTTTAGACTGTGAGCAATGGTGACCATTGCATTTGACCTCCATGTATTTCTTTATATAGATGACTAGTGAGTGCATATCCTAGATTGGATCTGAGTGCAACACCATTTGAATTGATTTGGTTGAGCTAATCGATTTACCACTTTGTGTAAATAAAATTGATTCCATGGAACTGTGCTCCAGAAAGCATGCTAACCAAGTAGCTTGTTAATGCTGAATGGACTTTCCTACCTTCAATCTGATCTGGTAGACTAGTACTGTATGGTCCAGTGTGTCTAGTTCATCATGTACCCGAGGAGCTTGTCTGACTTGATCAAGGCAGGGTGCTCCATCCAACTCCTGTTGGGGCTCCAATAAGTAATAAGAGGATACAGTAAAATTTATTTGTTGCCCACTTCCCCTGGAGCCTTAGAAAGGCTGGAAAGACATCAGAGGGATCTCAAGATTATGTGTGAAACCCAGCACCTAGCTATCTCCATCATTATAAAACGATGAATTAAAATTGGTCCCTCACATCCATGGACTCTGCATCTAAGGATTCAATTGACTGTGCATCTAAAATTCTAAAAGAAAAAAAGAAAGAAAGAGAGAAAGAAAGAAAAGCATTTCCACAAATACACACAGACATTTCCCCCCCACCTTGTTATTCTTAAAGAGTATACTGTAAAGAGTATTTACATAGCATCTTAGTGTCTACCAATAGCTAAGTCCATGTTAAAAGACATATAACCATTTCTACCCATATTCCTTTTACAATCAAAAGTCACCCTCTTCTTCTATCCAGAAAAGTCTTATGGCAGTCAAAACAAAATTGAATTTGTGGTTTGGAAACTTGGATGCATGTGAGAATCATGTGGAAAATGGGTTAAAGATGCAGAGTCCCAGGCTCCACCCATGGTGGTGTTCTGGGGTGGAGCTGGAGAGCTTGCATTTTAAGCAAGGACTCTAGCAGATCCTGATGTGGGTAGACACAAGTGATTTCTTTGGAAAGATGAGAAAGAGGATTTGCACCTAGAGCCCACATTTTATAAACACACAATGCCTCGAGCCTCACCCAGTGCCTGTTAGGTCCTGATGTCAGACAATTCAAGGAACATGGGCTCTCTTCTCCTCTCAGGGGCCAGCCATGGTGAGGAGTCTTTGCAGACCTCGTCAGGTAACAGACAAGACTTGGTTAAGAAAAGTTTTCAAATCAAGGAGGGAATCGCTGGTAGTAACGAGCTTGCTTTAATGATCTTAACCCCCTAAGACCTGCAGTTGGATTCCATGCTGACTTAGTTCTGACTAGCTTGATACCATGCACACTATGAAATAGCTGAATAATTATTTGGTGACTCATTAGCTGTTGGAGAGTCTTATCATATCCTGAAGAGAAAATCCAGGAATGGGGTGGGCTTTGAAGACTGGGGACTTTTTGAATTGGTGATTTCTCACTTCAAACATCCAAATGTTGGATGGGAAATGCTGGGTGTGGTGGACCCAGTTCTTTTAGTACAGAAGATCAGTGAAGGTTGTAGGAGCTGGTACAGCTTGGGGCTTTCTCCACTTACATCCAAAGGAGACAATGGAGTACCAAGCCAGGTAAGAAGTTTAACAGTAAAGCTTGAGGGAGGAGAGAGGAGTTTGGGAAGGCAAAAAGTTTACATGGAGGAAACTGGAGGAGAAGCATGGCCAAGTACTCCCTTTGGACTCACGCATGAGTGGGTAGCAAGTCAGTGTTGTCAGGGAGGTGTGGGAGGCCTGGGTGGGTCCTGGGAGGGCAGGAGGCTGGGAAAGCTCATCTGCAAAGGGAGAGGCCACCAATGCCCTCTAGGATTCTCTATAATAGAGAAACTGGTGGAGGAGCACAAAGCCAAGGGTGTGTGTGAGTGTGAGTGTGTGTGTCTCTCTCTGTGTGTCTGCGTGTGTGTGAGAGAAAGAGAGAGAAAATGAGAGAGAGAGAGAGAGAGAGAGAGAGAGAGAGAGAGAGAGAGAGAGAGAGAAAAGAGAGAGAGAGAGAGAGAGAATGAGAGAGATCAACCTAATTTGTGCCCCTCCTCAGATGCTTTCAAGAGGATGTAGGATAAAAGAAGGCTAGGAGTGCAAACACTTATGGTTTTATAACAAACTATATTTCTACTATGGCAGCCTAGTGTTTCCTTCCTAGAGGAGGAGGAGGAGGAGGAAGAGGAGGGAGGAGGAGGAGGAGGAGGAGGAGGAGGAGGAGAAGAAGAGGGGAGGAGGAGGAGGAGGAGGAAGAGGAGGAGAAGAGGAGGAAATTCCACTTAAGGGACCATGTTTATTCAGGAACTGTGAGGGAGGCTGATGGCTGCTTCTGGGTACTAGTGACCAAGGAGAGGAGGGAAGCAGCTTTTTTTGGGGGGGGCAATAAATGGCTTCTCCTTGGGGCACCTCTCATATTTGTAGATGTATCATTGGCCTGATTAGTGTTTCATCTCATTCAGAACCTGCCATCGAGTCCTAGGACATTGCTAAGCAGTGGTCCCGTCTTCCCTTCTGATCCTGTCTGGATGAGGCCAGGACCACCTCTGGAATACTTTCTTAAAGAAACAGACACAAACTAGGTCAGTTTCAGGGATGGAGTATTGCAACGCTGCCAGCAAGAATAAATGGGCGTTGCCACCAAGGAGGATGGACAAGTTCTGAAAAAATGTCCTGCATTCCCACCTCTACCATGCTCATCTATTCTTGTTTCCTCTCTGAGCTAAAACCTGGCCTGTCTGTCTGTCTGTCTGTCTACCCATTTGCCTGTCTGTCTTCCTGTCTTCCTGCTTGCTTGCCTGCCTGCCTGCCTGTCTGTCTGTCTGTCTGTCTGCCTGCCTATTTACCTATCTGCATCTGTCATCTATCATCTGCTTTTTATTTGTTATAACAGGGTCTCATGTAGCTCAGGCTGACTTCAAACTTATGTAGCTAGAGATGAGCCTGATATTCCTGCTTCCATCTCCCAAGTGTTGGGATTTCAGGCTTACATCACCATGCTCAGTTTATGCTGTGCTGGAGATGGACCCCAAGGCTCAGTGCATGCTAAGCTAACACTCTACCAACCAAGCCTACAAACCCCAGCGCCTACAAACAAGCCTTATTACCACCTCTAAGCTTGTTGAAACATCTCTCAGGTGACATACCATCTTCTCTTTATCTTAATGGAGTTTGCATCTTTCTTGGGTCTCATTTGTGATGCTTACCACACACTGGCTTTTGAGTACAGTCATTTGTTTAACATAGCATGCCTTTAGTACTGTACCCTAAGAGTTCTGAAGGGGCTCACCAATATCTTGCACTTAGTCAGTACTCAAAAAAAAGTTTGGTTAACAAAGCTTCCCACAATGGCGGAGGCCATCCCTTGTGTGTGTGCTTGTGTCTGTTCACCGATTCACCTGCCATCACCAGTGATGGATGAACCTCATTTTGGGAGTTCTGCTTCTCTATTGTTGTTGCTTAGTGTCTTTCATGTCCCTGTGCATAGAGAATGTCGCTTAAAAAGGTACAAATGAATGGTGACATTATCTCTCCAGATTTTTTGTTTTGTTGAGGGATTTTTATAAAATACCATGTTAACAAGTGGCCTTTCAGAGTGTCAGTGTCATGGTGCATCTGCCGACTCCAGTCTTAGAGGACACAAATGGTTTTACAGGAAACGTGCCTCCATGAAGGCTAGCTTGAATCTGTGTTGCCAAAAGGACTTGTGGTAAGGAAGCCTGTATCAAAGTTCACTTGATGATATCATCATGATCTTGGAGGAACAGTCCCAGGGAACATGCTATTCTGATTTTAGAAATGAGATCTAGAGAGTGTTTTCCTTGCCATGGCAAGTTTGAAATTGACTGAGTCTCTATGAACTATAGACTATTAGGATCTCTTTTCTATTCTTGTCTGTTTTATATATACCATATATATATGATATATAGCTGTTATATATCTGATATATATGTATACACATACATATATATGTATATATGTGTGTATATATATATGTATATATATGTATATGTGTGTATGTGTGTACTGTGTAGCCCTAGCTGGCCTGGAATATATTATGCAGACCAGGGTGGCCTTGAACTCACAGAGATCTGCTTCTTGAGTGCTGGGATCAAAGGCATATACCTTCAAGCCTTCTGTCTATCTGATTTTTTTATTGTAAGCCATGGAGGGATTTTTATTATATATGTTCATTATATATTATATATCATATATAATACACATTATATGTTATATCATATATCACATATAATATACATTATATTTCATATATTATATTTCATATATTATAAGCATCATATATTTTACATATATAATGAATATATATTCACCATATATAATATACATTATATATTCATCATATATAATGATATATATAATATATATATAATATTTGTTTGTTTTGTTTTTCATTCTTGTGGTCAGTCTTTCATTTAAAAATTGAGATGTCTGTATAGTCCAGGCTGGCCTGAACTCTCTATGTAGTAAGGGACGAATTTGTAGTCGTTTTCCTCCTGCCTCTAGCTGAGATTGCAGGTATGAGCCATCATCCAGTGTATGTTCTGCTGGGCATCAAATTTAGGGCTTTGTATCTATCTGTATCTGTAATCTATCATCATGCTAGGTGAGCACTCCTTTAACTGGGCTGCTTCCCCAGCCTACCTGGCTTCCATTGCTTACAGTGCTCAGTTATCCCTGCATCCATCCACAGCCAAGTAACTCATTATCAAATGAGCAATCCAACAGGATTCTTTTTTTGTTTATTTTCCTTACCTGCTACACCTCAGTATATCAAGAATTATACTATTGGAGCCCATGGTGGCGCCTTTAATCCCGGCTCTTGAGAGGTTGATGAGTTGGAGGCCGTCTATCTAGAAAGTTCTAGCCCACACAGTGCTACATAGTGAGACCCTATCTCAAAAGAAATCAAAATAAAAAATAAGGTAGATAGCCTCTCAGGAAGGACACCTAAGGTTGATCTCTAGCCTCCGCAGGCCAATGCATAGAGATGTGCACACGCGGGTATGTACACACAAACAAAGAATTTACATGGTACTATACAGGCAAACACATGGTAAAAGTAAGGGCTCATATTCTATTGCAAAAAGAGCTGGATGGCTTTGTTTCTCAACAGGGCAGAACTAACTGGACATTTCCCGTGAAGAATAGTGATGCTCAGAAGCATGTTGGGAGGATCTCAGCAAACCTGGTCTGCTCACTGCAAAAGCTTGCAGATGCTGCGATTACTGCTGGGATAATCTCCTTGAAGCTCCCAGTGCTTCATAATGCTCCAGTGAAAGACCACAAATGGGAATTTCCCATGATCCCTCTCTCAGTAATAAAACAAAACTATATTAAAAATCCTTCAGCGATCCCTAGTACATGTGCTTCTTTATTTACTGTGTATTTATTGAGACTGACTCTCACGAAGGCCTGTTTTAAAAGAAATCATAGGCTATCCCTGTATTTTCTTTTGCAGTTGTACCCATCATCCCAGGAGCCTTGATGGGCAGAGGTGTGAAGCGAGTGGTCAGCATCCCACCAATCAGGTCTCTGATGATCAGATCAAATGGGAGTCTGCAAGAGCCTCTGATAGGAGAGATATTGACAGTAACTTCCAAGACTGCAGGAGCTCTTAGCTTTTAGAATTGAAGCTACTTTAGAAATGTCAGCTGTTGATTCATTGGCCACATCTGGCCATAGTTAGCCATTATGTTGGGCTCCAACTCTTCAGCCTCCCAAGAGCTTGGGTTAAATGCATGAGCTACCAACTTTGCTTTTGGAGATGAAGTCTCTCACTGCAATTTGGGGTAGCTGAAGACTATGCTGGTGTGCCAGTGAGCTCCAGGGAACTACCCCCTTCCCTGCCCCAATGCTGCGAATTGCAAGTATGTACCACTATGCTGGATACTTTTATGTAAGTTTTGGGGATTGAACCTAGGTCCTCATACTTGTATAGCAAGCACTTTATTGACTGAGCCGTCTTCCTAGTCCAAGAACATCTTTGTCCATATTTTCTATATCACAGAGCCAAACATTGAGAGGATGTGTTAATCTGGGATGTTTTCTCAGCATCTGCAGTTGCTCTCCCAGCAACCTCCTAGCCTCTCCAGTCCTTTCTCCCTCTGTCTTGTTCCAGGCTGCACATGGCCTTGTGCTACTGATACAGTAGAAAGTGCAAACCAGATGAGAACAAGTTGCAGTCTTCATTGGAGGTGAAGTTCTCATACAAGAAGTATGAAACATCCCTCAAAGGACAGGAACCACTACACATACCAAGGAACGAATGAGCTGCCCAGCCTGAGATTGCTATCACAGTTCAAGGAAATAAAACTATGACACTGTGACACTGATTGTTCCAGGAGCTATGGTGTGGAAGAAAGATGTTCACAGTTTAGTCTTCAGGACTGGAATTGGAATGTCACAGTTCTGCTCCTTGCTCTTTCTTCCCCACCTTTGTATGTGAGGAGAGAGAGAGACAGAGACAGAGAGAGACAGAGAGAGAGACAGAGAGACAGAGAGAGAGACAGAGAGACAGAGAAGACAAGAAGAGAACAGAGAGAGAGAGAGAGAGAGAGAGAGAGAGAGAGAGAGAGAGAGAAGAAGGCATACTCATGCACCATGACATTTGCAGAGGTTTAAGGGCAGCCTTGGGTATTGGTTCTTCCTTTCCCACCTTGATAGAGTCAGAGTGCCTTGTTCGTGGCTATGTATGTTAGATTAGCTGATCAGAAAAAGGAGTCTTTTGTCTTCTCCTATCTCGATGTTGGAGTGTCAGGATCAGAGATGCTTTGTGTGTGTTCTGGGTATCCCAAGTCAGATCTGAAAGCTCCAGTGGCAGGTACTTTGCCCATTGGGTCGTGTCTCCCACTCTCCTCTCCTCTCTCTGAGTTCAAAGCATCCCCGGTGACTTTGCCCAAGTCAACCTTTGCTGGTGCTTCACATTAGAAAATAGGATTATTGCCAAGTGGCGGTGACACATACTTGCAGTCTCAGCACTTGGGAAGCTGAAGCACTTGGGAAGCCATGTCTAAATGTAGCTTTAGATGGCAAATAGACATCTTCACTGGGATTGCCAGGGAGACATCTAAAATCACATATGAGAAAGACCAGTGTGGTCATATGTCAAAGTCAAGAGGGTCTCAAAGAGACCAAATTGTGTATAGCCTTTTACTTCCATCTTTGATGCTTGTTGACTATTTAATTTTATGCAAATAGATACTTTTTGAAGAAAAAAAAATAAAAAGGATGATATTGGGCTAAGGCTAAGAAAAACATCTAGAAGGTTCTTTAACAATAAGAGGTACTTTAATTTTTATTACCCTCTACTAGCTTGTGAGCCTTCCTTATCTGGTTTTCAACCATAAATCACCATCATTCCCACCACAACCACCACCACCACTACCACCACCACCATCATCACCATCATCATCACCATGACCAAATCATTTGTAGGTTTTGGATAACTTGTTAACTTTTTGGAAACCCAAATGCAATTTTGATGGTTGGATAATGCAGAAATGTTGGAAGAGCGCTTGCCTAGCATACACAAAGCCCTGGTTTCAGTCCCAGCACTGGCTATATTGGGAATGGTATCACCCATGTGTAATCCCAGCAGGATGGAGACAGAGGCAGGAAGATCAGAAGTTCAGGATCATTGCTAGCTGCATAGTGAGTCTGGGGTTACCGTTGGATACATGAGATCCTGCCTCCAAACAACAACTTTAATTCTGATTTGTTTGTAAATGGCAGAGCATTTGGGGATGAGACATTCTGGGTTTGCTTTCTGGCCTGGCCACTCAACCGCATGAGTCATTTCCCATCTGTTCCCTTAGCTCCAGATCTGGACATGACAGGAAAGTTGCTTACTTTGGCTTAATGGAAGCTCCAATGAGACTAAAGCTTAGTAAATGCTTCTCAGACCCCTGGTGTATGTCAAGGAGTCACTAGATGGTATTTATTATTTTGGTTTAGGGATCTGGTTTTTGTGAGGTGGCCTTCAGGATGTACACATGGCGTCTGTGCATGAGGAAACAGAGATGTCTCCTATCATCTACTGTGACATGGGAGGAGTGGCCTCTAGATCACTATTGTCTGAGTGTTTGAGCACATGACTGGAATGTTGTTTTTGTCTCTCACTTACTATAGCCAGGCAGTGAGCATCGAGGGGCTCCTCAAATTTGGCGAGTGTTTGTCAGTGCTCAAGATGAGATAACATGAATTGCTCTTAGGGTTCAGTACTTAATGTTGCCTGGAATTGTTAGCACGTAGAGAAAAGTATATGATCCAGGTTAGGTCATCAGGGCACTACTCACATGTTCGTCAGGTTAGTTGCTCAATTGAGCAGCCTGCTGAAAACATGCATGGATCCTCAGGGTCAGTACCATCACCACTGGAGATTTACCTTAGGCAAGTAGAAACAAGAAACACAGGATCAAGGCATCCAATACACAGCATTTAAAGTCATTGATGACCAAGCCTGCTTCACGACACAAGCACCACCCACCACACATACACACATGACACCACCACACCACCACCTCCAACACCGACCACCACTCACCACCAACCACCACCACCCACCACCACTACCACACCCATCACCACCACCACCACCACAACCCACTACCACCCACCACCACCACCACCACCACCATCCAACCACCCAACCACCACCACCACACACCACTCACCCAACCACCACACCACCACACCACCACCACCCACCCACCACCACCACCACACACCACCACCAACCCACCACCACCCACACCACCCACCACCACCACCACCCCACCACCCCACCACCACCACACCACCACCACCACCCACCCACCACCAACCACCACCACACCACCCCACCACACCACCACCCCACACACCACACACCATCACCACCACCCCCACTACCACCACCACCACCCCACACCCACCACCCACCACCCACCACCCACCACCACCCACCACACCACACCCACCACACCACCACCACCACCCACTCACCCACCACCACCACCACCACCACCACCACCACCACCCACTACCACCCACCACCACCACCACCACCACCACCACCCACTACCACCCACCACCACCACCACCACCATCACCAATCACCATCACCACCATCACCACCACCACCCACTACCACCCACTACCACCCCACCACCACCACCACCCACCACCACCATCACCATCACCACCATCACTACCATCAAAAACAACTAACCAACCATCTTAGTAGATCAGAAAACAGAGAGTTGAGGAACAGAAGCAGGGTTTGGCTATAACCCTAAAAGATTCAGCCCTAGTGAGTCACCTCTGCCAGCCAATCCCTATATGACCTCTAGAAACAGTGTGACCAGTAAGAGATTGGGTGTTCAAATGTAGCTTATGGGCACATTCGGGATCCAAGTTGTAATGAGATGGCAATGAGTTGTAAGAAATATAGAAATAAAGCTCCATGTCTCTGCCTTCTAGCTCCATCATTTATTAACTAGACTATTTTCTTTGTGAGTGTGTGTACGTGCGCATGTATGTGTATGTAACAAGGTCTTATTATGTAGCCCAGTGTGGCCTCAAAGGCGATCTCCCTATGTTAGTTTGCCTAGTGCTGGGATTACAGCTGAGTGAGCGTCACCCCACCTGGCTGATTGCATTGGGAGCCTCTTACCTCTATCACTCTTGTGATTTGTTTTTTCATCTCTAAAAGGATAAGAAAAGTTGGTGCCTGCTTCATGAAGTTCCAGTAGGATGGAACATTGTAACGTATGCAAAGCAATGAGCAGCGTCCACCGTACAGTAAATGTTCTCAATATATGTTAAGTATTTTATTTTTCAGTCCGTCCTCTTAACAGATTCAAATCAAATTGTGGTCTGACTTCCCAGAGGAAGTCAGGCGTTTCTCTTTGGCTGGCACCGCCCTTGGTTATCGCCAGCTTTAATAAACATGCAACCCGCTCTCTCCTACTAGGCTGTTTTAGGGCATTACTGTTTCCTGCCATTGACACATGGCTGCTGACTGTAGGTATAGGAAAAATGTTGTGGTCTGGTCTATGTAGCAAAAAATATTTTGTGGGAGGCCCCTTTGATTAGCTTTATTATTGCTTTTAATTCAGTGCACATGGACAGTCAAATGTGTTTGGAAAGAGGCCACACTGGTCATAAAGATGGATAGTCTTAGGCCAGCTTTCATTCAATTTTGGAGTCAAGGAATTTAGATGAATGTTCTTAAGAACTGCTACCAAATATTTGGTGGTATTATACCACAAATGTTCATAACATAATCCTTCCCCACCCTATACCCTGTCCTGGATCTTTAAGTGTTATAGATTTAAAATAATGTCTGGGTTTTAATATCTTGGAGTTTATATTTTTATTGAAGTTGCACATATACATAATTTAAAGTCAGAGTATGATGTTAACTATGAAAAATGGCTGTCCCTTATTCAACCCTCATACTGTCCTCTGCCCCAGGAAGACACTGCCAACTGTACAACTGTACAACTGTTTTTTCTCACATTGGCTTCTGTTATTTAAACACCATATTTTAGTGCTTTATTTTCACTGTCAGCACTTCCTGGTTTTGTTCTACCTCAGGGTGAAAACTTCTTTTCAAGGTCTAAAATTTCTCTAGGGGTTGAAGTGTGTGCTGCTGTTTCAGAAGACTGGGGATCAGTTCCCACCACCCACATAAGGCAGCTCAGCTGCATGGCAACTCCAGCTCCCTGGGATCTGACATACATTTCTGGTGTCTGGACACCACACACACACACACACACACACACACACACACACACACACACACAAATAAACAAGCTCTAGCGTAAATGTGACTTTATTTAGACTATGTGGATGTACATCATAACCACACTCTTTATTACTCTACAGCTTACAAGGCTTTTCATTTTCTTGGAATTAATACTTGCCTTGGTTTTCCTTCCTACACTGCCATCTGTTATGACTTGAATGTGAGACTATCCTTCCACACACTCAGGTATTTGGAAAGTCTGTCCCCAGTCGGTGCCACTGTTTTGGGAGGTTGTAGATTCTTTTGGACATAGACCTGGGTGACAGACAGGGCCATCCAGGCAGAGGGTTATGTGTCATAGCCCAGTCCTGGTTCTGTTTCCTGACTTGAGGGGCAATGCTAGCTCATAGTCTTAGAGGTTTCAGTCCATGGCTAGCTGGCCCCTGCTTTGCATTTGTGACAATGTAGCATGCTATGGCAGGAGCACATGCTAGAAGGGACTGCTCAGTTCTATGTAGCAGTTAGAGCGAGATGAATATGCCAAGGGCACATTCACAATGACCTCAAGCATGCCAGCAACTTCTAAAGGTTCCACCACCTCCCACATACCACAGGTTGGGGAACAAGCCTTCACCACGGATCTTTAAGAGGCATTGCAGATCCATACCATGTAATTAGCAAGGTAAATCTTATTGGAAAGTAGGAGGCAAGTTCAGAGGGCTACAGTTATGCCCAACCTCATGGGTGGCTGTAGCCCAGATAGGGAGAGTAGAAAGCATAGCCTTGAACGAGAAATTATGCTGTTCAGGGGTTTGGGATACAGTTGGGTCAGTAAAACCCAAGTGAAAATCTGAGTTTGATCACAAGAATACTTGTACAAAGCCATTCGTGGTGCTGTGTACTTATCATCCTAGAGACGGAGAGATGCAACATGGAGACAGATGGATCCCTGAAGCTCACTGACCAGCTAGCGTAACATACTTGGCAGAGAACCAGGCCAATAAGAAGCACTGTCTCCATCAGAGAGGCTTCATCTAGCAACTGACGGATGCAGAGACCCACAGCCAAACATAGGCAGAACTTGGGGAATCCTGAGGATGATGAGGAGGAAGAATTGTAGGAGCCAAAGGGGTCAAGGGTATGGCATGAAAACCCACAGAATCAACTAACCAGGGCTCATAGGGGCTCACAGAGACTGACCTCACAATCAGGGAGCCTGTCTGACCTAAATGTTATGGTTGTATAGCTTGGTGTTCTTATAGGACTACTAACAGTGGAAGTCTCTGACTCTTTTGCCTGCTTTTAGGACCCTTTTCTTCTGACTGGGTTGTTTAGTCCAGCCTTAATATGTGGAGATATGCATAGTCTTATTGTAACTTGATATGCTGTGATTGGTTCATATCCCTGGGAAGTCTGCCCTTTCCTGAAGGGAAAGGAGAAGGGGCAAGAGTGGATCTGATTTGGATGTAATATATGAGAGAATAATAATAATAATAATAATAATAATAATATATAAAGAAAACACTTTCTCCCACAAAAAGTAGATGATGCCCAAGGAACAGAACCAGAAGCTGTCTTCTGATCTCTTACAAATGCACACACACAGAGAGAGAGAGAGAGAGAGAGAGAGAGAGAGAGAGAGAGAGAGAGGAGAGAGAGAGAGAGGTATAATGTTCAGGGGTTCAGGGGTTCAGGGGAACATTCTTTCTAGCCAGCTACTTCTCACAGCATGTTCTCTGAGGAGGGGACAACTCTCCATGACCTTGTCTGTAGCAGAGAATAGCCTGTAATGGCAACTTCCCCAAGGATTTACAACATTCTTACCTCCTGCTTGGGAGCAAACTATAAAGCATCATACTCTAGCACACTGGCCATCGGTCTGAAGGGAACGGCAGCTTTGCACGACCCACCCACAACTTTAAACCGGAGCACTTCATGCAGTGTTTGAGCAAACCAGTTTGTGTAATTGGGAAAAGAAGTGATGTGAGATTGACTGGAGAGATTCATGGAGGCGGCCAGAGCTTGTGCTGTGTAGTGAACCCCGATTCCTGGTACCTCTGCCCTTGTCTAATGTAAACTCAGTAAGTCACAGTTGGTACTGTGCCTCTACACAGAGGTGAGCATGCTCGCTTGCTCGCTCTCTCAACAAATTAGCGCGAGGGAAGCCTTTGCAAAGAAGAGATTAAATTCCCCTGTTTTTGTTGGAAAGCTCTCTAGGTCTCTGTCAGCAAATGCGCTGTGGCATTCTTTCCATGGTGGGCTGGCTTTCAGGCCACTTGTTATTTTTATTTCTTTTGTTCTTGCTCTTCAGTGTCCAACTCCCTGAGAGGGAGAGGATAGGAACTCTTGTCTCCACATGTGAGTATTTCCTGGGGGTAGAGAAGGGGCAGAAGGTAGACTAGGCCAGAGAAAATCCAGCACGCTTCATTTAATTTGTATTTCAAAGGAGATTTATAGCCTTTTGAGAGACACCTATGTACATCCCAAATTCCACCATGGGATGTACTTGAATAAGAAAGTCAGTCTTGTTTACCTGATGTTGAAATTGAACCAGCTATGACAGGATTTACTTCACCACCTCTAAGTGGTCTCGGGATCTGATGCGGAGGACGACAATGTAGATTCAAGACAGTCCCATGGCTGGAAGCAGATGCAGAGGCACTGTCAGTGACAGCACTGTGTCCTTTGGTCGCTAGGGCAGAAAATCACTTGGTTTCCTTGAGTACTCAGACCATGGTGAGGAGAGCCAAGCACTTGCCTTTGGCAAAACCCAGCAAACCAGATAAAGAATGTGTGGGCTGGTGGGCTGGCTCAGTAAGGTGCTTGCCCCTAAGTATGAGGATTTGAATTTGAGCCTCAGAATTGACATTGTAGAAGGAGAAGAAAAACTCACTAGTTGTTCTCTGTGCCCTACATGTGTCATACATACAACACATGTGCACATACACACACACACTCATGTTTGCACACATGCATGCACACATATATATACACACACACAAAGACATAAAATAAAAAGATATAATATATATTAATATATATATATATATATATATATATATATTTTCTTTTTTTGGAGATAGAATCAGGAAGATGAAGAGTTCAAGGTCATTCTCAGCTACATAATGAGAAAAACGACAGAGTGAGCTATATGACACCCCATCTCAGAAGACCATGCAAGGTTAATACTCTACATGTCCACTTCACCACGTTTTCTTTAGTCATTCACCTGTGTACAGGATAGGCTGACTTCCGGATTTGGCTATTGCGAATAGTTCTATACTGAACATGGTTGTTTAGTTATTTCTGTTGGATATTGGATTAGGCCTCTGTGTCCCAGGACTCATAAAGTCAGGCCATATGGTGATTCTATATTGAGGAACTCTATATAGAGGTACTGATGTCCAGAGGGGCCAGACTAACTTACGTTCCTTTCCCAGTCACCATCTCACACCCCCATGCCTGCATCAAATCATTACTACTATTTTTTTCTTTTTGAGATGGTCTTATTCTGTAGCCTGGCCTGGACCGGAACTTACTATGTAGCCCAGGCTCATCTTGGCTATCAGTGATCCTCCTGTGTCAACTTCCTCAGTGCTGAGATTACAAATGTGAGACATAACAGCTAGCTTTTATTATTGTTGATGGAGTTTCTTTTGCTAATAGCCATTCTGTCAGGGTGAGAGACTCTTACATTTGATTACCATTTCTTGTTTGTTAAACACATTGGCCATTTTTCATTGACTTATTGGCCACTTGTATTCTTGAGATGTCTACTCAAGTCCTCCATTCATTTTAAGGTTGGATTACTTAGTTTGTTTGTTTGTTTTTTGAGCTCTTTATATATTAAGGATCTTAGTCCTTTGTCAAATGATAGATGGCAAAGTCTTTCTTCCATACTGCAGGTTTTCTTTCTCTTCAGATTATTGGTTATCCTTTGGCTGAGCAGAAGTCTTTTGACTTGATGGGATCCCATTTGTCAATTCTTGTTTTTGTTTCCTTGGCTATTGGAATCCTACCCAGGAAATGGCTGTCTGTGCCAATATTTGAAATATTTCCAGTAAGCTTTCTTCTAGTAGCTTGAGTTTTATATTATAGTCTTTCATGTGTTTTTGAATCGACTCTTTTATGGGCTGAGAGGCAGGAGACTGCCTTCTCTCCTTTCCATGTGAGCATTCACTTTCTCCAGCTGCACCTGTTGAAAACTTTGTCTTTGCTCCAAGGTCTGTTTTTGGCACTTTTGTTAAGAACCAATTGGCTGGAGATCATGGATTTATTTCTGGGTCATCTATTCTAATTCATTAGGCAACATGTTTACTTTATGCCAATACTACAGCTTTTGTTATATTGACTCTTTATCAATGGCCCTTTCTGCAACTATTAAGATGATTATGTGAGTTTTTCTTGATTTAATACGTTTATTGATTTGCATACAGTGAACCATTCTTGCATCCTAGAATAAAAGTTACTTCATCATTACGTATGATCTTTTAATGTGCTGTTGAATTTATTCTTCAAATATTTTATTAAGAATATTGTGTATGTGTGTGTGTGTGAGGAACATCTCTCTTCTCTCATTCTTTCTGTGTCTCTTCTTCTTCTTTCCTAGTGATCTTTGAATACGATAGCCTTTATGATCTTTGAATTTTGTGATATCCTCTATAACATCATCCTTTTTTGCCTTTAGATTTATTTAACCCTCTCACTTCTCTCTCCCCTTTCTGGGTATTAGCCCTAGGGGTCTCACATGTGCTAGACAAGTGCTTTAACACTGAGCTGTATTCCATATTACTGAGCCCTTTTTATTCCTTAATTTTTTTCTTTTATTTTGAGAGAGGGTCTAACGAAGTTGCCAAGGCTAGCCTTAAACTTGTGGTCTTCCAGTCTCAGCTTCCCAATGTAGGCCTCTACCATCAGGCCCAACATTGTTTTTTAAAATAATTGCTTTTTTTTTTTTTCTTTTAAAGACAAAGTCTCCTTTGTTGCACTGTCTGGTCCAGGACTCTCCATGTAGACCAAGCTGGTCTTGAACTCACAGAGATCTACCTATTTTTGCCTTCTGAATGTTGTGATTAAAGTGTGCACTACATACTTGGCCCTTGAAGAGTTAGTTGCTTTTGATCACAGTGTTTAATGGAAAATGAGTTCCATTGCTGTAGTGATCTAAAGATGATACCGTTCCATAGTGACCCAGGTAGAGGTTACACTGATGCTGCCCCAGGTAGAGGTTACACTGTGTGTACTGACCGGTAAGGTCCACTGTGTAATGCTGCTCGTGAAGCTAACTGCTGATTACTGAGGCCAGTAGAGGGATGCTCTGTGATACTAGTCCAGGCTGATATGACAGTATTTCCATTATCAGTTCAAATACAGGTGACACTGTCCTTCAAATTTGCAGGTACAAGTGACATTATCATCCCCTTGCTGAAAATGACAACTTCTTGAAAAACAGTGTTTTTGAATAACTAATATGATGAGGTTTGGTTTTCTACCACACTCTGCCTTTCTTTTTCACTGACTCTCTCAGGATGATGGCACAAACCAGCAGAAGACACAACATTGCTTGTATTAAAAAAAAAATCCCATGTGTATGTGCATGTGTTCATATATGTAACTGTACATGTATGCAAGACATTGTGTGCCTGTGGAGGTCAGTCAGAGGTCACTTCATATGTTGGTCCTAGCTTCTCTCTTGTTTAATGCAGGGTCTTTGATGTTTGTCACTGTGCTTGCCAGACTAGCTGACCCAGAAGCATGGAAGCCATATGTCCTTGCTGCCATCTTGCTATAGGAGCACTGGGATTACAGAACATGCTACTATGTTTGGCTCCTCTGGGTCTTGGGATCTTCAGTCAAGTCTTTGCATTCATGTGGTTAAACACATTCTCCACTGAACCATCTCTTCAGCCTGTGCTTGTGCTTTTTAAGAGGTGGGTGTTGAAAGACATCTGTGTAGTTATCTTATGTCTGGGCTTTGGTACTTGCTGCTCTCCTTTTCCTGGGCTCCCCTTCTTTTGTCTACTTCCATGACCTTCCCTGCCAACTTACTTTGCTTCACCAATACATTGCTGTCCTTGGGAAATCTGCCCAGATACTGTTTCTGTGATATGGTTGGATCTTCTGCAGCTGTTTTGGTTTGTATTTGAAGTGTCCCTTTGAAAGGCTAGTGTGCTGACTCGTCCCTCGATGATAGTGCTATTTTGGAGGTTTCTAGAGACTTAAATCTTGTCTGTCTGTCTGTCTGTCTGTCTGTCTGTCTGTCTGATTATGTATCTAGTACTATGTATCTATGATTATATATCTATGTACTATCTCTATATATCTATGTACCTATATCTGTCTATATCTATGTATCTGTGTGTATATATATATGTAAGTATCTATGTATCTAAGTATCTATCTATCTATCTATCTATCTATCTATCTATCTATCTATCTATCATTGTGAGCACACATGCCATCGTGCATTTGTAGTGAGAAGACAGCTTTCAGAATCATTTCTCTTTCCATCATGTAGCCCCTGGGAATGAGCTCAGGGTGGCTTGGTAGTAGGAACCACTACTTGCTGGCCTCAGAAGAAGTTGATAACTAGAGGCAGGTTGTTGGGTATCTTGTCCTTGTACCTGCCCCACTCTCTCCTTGCTGTCTGAAATGAGGTGAAGGCGCTCCCTTATCCGCTCTATGGCCATTTGTTCTTCTTCCCCAGTACATGAGGCCAGGCAACCAGGAACTGACCTCGACCTGTCTGAAGCCACCAATCCAAACAAATCTCCCCTCTTTGAAGTGTTCCTGTCAGGTATTTGGCCACCACGATGAGATGTTTCTGCAACAACCTTCCTCCTCCAAAACGCCTCATGCCTTCCTTTCACGGAGGGTGGTGTTTTAGAATTTTTAAAAATTTCATTTTTACATTATTATTTACATTCTCTGTCTCTCTCTCCCTCCCTCCCTCCCTTCGCCCCTTCTCTCTTCTCTGTTGTACACACACATGTAGGTATGTCCTGGTGGACTTGCAGGTCAGAGGACAGCTTGCTGGACTGGGTTCTCTCGGTCTTTCATGTGGCTTCCAGGGCTGGAACTCAGCCTTGGTGGCAGGTGACAGGATTTGCTGAGCCACTGCTATGGTTCTCTTGGGTCTTTCTAATCCTGCAAGCTCTGCCTCCACAAGGTCTATGTAAGAAGATGCCTTCTCAGCTCTCTTTCCCACCGGAACTTCATCAGCCAGAGTAGCCTGTGAGCTGCTGATGTTGACAGTGGTTGAGGATGGAACACGGCATCCATCTTCCTGGAGGGAAGCCGTGAGAGATGAAGGTGACTTATTCTCCATGGAATGTGAACCAGGACATCTGTGCAGTGCTCTGGGGCTGCACCTGCAGTACCTCAGGAAGAGTATATTTTGGGTCTATTCTTGCCTGGATAACTTTCAAGTCTGTTTGCCCAGCCTTTCAGAAGTTTCTGTGAAATTCCTAATAACGTCTAGAAGTGTTCTTAGGTCAGACAGAGTATGTGAAGCCCAGGCTTCTGGTGGTTTTGACCTCTCTCCTGTAGGCCCTACAAGTAGATCATTTTTTTTTCTCTGCCACTACATAGTCACATGTGACTGAGCAAAGATGACTTCAATGTTCATAGATCCTGCCTGGGCTGCCTCTCTGGTGGGAATTCGTGACTGTCTAGCCCTGAGGGGCAGCGGCTGTATGTGTGTGTGTGTTGTGTGTGTGTGTATAAAACTTAAAAGAGCAAATGGACACAAAACTACTTATTCACAAAAGGTAAGAGAGACAAAACAGAGACTACCTCTTCTTCCCTGCAGACCTCTGACCTCTGCCTGGCATGTTGCCAGCTCAGATTATACGTGTTTTCTTTCTCCTTGATGCTTCATGCTCTGGACAAGAAAGGGGCAATAGAGGTTTAAATGTCAGGGACATCCACGAAGTGGCAGAGGTCTTCTTTCAAGTCAACACACTCTGGGCTTGCATACAAAGGAAAGGAAGTGCTGTGCCCATCAGTGGAAAAGATTACTCCGCATTGTCTTTGAGCACACAAGGAGCCTGCGCAGAGGCCAGTGGTGATGTCTGAGTTGGCCACTGTATTTAAGTTATTTCAAATCCTGCTTCATCTTTTCCTCATGAGTCCAGAATCAGCCACCAGAATGCCACTGTGTGGGTGTCTGGTTTTGACATTCTCTTCAAGGCAGTGGAGCAACCCGGGATGCAGACGCTAACAGATCAGAGAGAGTTGACATTTGACTTCGGTCTTTTAAATATCATCTACCTGTTTCCTTTAGGGAAAGAAGAGAATTGAATATTTTCTTGGGAGTATCTTCATGTAAGTTTTTTCCACTTTAAAAAGTCTTAATTGAACTTTTTGTGTGGTCCATGTATGTGTACATGTTTGTGTGCATCTATATATATATGTACAGGTGAATGCATATGTGTACGAGTTCATGAAGTGGCCAGAGATCAGCAACAGGTGTGTCTTCCTCAGTCTCTCTCCCCCCACTCTCTTAATATTTTGAGATGGGGGTTCGTGATGTAACCCTGGGTGGCCTGGAGCTCACTATTTGAAACAGATTGGTCTCAAATTCACAGAGATCTTCCTGCCTCAGTCTCCTAAGTGTTGGAATTAAAGGTGTACTCTCAAACCTCACTTCTACATTATGTTTTGAGTCAGATGTCTGGCTGAGCTCACAGATTTGGCTGGAATGACTGCCAGCAAGCTTCAGGGATCCTTTTTGTTCTTTGTCCCTAGAACTGGGGTTGTGGGTAAGACCACAGTGCCTGTTTTCTATGTGGGTACTGTGGATTCGAGCTCAGATCCTCATGCTGGTGTGACAGTAGCAAGCAGTTAACTGAGCCATCTCCTTAGTCCCACAAGTTTTCCTCATCAGAGATTGAGAACCTAGTGTTAACTGGTGTTCTCCAGCTTCTCCATGGTTTTAGGAGTTCATCTGTTTTGTTGTCCTTTATTAGTTCACTTTTTTTTTTTTTTATAGACAGACTGTCTCTATGGAGTCCAGGCTAGCCTTAAACTTGCCAACCCCCTGCCTTAACTGCCTGAGTGCTGAGATCACAGGTGTTCACCAACATACTTGACTCATTGCTTTGGTTTTTCAGTTCCATCTTCTAAACTTTACGACAGCATGCATGGGCTATCCAATTTCTGAATTTATTTCCTTCCTTTTGTTTGCTTGTTTTAGTTTGACTTTTGAAGGATTATCCTTGAGGTCCACCAACACACCAGTTTTCGGCTGCCTCTTTGTTTGTCAGCCACCAGGAGTATACCTGAGAAGATCATAAGTAAATACCATCCTGAGGCCAATGTGTGCGAACTGTCAGTTTGTATTCGCGTGATGTGAGAGAGCCTCTGCCACGCCATGAATCACTCAGGATTACCCTATGGAGAGCTTTGCCTTCTGCCTGAAGGATTAGGGAAGCAGGGCTTAGATGCCATCCATCAGTCCTGTCTTTCAGGGAACGCAAGAAAAGTCATCCTGCACCTGACCCACAGTCGAAGCTCTCTCCTTCTGAGTCTCAGAGAAAGGTCACCTAAAGGTAATGGAAATTTTTGTCAAGGTAGCACAGTCCCGCTCCCTAAGCTGGCCTGGGAAAATGCTTGCTAGAGAGGATGACAGGGAGGAGGGGGAAGCTTAGAGAGCAGAAAGAAGGGAGATGGTTCAGCGCCCTGGGCATTTCTAAAAACCATCCTCCTCCTTGATAGTTATTAATGCCACTTTTAAGAGTAATCCTGCTGAAATGCAGGCTTAAGATCTTCCCAGAGGAGCATAGACATTCAACAGCACATGGTTGCTAAGCAGAGGAGTCAGGAGGACTTTTCTCAACTGGGGATCTGGACTTGGTTTCCTTTTCCTACCTCTCATTAATTGTGTGTGTGTGTGTCTATGCCAGGAGATTTTTGGTGCTGATATTCATATTTACTATTCTCTGTTAGTCACTCTGGGCAGATATCTTTAAACTATTGCTCATATTTAAAGAGTGAAGCAAGTCTTCTCAGAGTGGTGGAGCTCGCCAAGTACCCAGGAATGGGGACGAGAAGTTTAACACAGGGCTGGTGGGAGGGGGCTAGGTCGAGACAGTGTTTGTTCTGCAAGCTCTAGGACTTGCATTTAATCACCACAATCCACGTGGAAAGCTGCCAATCGATGGTGCCCAGTTGTAATCCCAGTGCTAGAGAGGTGGGCAGAGTGAATCTCAGGCCAGTGGAGAGTGCTTTCTGAAAAAATGGGGATGGTGTCTGAAGAACAACACCCCAGGTTGTTTCCTGGCACCTGTGTGCATTCTTGTGGACCACATGTTCATGTACATGCATGCTCACACACACACACACACACACACACACACACACCACACAACACAACACCCTGAAAATCAATGTAAAAAATGAAACAGCCCAAAAGATTTTGCATTTATATTAAATGGTTAGTTTTTCTGGAACCAATGACTCAGGGTGTGTGTGTGTATGTGTGTATCTAAAATATCTGTGTAGTTTTTGTTATATCTTAAAAATCTCTGTTGAATTGTCAGCAGCTTTTTGAGGAAACAGCCCCTTCTACACAGGGCAATTGGCCTCTTGGTGTTTTGACTTTTAAATTGTCTTCTATCATTGTCTGCTCATTCCTCATTTCCATAGGCTGCTTTGGCTATGTATCTCTCCGATCTGTTCCTGCTTGGGATCCTAGGAATTATTGCACAGCCTCATCTCTGTTTACACCTCTGATGAGGCCATCTTGTTTCATGGATTTAAGCATCATCTACACACTGATGATTCCCAAATTTATCTTACTTTATATTTTAGTTTGTTGAGACAAGTTCTCATATAGCCCGGGTTGGCCTCAAACTTGGTATATAGCTGAGGCTGGCCTCAAACTAGAGATCCTCAGGCTTCAAGTATTGGGATTGCTGCTCTGGCCTATACCACCACAAATGGCCAGTTCTAAAATTTATATTAAGGCCAACAGACATCACATTGGTCCCATCTTCCCCTCTGTGCTATTTTTAGTGGAAATAGTCCATCTAAAATTTAGCCTCCATATTTTCTGTACCAACAACCCATTCCAACGGCTTTTCATTGAATCCCAACATTAGCCTCAAAAGCCTTTTCCCACTTTATGTTTTTTGTTTTTAAATTATTGTTCTATTTATTCATTGACGATGTTCTACAGGTACTCATTGATCATTTCCATGCCCAACTCCCACTGCCCCCCAGTTATTCAATAAGTACCCCTCCTATTAGTGCTGCCTGCTGGGAGACTGACATCTTTCTGCCTCGATGTTGAGTAGTCTTGTAAAGCTGACCACAGATTGCGGTGGGCTATGAGTGTCCTAACCTTGTCATGTCCAGAAGACACTGTTCCATAGCAGTCCACACTGACCTCTGGCTCCTGGATTTTCCTATCTCACCATCTGCAAATCTTCCCAAGCCTTTCTGGGTGGGGTTGATGTAGATGTCTTCTTTAGAGCTGAGCATTCAACAGCCACTTAGTCTCAGCCTTGGACCAGTTATGAATCTCTGTATTAACTATGGTCCACTGCAGAAGAAGCTTCTCTGGCCAAGACTGAGAACAGCATTAATGTGTACTCCTTGGTTTTGAGATAGAAATCTGTCATATCTTTGTTGTTCTAAACCAATGTCCTTATGCTCCTACCTTAGGACACTCACAGTGATGTTCTCCAGTACACCACTGAGACACATCCACACATGCTCTCTCATCACTGCACTTCCTTGTCAGTGTTTACTGATTATTCTCTGCAAATACCATTTCATCTAGTTCTATAAAACACTGCTCTGTGGAAAAGTACATTTCCATGTGCTAATGCATAAGTATTTAAACATATAGCACAGCATTGTCTTTCCATTTCCTGCTCTTCCAGAGCTTTAATGACTGCAGTTGAGACATGGGTTGCTTCAGGGAGGGATTGGTATGGCCTAATGAAGCCAGATGCCCATCTCTCAACCTTGAGCTCTCTTAAATCCATAGCCAGACATAGCATCAAATAAATACTTTTGATTTGCAAAACCTAGTTGGTGTAGATAGAAGAAAAATGCCTTCTAACTTTCTTAAGCTGGATTGAGATTGTTCAATTCAATCTATGTTACTATTCCATTTCCCAGGCATAAATAAAGGAGGACTGAAACTTCTCAAGAAACCAAACCTTTGTGTAGTACATTGTCTTAATGTTATGGGAGCAGATGAGTTCAAATCTGAGGTTCTAATTTTTATGGATAATCTGGAAAGTACTTTTTGAGAGAAATAGTATCACTCATGACAAGACATCTGTGATCAAAATCATCTGTGTCACAGAGTCAGCCTCACCAGAGGCAAGATTTGCTTTCTGATGCACATGGATGAGGTAGGATCTGTGAATCCCACCACTGTCCTGGATTGTTATGGAGTTATAGACAGCTCCATTTGACCAGAACTGAAGCACTGGTGGTTTCTTAGTTCAGAGGATAACACATCCTTCTGTGAGAAGCATATGAGGAGAAATATGTATCATCAACCCAAAGGAAAAGCATAATTACTCAAAAATCATTGTTATTCTTACGGCTTATACCATCATAGCCACCTTTATGTATAAGCCACGGTTTATATTTGAGGCAGTTACTTTAATCAAACTCAAGAACAGTTTAAAATATGAGATGGGAACTATGGAAAGAACTCAGCAGGTAAGGTACTTGTTACGTAAGTGTGAGAACCTGTCTTTGGATACCCAGAACCCACATTAATCTGTGATCCCAGCATTCCTAAGGTGAGATGGGAGGTAGAGACAGGAAAATCACTAGAACTTTGTGGGTCAGTGAGTGTGGCATTCACTGTGGCAATGAGACTCTGTCTCAAACTGGGAGGGAAGCAAAGATCAACACCTGAGTTTGGAGGTCTCCAATCTCCACAAATATGCTGTTGCATGTGTTCTCTTTGTCTCTCTCTCTGTCTCTCTCTGTCTCTCTGTCTCTCTCTGTCTCTGTCTCTGTCTCTGCTCTCTCTCTCTCTCTCTCTCTCTCTCTCTCTCTCTCTCACACACACACACACACATACACACACACAGAGAGTATTTCTTAAAAGAACATGATACATATGGTAAAATTTTGTACCAGTTTGCATTTCTTCTAGTTCTAGTGATTTAGAACAAATAAAGTGTGCTACCCAATTATGACTCAAATCTGAAGTGATACTTTTTAAGTCTCATAACTACAAAGTCAGGGTCATTAAGTAATGAGAGCACCAATAGGCTAGTGACCTCTCAAGCTTTTGCATGGAAGGGAAACTGGATAGAAAATAAAGGAACACAAAAGTGAAGATGCTATGTAGCAACTTCCTTCAACCAACTGGAGGATGGAGAGGGGCTCAGAAGATTCCAAGAAAATGAAACATGCTAAGCCCAGGAATTACATGAAACCTATAAGTCTCAGAAAGCTTTTGAAAGTTAGAAAATCCACCAGATTCCCTCTTAAGAGTATTTCTAAGAAGTAGCAGTTATGGAGATAGGAGACCCTCTTCAGTAGTGGAGCTTTCTCAAGTCTTGCAGGGAGCTCAGGGGTGCAGCTTCTGTGATTCATCAGCCACGCTGGGGTAAGCTTTTCAATGATGCCTTTGAGTCACTGCACTCCTGTCAGGCAATCCTCCCCCATGTGCCTATAAGTAACCTCAGTAAACTAATTGGTTCACTCAGCTAGCTTTGGGTGGAATCATTTCTTTGTTATGTTGGGCGAGTAGACATTTGTGCAAGGTTTCCCAGGAAACATCTCACAGCAGAAGGATATTTTTAGAAATCCATGTAAGAAAATGGATTTGGGGCAGAAGGAGAGAACAATTCACAACTGTGAATAACAGAAGAGTAAGTATTAGAATTTCGAAGTGTACAAATGAAAAAAAAAAAAAACAACAAACAAACCAAAGTCCAAAGATGTTTATTATCATAAGCCTCTTGTCAATTTCACATAGTCTATCTGGAATAGTGCTGGGATTCTAATCCAGGCCTGTGTCTTAGGTCATAATTATACACTACCTCTCAATATTCATATTTCTTGTTAATTTGTTTGCTTATTTGTCTTAGTGCTGGGTGCTAGATCCAGGGGCTGACACACACTAGACAAGTACTCTGTCACTGAGCTACATATCTAAAATCTTGTTCCCACCACTTCACAGGTAAGCCTGCCGGGTATCATCAAGCATGATAATTTAGGATAGAGCTCTCTGTCCTCAAGTCCGTTCAACCCTGGAACAGTTGTCCAAGAACAACCTTGAAATTTAACTATAGAGCTTGCAAGATTGACTTTTGCAGGCCCTAAAGCTGTTGGGTAAACCCCAAGCCCACCCTGACACCTGTTTTTTGTATAGCCCACGAACGACAAATAAATAACTTACATTTTTAAATTCTTGAAAAAGATTAAGAGATTAAACAGGTCCTTTCATGACACATGAAGATGGAATGGAGCCGAGATTCTACTATCAATGAGTGGAAGTTTACGTTAGGATATAGCTGCAGTATGCACACAATGCTACTGTGCCGAGTAGTTGTTTCAGAGATACGTGACTTGTGTGTCTCTGCTTGTTACATGACCCTTCACAGAAGAAGTTTGAGAACAAGGCAGGCATCCTCTTAGACTATTATAATTATTTTATACCATCTTGATTTTCATTTTTTTTCCATTTATGTGGTGGTTTGAATAAGAAAGACCCCACAGGTGCATATGTTTAAATACTTGGTCTGTAGTTGGTAGAACTGCCTGCAAAGGATTATGAGGTGTGGTCTTGTTGGAGAAGGTGTGTCACACTGGGGGTAGGCTTTGAGCTTTCAAAAGTCTACACTATTTGCTCTCTCTTTCTCTGTCCCTGTCTCTCTGTCTCTCTCTGTTTCTCTCTCTGTGTGTGTCTCTCTGTGCATCATACTTGTGGATTGGATATAAGCTCTCAGCTACTACTCCACTGCCATGCCTGTCTGCTTGTGCCACACTCGCCACCATGATCGCCATAGACTCCAACCCTTCAGAACTGTGAGACTCCAACTAGAATCCCATCTTTGATAAGTTGCCTTGATCGTGGTGTTCTGTTAAGGCAATAGACAGGTAACTAAGACAATTAATTTCCTACAGTGAAATGTGTTCTTTTACAGTTCAGCTCTTCCATTTGGGATCATCTGTCTTTTTCCCTCCAGGACATCCTTTAGCATAGTCTTCAGTAGGAGCTGTGCTTTTCCAGCTGTCTGATTAGGAGTGTTTGACAATGTCTTCATGTTCTCTTCCTTATTTGTGTGTGCGTATGTGTGAATGGGTACCTGTAGAGGCCAGAAGTCAACCTCAGGTATGACTTCTCATACCTCAGCTTCTCAGGAGCTACTTAACTCATTCCTTCAAGACTCTTTTTAACCTAGGACTTAGTAAGAAGTCTTACTGTCCAGGTCGGCTGGCTGGCGAGCCTCAGGAATCTGCCTGTCTCTGTTCCCCACAGCTAGGATTACAAACGTCCTCTTCATACTTTTTTTTTTTTTAATTTTATTTTGAGTGGGGGACCTGGGGCTAGAACTCAGATCCTCATGGTTGTGTGGCATGCACTTTATTGACTGAGCCATTGCTCCAGGCTTCTTTTTCCTCAGTCTTGAATCGAAGTTTTACTAATTATGAACTATAACAAATAACTGTCTGTTAACACTTATTTTCCTTTCTATATTAAGGATGCTATTTTAGTGTCTTATGACTGCCATTAAAAGGTAGCTGTATGTTTGTTACTCTTTGATGGTTATCTGACATTATTTTGGCTGCTTCTGACATATGTTTTCATAGTTTGCATATTCACCATGATGTGTTGACTTGTAGATTGTTTTTGCATTTGTGTTACTTGAGGTTCATTTATCTTCTCCACATCTTTTTTTTTTTGGGTGGGGGCAGTAAGTATACGTGTACATGTGTATAACATGGCTGTGTAGGCAAATATATTTTCATGTGTCTGTTGCAGCAGTATGTGAATGTGTGTACGAATGTGGAGGTCAGAGGTTGATGTTAAGTGTCTTCCCTTACTTCACTCTCCATTTTATTGCTATTGAGGCAGAATCTCCCCTTAAGCCTGGGACTCACCGATGTGACTAGACTAGCTAGCTAGCTTGCCTGTTGGGTCCCCCATCTCTGTCCCCCACTCTTTCTCCTGGTTAAAGATTTATTTGTTCTCTTCAACCTGGAACAATGTCTAGTATCAGTTTTGTAAAGATCTTATCAATTATCTTTGTACATATTGTCTCCGCCATGATTTCTCTCGGGCAGTGGACCACTGATTGGAGTCAAACTCTTAGGAACCTCATTTCTTTGTTTTTACTCCTCTGGCTGCTTCTTTCACCCTTTCTATAGAACTGGGGATGTAACTTAGGACTTGTGTACACTAGACAAGTGTTCTTCCACTGAGTCATAGCTAACTTACTTATTTTTGAGAGTACTTCTCACTAAGTAGGTCAGATTGGACCTCCAGCTGTTGACTTAGCTCCAACTGTCCTTAAACTTGTAATCCTCCTGCCTCAGCCTTCTCAGGAGCTGGAATTTTAAGTCTATCTCTATAAATTTATTTCTTTTGCTCTATCTGGGTAAATTCTTCAGATTGACTTTCCAGACCATTAATTCTCTTTTTATCTGTGTCTACCTAGTATCTATACTTGTCTATTATTTTAGCCATTATTCTCTCATTTCTTAAGGTCTATGTGGTTACTTTTTACATCTCTTAAATAATTTTTGACATAAGTTTAGTCCCTACAATCATTTTGACCCTGTCTTTAGTTAACTAGATATAAATACAGTTATTTATTATTTTGTATCTGGTACTTTCCACAGTAAACTGCTGCTGTCTGTTTCTTCTGGCTGCTGTGCCTTCTGCTTTCTCCTCTATGTCTAATGTCCATTTTCCTCTGAGCTACTCATGTCTATAGAACTTTATTTTGGTAATTATGCATCTCTGAGATCATGGTAAGCCTTTGCTGAAAGGATTGCTGCTTGTTTCTGTGATTTATTGAGAGTGGGTTAATGTGTGTGTGTATATATATATATATAATCTATAAACAACATATAATATATATTAATGTATATTATAATTTTAGATGTATGAAGGTGGTTCAATATGCATAATATACCATATAAAAACAATACATATATATTAACCTAATAGATGTATATTATATATTAACCTACTTTCCATAAGTCTAAAATTACATATATTGGTATTGAGGTTTTTAAAAAAAACTCTTGATTCTCTGTCTGTCTCTTTCTTTTTCTGTATCTCTTTCTACCTTGATCCCTCAGCAGTGAATTTAAGCTACTATGAATCCATACTAGGGCTAGGTCTCAGCTAAAACTTCCCATGAATCCATTTGCTTAGCCTCTGCTCTAGGGTAGAGACTTTCTTTCAGACTTCCCCCTTTCTTCTCCTCCCCTTCTCTCCCCCTTTTCTTTTTGGTATTTAGACACAGGGTCTCATATAGCCCAGGCTGGCATTCAACTCAGTACATAGCTGGGGATGGATTTGAGCTTCTGCTCCTTCTGCTTCTACCTCACAAATGCCAAGGTAACAAACAGGGGCCACCATGCTGGGCATGAAGATATTTTTCAAGCTCACCAGTAGGGCATGGGCACAGCCCTTGTCTGTTGTGTTTTTACATGAAGGAGAGATCACGTTGAGCCCTGTCTCTTGCTCCTTCCTCCTTACATGGATTAGCAGCTCACTGATGCTTTCCAAGGGGGCTGCAGTTCCTCTTACCTACAATCTCAGCTTTTATCCCCCAGCAGGAGAGTTACTCAAGGAGACCAAAAGATCACATCTCCAGAGTTTGCACACTTTCATTTTTAAGTAGTAGCAATTACAGGACATCACACTTCTCCTGGAGTTTTGATTTTTTGTGCAAAAAAAACTTTTTTAGTATATCTACTTCAGTGTAGATATATTTAAAAATCTTTGCCCTAGATATAATATAATAGGATTATATATACAAACACCATGCGAATAAAGATGAAGCATATACTTCAGCAAATTTTTACTGATACTGAATCCCCAGTGAACAGAGTCTTGTACTAGGATGGATCGCATAAAAATGATAGGAACATAAAGTTTTCTGAAAAACCTTCAAACCCAGTACTGGGGATGGGCACTATCTTTTAAAATTATTTAAATTTTTCTTGAGACAGAGTGGCCTCAAGTTCAACTGTACAACTGAGGACAACCTTGGACTTGTGATTAACCTGTTGGGGTTTAGGTAGAACTGGAGACCAACACCAGATCGTCCTGCATGCTGGGTAAACCCTCCAACAGCTGAGCTACAGCCACAGGCAAACGTTAACTTTCATTCACATGAACTTACTGCGGAGCTGTGGTGAAGAGTATACAAGTATATGCTCCTATGAGATTATAGGAGTGGGATGTATCCCTGATGGGGAAGGGGAGAAAGAAAATTGATGGGAGGAAAGGAACGTGAGTGAAGACCAGAAGATGGGAAAATTTAGTATGTGTTGGAGAAGTGCTGTCTCTGGAGTGGATGGAAGCAAGGGCCATGTGCTTGAAACTGTGTGAATAGCAGCAACAGTGAAGGGGGCATGATGGGGGATATAGTGCTAAGAAGGACTAGAGAAACAGAACCAAGACGGTATCTGTATATACAGATAGAGACCTACCTTAATGAACTGGCTTGAAGGATTATAAGTTCAAGATCTGATCCAGAAGCCAGCAGGTTATAAAAGGCTGCCTGCTTCAAAAGCTGCTGCTGGATAGTTCCCTTCTGCTGGGATGTACAGGGGAGGGAAACAGTCTCTTTGTTTTTTGGTTTGAGGATCTATTCAAGAATCGCCATAGTCTTTAACAATCCCAGCCAAAAATAAAAAAATAAAAAAAGAAGGATGTATTCATTTATTCATCTTGCTCATAGTTCCAGGAAGTGGTGTCCCACACAGAAGTTAAGTTCTCCACCTCAACATAATCGAGATAATCAATCCCTCATAGGAACACCATGTAAATCTGGGTCTCATCAAGTTGATGGTTAAGATTAACCATCACATCCCTCCATGGACAGACTAAAGCCCACTCAAAGTAGGAAAAGTTTTACTCACTGTATACTTATTCAAATGTAGATCTCATTCAAACACACCTACACAGAAAACACCCAGAATACTGTTTAACCCAGTATCTGGGTACTGTGTCTTGGCTAAATGGACATCTAAGACTAGCACAGGTAGGTTGTAGCAAACTTGTAGTGGAATTCAGAGTCTCTCGATAGCTTACCTTTAATGTCTGCTTGCCCTAGATTTGAAATTACATGGGAGACGCACACCTGGGCATGTGTATGGGGACATTTCCCTAAGAGATTTAATGAAAGGAGGGGAAGTCCTCTTTCCATATGAGTGGTGCTATCCATGAGCTGGTGTTCTAAAACAGAAAAGAGGAAGCAAATGGAGCATCAGGGTTCATTTCCCCGTTTCTTACAGATGAAGGATACAATGTGATCAGGTACCTCCCCGGCTATGTTGAACCGTATCTCTTCAAACTGTGAGCCAAAACGAGCTCTGCTTCCCTTAAGTTTCTTGTCACAGCAATGAGCAAAGAAAGCAATTTAACCTATTACAAGACATGGGCCCCTCTTTCCATTGAAGGACAAACACAAAATACTTGGGGCATGGAGTAGAAAAAAAATTCTCCAATAACTCAAAAGATCTTGCACTATGGCAAGGTCTATTACTACTAGCTTCATGGTACCAGGCTTGATCTGGGTAACCAGCAGAAGTAATAAGTCACTGCTGAGACTATATTACAAAAGATTGGTACTTCAGGGGCCAAGGGTGTAGCTCATAGGGAGAGCACTTGCTCAGCATGCACAGAGCCCTGTATTCTACTCCCAGCATAGCAAAAACACACAAGACTATTGTTTCCATCTTGAACATTTTCATATTCACCAGCTAACTCTTTGGTGATGCTTGCTTCTGAGTTGACAGAAACCTACAGAGAGACCTTCGTGGAGAAGTGCTGATACTTCAGACTCAACAGCCAGCAGCTGAGAGAATGAATCTGGTTTCCTGTAGTGTCAACATTCAGGTGCCAACAATCTTGATGGACTACTCATCTCAGATACATGAGTAGGGCAGCTCATTCATCCCCAGACCCTGTACCTCAAACAAAACAAAACAACCAAACAACAACAACAACAACAACAAAAACGTTGAAATAAAAATACGTACTGCTTTAGGCTGTTCATTTGACACTAGTTTATTATGAATGAATAAATTGATAACTGGAGAAAACAACAGTGGCATCCAGCAAATGCCTGTTATAAATGGCCCAGCCTGTAGCATATTCTACGTCAGCAGAAATGAGCATCTGTGGATTTGGAGTGTGTGGGCAGTTCTTATTCTTTAGGAAGAAAAGTGCATCCTAAAGTAAAGGATGGATGCTGAGATTGGAGAAGGCTTAAGAGAAAAGAAGTGAGGCGGAGAGGAGGAGGAGAAAGGAGAGCTAGAGAAGGATCATCTCTGGTGACTTGGAGAACGTTTATGTGAAGTGTCCACGGGAGGCTAAAGCTGCACCCCTCACACAGGGCACAGGAACATGGCAACCAGACGAGTCAGTCTCCTGTGTCACACATGAATACAGGCATATGAATGCACACACACACCACACACACACACACACACACACACACACACACACTTTGAGCCATCTGCTTGAAGTTCCATTAGCCCCTTCGAAAGCAAGGAAGGCTTTCCCCTGGTAGACTATTTCAAATAAGAAGCCACTTCTGGCATCCTTGGGCCTCTGGGCACATGGTTTCACAACAGATTACATTGTGTGGAGGGGCCAGGCATTCTTCCTCCACCCAAATGGATATGAGTGCCAGGGCTCAGGGCTTGGCAAGCAAAGCATGGCAGCATGGCAGCCCACACTTTCTGCAGGGGTCAGCTGCCTTGTGCAATGTCCTGATGGACAACTGTCCTGGACTTGCTGCTACCTGAGCCTTCTTGTGAAAATCTATAAACATTCATGCGACTTCAATTCAGAGAAGGCCATAGAGTTATGGATCCTCAGAATTAGAAAAAAAATGAAACAATTCTACGGAATCAAATTGTGTCCTGTTATAGATGCTGGGCAACTACATTCTCATATGGTCTGTTTGCGACAACAATCTTGATTCTCTTGACAGTGTTTTCCCTTGAGAATATCAATTAAGGCAACATGAAGGGCTTCAGAAAGACCCACATCCCTGGTACAGGCATATGCTAGTTGTACTGGCTGCTTTTGTGTGTCAAATTGACATGAGTTAGAATTATCAGAGAGACAGAACCTCAGGTAAGAAAAGGCCTTCATGAGATCCAGCTGTAGGGCATTTTCTCAATTATTGATCAATGAGGGAGGGCACAGTCTATGGTGGGTGGTGCCATTCCTGAGCTGGTGGTCATGGGTTCTATAAGAAAGCAGGGTGAACAAGTCAGGGGAAGCAAGCCAGTAAGCAGCACCCCTACATGGCCTCTGCCTCAGCTCCTGCCTCTAGGTTCCAGTCCTGCTTGAGTTCCTATCCTAAGTGTAAGCAGAATAAAACCTTTCCTCTCCATCTTGCATTTTGGTCATGGTGTTTTTGTTGAAGCAATAGAAACCCCCAACTAAGACACTAGTTAACTGTCACAATGTCAAAACTTCCTTCTAATTATTTTTTAAACCGAAAGGCTGGCTCTATGTTCTTCTATCTTGTACAAAATATTCAGTTATACACAATGCTGTAGTTTACCCAGAAATGCAAAGGACAAAGCACATCATAAGAGGACCAAATGTCACAGCTCACGGTCATATGATGTTCATTCATGGAAGTGGGAGTGGTTTTTGAACACTCATGTTTTTTCACTCAACATGTATCAAGGCAGATTCTGGGTCATGCTAAGAAGAAGAAAAGAAACCAGAAATAAAATAGACATTTGTAATATGAAGTCTTATCATGAAGACATTTTACAACCTGTCCTGGTCAGTAGAAAAACATGATGGTTTCTAGAAGTAAAGGGTTGAAAGTTTCTTCTTTAAAAAGGTAATAATAGGCTGGCTGCAGATGTAGCTAAGTTGAAGGTGCTTGCTTCTCAAGTATGGAGCCCTGGCTTTTGTCCCCAGAACCACATAAACTGGATATTGTGTAGTTTTAGCACTCACAAGATAGAAGGTGGAGGCTACCCTTTGCTATACAGTAAGTTCAAGGCTTACCCAAAAAACGTGTGTGTGTGTGTGTGTGTGTGTGTGTGTGTACATGCAGGCGTGCACTAATCTTTTTCATATTTGTCATTGTCTGACACATGAAGTCCATGTCGAGGTCAGCAGGTTTATGTAAAACAAACAATAAGGGAAATGTATTAAAGGGAATGCAAGCTGATTTTCACTCTGTAGTGAGAGGTGATAAATGTACAAGTAAGTACATCCAGACTCTAAGGATCGGTAAAGAGCAAGCATGGGGCTCCAGCTCAGGTTTAGCATCTTTTGAATTCATCTGCAGAGCAATAATTGGAACTTGTGTGTCACAGAACGGCTAGGTGAGTGACTGTGGAATACAGAAATTTGTGGCAAGTACCTGGGCTAATTCAAACTAACTTTGTCACTTTGAGAATTTTGCAAGGAAATGTAAAGGAGTGGCCTGGGCCTCGGATTAAGCCTCAGGTTGTGGGGGGTGAATATTGAAAACACAGTGCAGGATGAATAATATGATTCCATGTGTTAGGTGCATTGGCTGAACCCTTAGGGGCCAGGACAAATGGATGACAAATCTTGGGAGGGAAATGTCATAAAACTCCAACTCAGCAGCAGATTATGTTGTTGTGTGGTTGTGATGCAGCATGGAAAGTGGAGAGATGTGGGACTTCTCACTGGAGATGTGTGGAATGTGTGAGCAGAGCTCCATCTCGTAACTATTAGCTTTAGGTCACAGCCAGGGATGGATGAAGACAGAGACAAGGGTGGGTCTCTGTACTGGAGGGATAGAAGTGGATGGGACAGGCCTGGGCACCAGACTTCCTTGGAAATCCTTAGAGAAGAGATGCTGATTTGGGAAACTTGAAAATTTTGCCATCACGAGGGCAATAACTCTGATGTTTATCTTGGACACTTACACAAATTAGGTAAATTTGTTATTTATGATGAGCAGGAAGAGGCTCTTCTTGCTAGGGCAAAGTTAACTGGCTACTTGAGACATTTTGGCCATGTCTTTCTGTTTTGTGGAGCCTTGAGGCTTCGGACAGTCTACACGTAATGCTATAGTTTTTAATCTTTTTTATTTTCAATTTACTTATTTACTTACTTGTGTGCACGCGTGTGTTGTGCATGTATGTACATGTTTTCATGCGTGTGTGCATGGTGTTTATGGGTATACATATATGTGTTTAAGGGGGCACATGGAGGTCAAAGGTAAACATCAAGTGTCTAGCTTCATCACTCTCTCTTGTTTGTTTGTTTGCTTGCTACAGGGTTCTAGGCAGCCCAGGATAGCCTCAGAGTCACTATGTAGCAAGGATAATCTTCAAGATCTATCTTCCTGCCTCTGAAGTGCTGAGATGACAGGTGTGTGCCACCATGTCTGGCTCCACCTTATTTTCTAGGACAAAAATCTCTCACTGAACAAGAGCTCGCTGGCTGGCAAGTGACTGTAAGACTGTATGTTAAGTTGTGATTAGCTAGAGACATTAACTAATTAATGGACTGGTGAAGTCTGAGAAGGAGCTTCCTGTTAGATGAGTGTATACCTTTTTTTTTTTTTTTTTTGGTTCTCATTCTCTAGAATTGAACGCTATTACCTTACAGAGTAATTGTGGAATTGACATGGGGCTATAGGGTACAGGGCATATTATATACATATGATATCCTAATGAAAAACCTTCCCAAATCTCAGAGCACATTGAACTCTAGGGATAAAATTCCAATGCATAAATTCGCATGATGCATGTACAATTGACATAAGTCTTGACATTCCATTGCTCTTGGATAGAATGTTTCTGAACCATTTAATGCATTCATCAAAAAGAGTGACTCTATGTTGGATTGCTGAGTACCAAGTTATCTCTTTGTAAAGACCTGGGGTCTTTGTTAGTGTGTGATGCTATCCTTGTGTTGCTAATTCTGCCTCGTAGGAATAGGTTATTGATGTGAGATTGCCCCTGGCATTTGGTAGGTACCACACTGTAAGCTGACTGTCTTTATAGATGGTGGGGTGAGTCCCATTGTGATTTAATGCAAGTCTCCATTTTTTTTCACACAGTGAAACAGGTGGAAAAAAATAAATAAAACGCCTTGTTGGAGAATCCAAGTTTAGAATTTGAGTGTTGGTCTTCTGGCCATACTGTATTTCTGCCATTCAGAGCTTTGACTCTGACTTACAATTGCCTTCCAACACTGGAGGTGTTCATGATACAATTAGTAAGATGGTTAGAGCTGCAAAGTCTTACTCTTGTCCATATTAATTAATAATCGGCATCTTAGAAGAAAGACATTCTTTGCATAGATTCCCAGGTAGGACAAGTCCTTCAGAGGTTTCTTTCCAATAGGCAAGTGACATTCTCCGTGTTTTATTGCTTTATATTGTTTGGCTAAAATTTTGACCTATAAGTGTATAATATATCAGGTGGCTAGGAAAACAGCAGGAGGGGGTCAACCTTATGACATTTTCTGTTAGAATATCCTTAAATCGTATCAAATTCTTACCCTGTCAAGTACCATATGGCTCTTGCTTTCCTGTGACTGCTTTTTCATGTGAGGTACTCTGGACGTTCCTAAGTTGAACAAATACTATCCCTGTTTACAGTCATTCGTTAATTTAATAGAAATGATGATCATTTTATTTTTTTCTTTCTTTTTTTTTGTGCCCACTTGATCTTTATTCAAGCTGGACCACCCTTACATAATCATGCTGAAGGAGAGACTTGGCCCAAACTATTAAGATGAATTACTTATTTGATAACTATAATCTATTTTCTTTTCCTTGAACCTTCTATCCCCAGCCCAGTCCCCAACTGGACTTTGTGACTCCTTGTTACCTTGGTGCAGAAGATCTCCAACCTTTTCTCCCTGGGGTTTTCTGGTCCGTTTTCAGGTGGAAGGGATGTGGGTGGCTGGAGCTGAGAGATGAAAGGTGGGATTGTTTGCCTGTCATCCTGCACTCTTGCCACCTGGCGACAGTGTTTCTGGTGAGTGGAGATACATAATGGCCATCTCAGGCCAACATGGTCCTTTATTTCCTGGGGGTCAGGCTGGAGGAGAACCAGGGGGCCGAAGATCTGTTGAAATGTGACCCTGCATGGAGGAGTGTGAGCCCTGAGCATAGGGGAAGGAAATGACTTCAAGGGAAAGCTCAAAGCACTGAGATCAATAGCTGAGAGGCAATGCTCATTTTCAGGAACAGTGTAATTTAAATGCCCTCGGGGATGCACATGGAGGCCCACGGCTTTGTAATTTTGACTTAATCTTGTTTTCCGATGTGAATGTACGAGACTGATGGAATCATGTTGTGGAAAATCTCATACGAGGATAAAACAATGAAGTACCTTACTTAAAGATCGCTGTTCTTTGCAGTATTTCTCGCCTACCTAAGGCTTCAGCTCTTTAATACAGTTCCCCATATTGTGATGACCCCCAAAATAAAATTTTTTGGTGCTACTTCATAACTGTAATTTTGCTACAGTTATGAATCATAATGCAAATACTTTTTTGGAGAATGAGGTTTGCAAAGGGGTCATGACCCATAGGTTGAGAAGCACTGGTTTATAGACCCTTAATAAATGAGATGTGCAGGCCTTCTGAGTTCCCACTTAGGTCTTCCCATGGATTAGTGACTCTTCTCCATGTTTAACTTGCTATAAATCTTTAGAGACCCCTCTAGGGAGAAGTTTATGGACGCCATAAAAAGTGCCCTTCGTACACAAGCGCAACTATAGGCAATGATCGATATTGTGTGTTTGCCAAAGCTACGAGACAGAAGTTTGAATGTTTTCATCACAGAGAAGCATATTTGTAGACACACTTACCGAACTTAAAAAGATCCTCATGTATACAGGAATCAACCAACCCCTCCCCCATATGCATGTTTTATTTTTTACATTTCACTTAAAAATTTAAGTTAAAAAAAATAGACAAACTTCTCCTCTCTAAATGCCTCTAGGGGTGAATAAAGAGGAAGAAATTTCTTATTGAGTAGCAGATATCAAATAAAAGTCCAGAGTGAAAGGAAGATAAAATTTCAACAAGAAAAAAAAAATTGTTGCCACATGCGGAGGACAGTGGCTGTTCCGGGCACTTACAGGGCCTGTTGTCACAGCTTGTCCTGCTCATGTTTGCCTTCAAGTCTCCTTTGCATCTTCAGCTAGTTGTCCTTTTGAGCTCTGGAATGGAACTCAGGGTCTTGTATCCTTCAGGTGAGCACTCTAGCGATGAGCAACACTGCAGCCCACTTGACCAAACCCTAAACCTTCTACAAGTCACACTGGAGACTGCCTGGCATGTGATGGCTGTGCAAGACACCAGGCAGGGAGTTATCAGTGAAGAAACTGGCACTTCTCTGTATTCTCATTAATCTTTTCTTCTTTTAAAAGCTAGTGGGAGGGAGTTCGTACGTGGTGCATGTGTGCGTGCGTATATTCCTGCGTGCGTGTGTGCGTGTCTGTGTGTAATTTCAGAGGACAACTTGAACTCAGGTAGTCAGGCTTGGTGACAAATGCCTCTGCTTACTAAGCCTCACTGCCCCCTCTTCCTCTTTTCATCTTAGACCCAAGCTGACAGCAGAGTAGACTTTTAATTCTCCTGCACTTGAGATGCAAACAGGTGAATCACTGGGAGTTTGAGGCTAGTCTAATCTACATACTGAGTTCCAGGGCATCTAGGGTTTCACATGAGCTCTTGTTTCAAAACAAACAAATGGCAAACAAGTGATCCAAGAAGAACAGAACAACTCATCCTGGGCAGTAGCACCTTAGCTTTTTCAGAATAGTCTTTGGCTATCCAGGTTTCTGCCATCGGGACCAGCTTCCAGTGCCCAAGTCAGGGGGTGTGTTTGTCTAACCCTGAGCAAGATGAAAGCAGAGATGCAGGAAAGCCAGGCTGTTAGGAGACATTCAGGTGCCATGTTGGCTTAGCTGCCATCTCTGTCAGGGGATGCCAATGTCTTCCAGCCATAGCTTTCTCCACAGTATAGTGACTGCCTTAGATGAGAGCTGATGTGTAGGGACCCCAGTGGCTGATTGCTGACCTGGTTTCTTTCCCTGTTGCTATGACAAAATACTTTGATGGAAGCAATCGAAAGGAACAAGAGCTTAATGAACTCATTTCCAGCGATGGTCCAGCATGTCACAAAAGTCAAAGCAGCCACAGCTTGATGCGCGTTGCATGACATTCTTAGTCAGAAGAGAGAGATGAAGGCAGGCATGTAATGGTACCCACCTTGCTCTCTCTACTTTTTCAGGACCAGCAGACCCCGTTCAGGAATGGTCTACCCACAATTAAGATGAATTTCCTCATGACAATTGATGTAATCAAAATGCTAATCTCCCAGGCTTACTCTGAGTCTCATTTCCCAGGTGATGCTTGATACCGTCATGTTGACTGTTAATACTAGCCACCATGACCTCTAAGCTTCTTGTAGCCCCATAACTCTTCACACCTACCCAGTGCACATAATCGATGGGACCACAGATAAGTTCAAACATCCAGGCACCCGTGACTAGGATTTGGAATGGATTTTGATTTTTGGACTTGGAATATTTGTATCTAAAATAGGGGAAGGGGTGTACATCCAGATCCATCTACCATCAGCCATGACAATAAAGCCTTTTGGAACCAAAGACTTCCGCATATCATTGAGGCCTGCCAGGCCTGCTGCCGCCGAAGCCTGCAGCCTCTGGTACATGGACCTTTCTCCGCCACCAAGATGGCGCAGAAGAAGAAGCGGACCTTCCACAACGTCACCTATCCTGGCGTGGGCCTCGACCACCTGCAGGAAATGATCTTATGAGCAGCTGATACAGTTCTACAGAGGGCTCGCCAGAGCGCCTGAACCGCGGCCTGCGGCGGAAGCAGCACTCGCTGCTCAAGCGCTTGAGAAAGGCCAAGAAGGAGGCACCGCCCATGGAGAAGCCCAAGGTGGTGAAGACCCACCTGCCGGACATGATCATTCTGCCGGAGATGGTCCGCAGCATGGTGGGCGTGTACAATGGCAAAACCTTCAACCAGGTGGAGATCAAACCGGAGATGATTAGACACTACCTGGGCGAGTTCTCCATCACCCACAAGCCCGTGAAGCACGGCCAGCCCGGTATCGGTGCCACCCACTCCTCCGATTCATCCCTCTCAAGTAGCCGAGACCAATAAAGAAAGACTGGTGGTTTTGAAAAATAATAATAATATAAAACAAAATAAAATCCTCTCTTGCTGCTCGGTAGTGAAAAAAAAAAATAAAATAGGGGAAGGTAAGAAAACTGATTATTTATTGTGCGTGTGTGATGTGTATAAGTATATCTATCATGCATGCATATACATATACACATGTGTCTCACCTCTTCTATACATCAGAATGGTAGCCCTCTATCTGGAACAGGGGAGATTCTATTTGTATGTATGTATGTATGTATGTGTGTATGTATGTATGTATGTATATATGTGTGTCTATGTATGTGTCTATGTATGTATGTGTCTATGTATGTATGTATATATGTTTGTTTATGTATGTATGTATATATGTATGTATGTATGGATGGATGGATGTATACATGTATGTAGATATCTGTGGGAGCTGGCCCTCTCCCTCCAACATTTAGATCCTGGTGATGAAGGCAATCAACTTTACCCAATGAGCCACTTTACGGCCCTAAGGAACTATTTTATATAGCTCCTATATGTTAGGAAGGGTGCACATAGGAAGGGAGTTATCTGTAAAGGTATACTGACCAGAAATTTACAAAGAATAAGAAATGGAAAACTAGCCATGGTAGAGCAGCCTATAATCCCAGCGCTTGAGACGTAGCGCCAGAGGATCAGAAGTTCAAGGTCACTCTTGGCTTCACAGCCAGCTTGAGGATAGCCTGGGTGCCAAGACACTCCATCTCAAGGAATAAACTGTTGGTGCGTATACTGGAGAAGGATTTGACAACAGTCCCATGGAATACTTATGCACTTACTGACTTTAAGGACTTTTCAGTTGTAAACTGTCAACATTGGGAGTCTGAAACACCATCCACCAGTGTAAATTTCATAGAAATATCCAGAGCTAAGTTCTGAATGTGCTTGGGTATATTGTGGGGTGGGGGTGGGCAAGAGAAGAGTCTGCTGGAAAAAAATGAGATAATTAGGCAAAATTATTTATAGACTGAAAAAATGTAATCTAGTAATAACATTGTGTCTTTCATGGTTTCAATAGCGCATTTTCCCATTTTCAATGTAAGTGATCTGTGTTCCGAGGAGGAACTTTCGGAAACAGTGGCCCAGGAACATGCTGTGTAGATCAGGCTGGTCTCAAACTTAGGGTCACTTTCTTACCTCAGCCTTCCCAGTGCTGGGAGTAGATATGCATTGCCACACTGGCCCTGAGATGTCCCTTTCATAGGGCAGCGAGGGAGATGTAAGTTAGCCCTATTGAAGAACTCTCTATTGTGAAGCTGTACCACAGCAGAGTGAGGAGGTCTATAGGACTTCTTTGTTTTAAGGCTTTGTTCTGGGCCGCTAGGACGGCTCAGCAGGTAAAGGCTTTGCCATCAAAGCTGGCACTTTGAATTCGGTCCCCCAGATGCGCATGGTAGAGAGAACTGACTCACACACATTGTCCTCCGACTTTCACATACGTGTTATGGCATGTGGGCACCCTCTGCCAACACTCCTTATCTGCGAGATCAACGACGTTTCTCACTCCCGAAGCAGTGTTTAACAAAAATCCTTCAGAGACCCTCCCCCCAAGCAAATGGAAATTTGAGACATGGTCCATGGAAACAAAATGTGTGTGTGTACTTGCATGCTTACACTAGAATTTGAACTATGGAAACAAAATATGTGTGTGTATATTTGCACACTTACACTAGAATTTGAATACAGGCGTTTTTGCATATGCTCTACCATGGAGCTCTTCTCCATCTGAGGCGTTTTTTTCTTTTTTTTTTTTTTTTTTGGTTTTTTCGAGACAGGGTTTCTCTGTGTAGCCCAGGCTGTCCTGGAACTCACTCTGTAGACCAGGCTGGCCTCGAACTCAGAAATCCGCTTGCCTCTGCCTCCCAAGTGCTGGGATTAAAGGCGTGTGCCACCACCTCTCGGCTACAGTTCTTTTTAATTTTGCTTATTATGCACTTTTTTTCTTAAGTTTCCATCTGATTGGGGGGGGGGGGTTGGTTCTCTTAAGGACTTTTGCTAAGCATTGATTTGTGAATGAAAAACACAGCTGAGCTTTTAGATAGGGAGTTAAGAATCACGAAAAGCGAAATGAACAATCATATCAAACCAATCGTGGTTTTGTGCAACAATGGGGAGTAATATTTTGAAGTTCTGTTCTTCCTTTTTACTGCAGGCCGAGGCCAAGAGCTCAGCATTAGCATTTTCATGCAATCGGTGGGTGGTGTGGCTTATCTTCTCAGTTATGTAATCCTCATTACTCATTAGGATGTGGTGTTCTTGCTGAGGCCTCAAACATTTCTCAGGCAACATAATGATATGGGCTTCTTAGGACTATCATAGTCAAGTTTACTAAAAAAAAATATTCATGTCCACACATCTTTAAATAGGTGTCCAGGCTGCTTTCTCTGTATTGGGTTAAACATTTTTTTTTCTCCTTCTGTTTTGGTAGGTTCAATAGCAAAGAACCTGATGGTTTGGAAAATGTAGGTTAGCATACCACCGAGGAAAGTCCCTTGCTGAAGCACAGTAGACAGAAAGCAGGAAGTCAGCGGTGGCCGGCACAGATTGCTGCTGAGAATTCTCATTGCTGGCCCAGCACTGCTGCAAAGGACAGTAAGAACAGTAAGAAAGGAGGGAACTGTTGATGTTTTCTTTGAGTTTCTAGATTAGTATAACTTTTATTAAAGCAACACTTGCTGCTCACTGCACCCTCCTGATGAGTCCATGGTGTGTGTGTGTGTCTGTTTGTGTGTATGCACCTAAACATGAATGTGAATGTTGATCGTCCGGTGCATCTACCTTGTTTTATTTTTATTTTTTTCTATTTTTCTAGACAGGATCTTTCACTGGTCTGGGCCTCATCAAGTAGTCTAGGCAGGCTGGCTAGTGAGCCCCAGGAATCCTCCTCCCTCATCTTCTCAGTGCTGGGGCTAAAAGGGTTGGTCATTACACTTAACCTTTTTTTTTTTTTTTTTTTTTTTGGTCTTCAAGTGAGTCTCCCAGTTGGAGTGGGGGGCTATTCCTAAATCTGTTGCCTGCCCATGGATCCCATTCTCCTAACCCGGCTGCCTTTTGGGAGAGGATGCTTCTAGCCCTGCAGAGACTTGATGTGTCATGGTTGGGGGATACCTGGCAGGGATGGGGTCTCCACCTCCTCAAAGGAGAAGTGAAGAGGGGGTGGAGGGAGGGATGGTGTGATGGGGGGGACCAGGAGGAGGAGGAGAGGGCATCAATTGTGATGTAAAGTGAATAAATAAATAAATTAATTAGGAAAACAAAACAAAACATCTGCATTCTGGTAGGCAAGCACTTTGCTATCTGATTTCTCTCCTAAGCCCAGTAATACAGCTTTGTATTAATTACCCTTGCTCATGTCTATAGGCACAGAAATGATGCCTAGACTGGGTTCTGGATGGATGGATGGATGGATGGATGGATGGATGGATGGATGGATTATACAAACTGTTTTATAATGAGAACCTGTAGATGTGAAATCTGGCTCTGTCAGTGACCAGCTGCCTGATCATAGCTGTCAATTACCTTTCTTAGCACGGTGAGAAAAATACCAGGCAGAAAGGATTTAAGAACAAAGAGGTTTCTTCTGCTCATGGGTTGGGATCGTGGAGGATGAGTTTTGTTGAAGTTACTCTGTAGTACTCTGACCATTTGGCAGAGTTGGTTCTCACACACTTGCTAGACCAGGAATCAGAGAACAGACCATAGCTGGAGGTAAGACACAACCTTCAAATGTGTGCTCTCAGAGACCTAAATCTGCCAGCTGGGCCACATGTCCCAAAGTTTTCACAAACTTCCCAAACAGCACCACTAGCTCATGTTTAAAGCACGACCTTATGAGAGACATTGCTGATGGAAACTGTGATACCCCAGAAGCTCGGTCTTTGGCTGTGGTTTCCTGATGGACTTAGATCTTGGCTCCTCACTGCTACCGTGCTCCCCTCTGCAGTACAGTAAGGACATACAGTAGTCCACAAGCCAGGGTCGATGCTGCTTGTAACCTTCTTCAGTTACTGGGTTTGTCAGAATTTCCAGCATCTCGAGGGCTGAGACTAGTTTTAGTCAACTTTCTGGGGCAAAGAGATGCACCACTCACTCCAGCTCTTTCCCCGTTTAGGGGCTGTCATTCAAATGATGTCAGACCAGGGTGGGGCAAGGAGGGGGCGGAGCCAATGTGGCACATGCCTTTAACACTCCCTTCCCCCAAACTGAGAGACAGAGGCAGACAGATCTCTATGAGTTTGATGCCAGTCTGTTCTATGTTTCTAGTTTTAGTCAAGTCAGGGCTATACAGTGAGACATTGTCTCAACAAACAGACAGATCAAACTCAGAGTAAAAGTCTGAGTGGTTGGCAGATGTAGCTCAGTGGATCTGGATGCTAGGATCTTGGAATCGATTCCCCGAACTGCCCCAAATAGAGAAACAAACAAAACATTTCATATAATAAGAGTAACTTAAGTTGTTAATGAAGCACTTACTATATTTCAAAAGATTTTCAAGTTCTTATTTAATTTGCACAATTATGTTGTCATCATCATTAACCACACCATAAGGCTAAGGAAGGCTGCCATTTGTATAAAGTCATCCGAAAGTATCATAGCTGGAAACTATGCCTCCCAACTCTAAAACTGGTGAAGAGTCTTGGACTGGGCTACTTCTAATTCTCTTTTCTCTATAATTCTGTGTCTGCATTGCCACTGGCATCTCTCTCTAGTGAGTCTCAGGCTTTGTATTCCAGGTCCACTAATTTTATAGCCACACTAGCATCATCATTTTCTGGCAGGGAAAATATGTAGACACTTGTTTGTTAAGTCTGGATGCGAGCCAGATGTCACAATTTATGATCTCCTCTAAAGTTGAGAACCACAGTGTCATCGTTTATTTTATATCTAGAATGACTTATAGAGTCAATTCTATCATCACCATCATCACGACCATTGTCATCATTATCACCATCACTATCATTATTTGAGGCAGACTCTCACTATGTAGACCAGGCTAGCCCTGAATTCATAATCCTCTTGATGTAGCCTTGATGCTGCAACTCTGGGTTAGCTTTTTCATTAATTAATATCTTACAAGTGATGAAACAGAGGCAAAGAGCTGCTATACAATTACAAAGTCAGTGTCAAATTGAAACAGTGACAGGTATGGTGGTGTACAGTTGCAATCCCAGCACTCCAGGAGGCAGAGGCAGGAGGACTGCTGCAAGTTTGAGGCTAGTCTGTTCTATAATAGAGAGTTCCAGGCTAGTCAGGGCTACATAGTGAGATCTTGTCACAAATGAACACAAGCCTTATTCACAAATCAAGTGCTAGCTTCTGTCAGTACTAAACATTTATTAAAAATTAATTAAATGAAGGAATGACAAGATTATTGATATCTGTTTGGTTCTTATGCTTGCAAAATGCATGGGATCAGATGGCTTGTGTGCAAACTAACTGTGACTGTGGAACTCTCTAGATCACAAAGCCCAGATGTTACAAGAGAATTTAGAGTAGCAACTAGGCAACAGCTAAATCCCGTGAACTTTGGCAATGATTGGTAGTAGAAAACCACTTGACCTGATTATTTCTGCATAGGAATCTGAATTGCAGGACAATGTTGTTGCCGATGTAGAAGGCACAAACCATGGTGAAGCTAGTGGAGTTTAGACAAAAAAACCCCAAGGATTTTACTAAAGTTTGCAAAGAAGTATCAGCAGCCCAGGGGATAAACTAAGTCTTTGCCACTCATAGAAACTTTGCCATATTGGTTTGAAAAGGCCATAGTGAAACTTAATGCTTTGTGTGTTCTCTAGAAAATTCCTCCAAATGACCAGACTTAATTATATCCTTTTAAAACAACCAAGCTCAGAATAACTTAAGCTGGGGTTCTTACATAATAAGGAAAACAAAGTCCTTTAAAGAAATTGAGAGTTGAACACCATTTGTTAAGAAAAACTGTCCTTATTCAATGGTTGAGAGAAAAAGGTCCTCACTAAGTGCAATTAGCAGATATCTTCTGGATATTAACTTGCCGTGGCTTTTATACATGGTCATGTTTGATGTGCTCCATGCAAAGTCTCTCCAAGCTTGTTTAATCCCAATAATAATGTGCTTCATTTTACATGCCTCTCTCCACTTGGGGTGTATTTCCCATGGCTGTTTATTAATATAAAGGAATGTGTATGCAGTGAAGTCTTTCCTTCTAGTAATCTGTACTTTATGAGAACTTTATGAGTAGTTATTACATAATACATCAAATCCCTATACATGGGGATATATAGATGTATATTCATATATAATATATACATTCCTATATTTTCTATTTACAGAAACACACTGAGACCCACAAGAGTTCTCCCATCATCTCATGAAACTCCTAAAGAAGATGGAGAAATAAGTGTCTTCATTCATAAAGTAGAGAATACTAGAGGAAAAGATTTCATTGTATGTGCATTTCTTTATATTAATAAATATTCCCATATATATGTATACACACACACACATACACTTGGGCAACAGGGACTTCATATTGATTAGTATTTTTTTCCCAGGAAGGAAGGAAAATGGTGTTTCTTTGGTTTTCTTTCATTTGGTTCATCATTTACATTGTCAAGAAATCTCAAACTAGGGATATAGCTCAGTTGGTTGCCCAGCAAGAACCATTCCTAGATTCTATTGACAGTACTGCAGAAGCCAGGAGTGGTACCCCACACCTGCAACCCAGCATTTTGACAAGGCAGAAGAAATCAAGACGATCTTTGGGTAAATATGAAGTTAAAGACCAGCCTGAGGTACAAAAGAACTTGTCACTAAAAGCAAACCAAACTAAAACAAACTGAAAGAAAACATGTACTAAGCATAAGATAATAAATTAAACATCAGTAACAACAACAAAATAGTCCAACACATAGTTACTAAATACATATCACTCATAGGGCCCAACAGAAAAGTGGACTTTCTGATGCTGTGCTAAAAACACTATGACCAAGGCATAGAAGAAAGAGTTCTATTAAGGCATATGGTTCCAGGGAGTTAAGTCTATGATGGCAAAGCATTGGTGTCAGATTGTAGGAAGGTGGAGCAGTGCCTGAGACCTTACATCTCAAACCACAAGCAGGAAGCTAAAAGAACATCTGCTCAAAATGCCTCTAGTCTTTTGAAACCCCAAAGGTCATCCTCAATGAAACATTACCTTCAACACAGCTTCACCTTTAATTTTTTCCAGATAGTTACTGACTTGTGACCAAGTATTCAAACACCCGAGCCTATGGGGACTGTTCCCATTCTAACTACCACAGATGGGATGCATGGCCATCTGGGGTAGGGCAGCACAGATGAGATACTGTATTTGAAGCAGATAGATTTATAGTTTAGTTGAGAAGACCATGTATGGTACTAAATTAAGCAGTGATTCGAAGTACCGTAAGATCAACGCAATATGAACACTGTGGTTTCTAAAATAGAAGTCAGAGGAGAGAGGCCAGAATAAAAATCATATACACAATTGGGATGTGTCCCCTGATATTGAAGGATGAACATGTAGTAGTCCCAGGCCCCCTGGTGTGTCTGTTGGCTAAAATCAGGGAGACGAGAGGTGTGGCCAGAGAATGCTATTTAGCCTTCTTTTTCCTCTGGCCTTCTGATTTGCATCATGTCACTTTGGGTTTTAAATTTCTTTTTGGCTCTAGGAGACATTGAAAGTACAAAGGAGAAGACAGTTTATTAAGTTGTTAAGTTGTTTGTCATAATATTTATTGTGGTGATGGAGAGTAGGCTAGATCCAGAGATATGCACATCTTCCTATCAACAGAGGTTGAAGAGAAAATTAGTTTGGGGTTTTGTAATCTTGAAAATGGCATCCAATAAACCAAGATCCATATATCATCTCCAGAATGGTTCCTATCTGACTTATTTCACAATGCACTACACGCCCTGGATGTCAACCTACTCGCCTCCTCCATAATGAACGATGGACATTTCACACAGGCCAACAGCCCTGCTGGCAGTTCTTCTTCAAGTTCCAGACTGACCATTCTGTACAGTGCTTGGAATGTGACCTTCACTGCTAGTAATTGGCTCTGGGACTTGATGCAAACCACTTTCTGTTTGCAGGGCTCACTCTTCTAGTAGAGACCATGAAGCTACTGAACTAACAGATTTTGAACTCCTTCTATCAGGGTAGCCATTTTCTCTAAGAGAGTTGTCTTCAGAATCATGATTTACCACACAGAGGATTGAGAGTGTAGTCAGTGGTATTCCCCTTGTTTAGACATACAACAGAACAGAAGTTTGATCCTCAGCACTGTAAAAATAGAAAAAAATTGTTTTCTGATGAAGACAGAGATAAAGCCACCAAGTTAAAGGAAGTTAAACATTCCCATTAGTGATAATATTTATTCTTCATATTTAAAAAAATGTCACATTTTTTATTTATTTGTTTTGTGCACATGTGGAGGATAAATGACAACCAGGTGAAGCTTGTTCACTCCTCCTACCATCTGGGTCCTGGGGTTAAACTCAGGTCCTCAGGTTTGGGCACAGGTAACTTAACCAGCTAAGCTACCTCACTGGTCCCAGTATTAATTATCTTCATTCTGTTATAGGAAACAAAATCTATGTCTCTGCATGTTCTTCTCTTTCAGCTTTTTGAGGTTCCTGGGGCTGAAGCTGGCCTTAAGCCTCCAGAAGATGAGCTCTAGTGTCTGATCGTCCTGTATCTACCTCCCAAGCGCCAGGATTGGGAAAATCAAATGGAATTAGGTCAGGCTCTTACACGCCATGGAATGAATTGTCATGTAGTCAATATTTCTTTGGGAGAATTCAACACCATTGAGAGGAAAGGAACTTCCAGAAGATTCCATCCTGCAAGGCCTCTCTTAAGAAATCTTGGGGCCTTGATTAGCTCAGGCACATCTGTTTGGTAGGAAGGTCTGTGATGGTAGGGAAACCCATTGGAAGGGAGACGGGCATATACAGGGTGCTTAGGTTAAGGAAAATTTGCACAGTGAGATAAATGAAAGGAAAGATGACTGGAGGAAAGGACCAGGAGGAGGTGAAGGTGGCACAGAGAGAAGTAGAGAAGATGTGGAGTCAGATCCCACAGGCTGTGGGCTTTGCTGTCTCTTGCAGAAGCTGTGGTTATTTCTTCCCAGAGCAATGGGAAGGCATGGGAGGGTTGTTGTGTAGGATGCATAGACTATTTCACTACAGAATGTAGTTGAAGCAGGGATTAGGCTAGGCAAGAGTAGTCGTCATTTTTTTGGAGTCTAGCAGATGAGAATAAAGGGATAAGGATACACTTAAAGGACTTGAGAGTGGGTCTCAATGAAGGCCTGGATGTGAGTGGAAAGGGAGGAAGGACCAAAGATGGATCCTTTACTGACAGGAAAGATTGGTTTTGCTCTTCTCCAAGACAGAGAATAGGACCATGTCTTAGAAGGAAGATCTAGCAGTTTTTAGGGGGGCGGGTCTAGGCAACAGTTAACTGGAAGCTTGGATTAATTTGATGTTTGGGTTCAGAATACAGAGATCTGCATGAGATCTGAGTTGGCCAGGGAATTTTTGGAGTGGCCGAGTTACTGACATTCATCAGGTTCATGAGCGTCTAGCATGGGACCCACAGCCTAGGGAAAGAAGATAGGTGAGAATAGGTCTGTGGTAGAACCGTTCTGAATTTATCATTCAGAGGCTTGGGCCATGGAATCAACTAGTAAGGGAGACTTGAAATACTGAAGCAGAGAGAAAGGAGGCAGAGCCAAGGGATGTGTAGTCCTTTGGACAGGGGAGTAGATTGCTAGGCAATAGCGAATGCATGTTCTCAGGTGGCATCCACAATGGCACTCGGCTTATTTATTAATTAGTTAATCAGGGTTTTTGAGAGAGACTCCTATTATGTAGCTGCCCTATAACTCCCTTTGTAGATCAGGCGTCTTGGTACTGAGAATGGTCCTCCTGCCTCTGCCTCCCAAATGCTGAGATTGTAGGCATATCCTATATTCTACAAAACATACCTAGCTGTTTCACAGTGGTAGTACCTCCTTAAGTGCTGTGAACAAAATGGGAAGGGATGTTGAACTGGACTACTTTAAAGCATTAGGAAGGAGGAAAACTAGGGAAGAGGGGGTCAAGAAAGAAAAGAAAGAAGTGTTTTGAGGTCTGGGGGAGAAGAGGTAGGAAGAAGCATAGTTTAGAAATAAATGCACATACTAGTGTATACCGGTGATGAAGCAACTGAGAATGGAAAGGCCCTGAAGAAGAGGGCAGGGTGTTCAGAAGGGGAAGGATGAGGTACAGGCATCTCTCAAAAAGGCAAGAGAGAATGTGATCCAAGCTCCAAATGAGCAATGACTGATGGGCAAGTGTTTGGGCCCTTCTTAAGATAATTGGCTTATCAGATACTGCTATAGTGGAGCACTTACCCCTTATCTCAATTGCTCAACCAACATCTGTGCATACTGATTAAGCACTTAGGGACTAGTGTGTGCTACAGGAGGGCTGGAAAGATGAGTTACAACACAAGTACCTCTAAGCTCACAAGACAACGATCCCCACAGGTGATCTTGGCTGCACAGGGTAAGAGCTGTCCATGATAGGGATGCCTGGGGTAGTGCCATGGTGGATAACCTAGTGTGCTTTGGTGCTTGCTTTATTTATTTAAACATATTTATAATTTTGAATTCGTATGTATGCATGTGTGTCTTTGCACATGAGAGCAAGTACCCACGGAGGCTGGGGACTTTTTAATTCCCTGGAATTGGAGTAACAGATAGTTGTGGGCTGATCAACATGGGTGCTGGGGGCTAAACCTGGGTCCTGTGCTAGAGCAGAACATGCATAGTCTTCACTGATGAACTATCTCCTCAGTCTTTTGATACTCAGTTTAGAGAGACCTCCTGATTCCTAGGGTCTAGACAGCCTGCCCCTGTCACCTTCCTCTCCAAACCAAATTATTTAAACGTTCATGGCCTTAGTTTCTTCATCTGGCTTACCTCAGAGAAGAACAGTGAAAAAAAAATTCTAGTAAAATAACTGGATGATAACGGCAAAGGGTTATTAACAATTAGTGCTACATGAATGCTGAATTATGATCGAGGACTACATCTTCATTAGAGGTAGAGTGAGTCTGGCAATATACTAGCATTCAACCACTTAGCAATAGCTTATTCCCAAAGGCTTTCTTGGGATAGAAAGCTTTCTCCCTTGGTAATAGGGACGTGTATAAAAACAAGCCTAGTGAAAACCTGAGACTCAAAGCTATTTAAGCATTTAGATCTTCATCAGTCCACATGGTTAAAATGTGCCTTTCCATAAAGGTAGTGCATCCAGGGCAAAGATCTCCCCACCTTGCTAATTAAGTAATTCAGTTATCAATTCATCAAATACTGTCTGTTAAACCTGATCATACTTAACAAACCCCAATATTTCATAGGAATGGCCATTAGTACTTTGACTTGCAGTTTATATGTGGAAAATGGATCTCTCTTCTTATTTTTAATATTTAATTAACTAGATTATTATCTTCTTCTCCTCCTCCTTTTCCTCCTTGTTCTCGTCCTCCTCCTCCTCCAGTTTTGTTTTAAACTCAGGGCCTTGCACATGTGAGACCATCTCCCGATTACTAGGACACACTCCCTGCCCTTCTTTCTTTGGAAATAGCCTCTAGCTGAGACTGGTCCCTCAAAACACAGCATTTTAATCCTTCTGTTTCCACTTCCTAAGGCAAGCACTCTACCGACTGGGCCTCTTGTTCTTCACCCTCCCTTACTTTTCCCCTTCTCCCTTCCCTCCTCTCTTCCTCTTTTTCTTTGTTTCTTAAAGCATTCTTTGTACAATTCAGAAAGAGAATAATGAGACTATAAGCATACTTACGTATTCACTTATTTATATTAAAGCCAATTAGTCTAGTTGAATGAATATTAGTGGCTCAGTATTTATAAACTCTGAGAGGACAATTGCTTTCTGTTTGCTGATTTGTGTCAGCCTCTGAAGCCTTTAGACACAGTTAGCCTTCTGTATCTGAATCTGTGGATTTAACCAACTAGTCTGGACTAAAAAATGTTCTCTCTTGTGTTTCTCTCTCTCTCTCTCTCTCTCTCTCTCTCTCTCTCTCTCTCTCTCTCTCTCTTTCTCTGTACTGGAACACTCTATCTCTGTGTAGATCAGGCTGATTTCAAACTTAGAGATCTGCCTGCTTCTGCCTCTTAAGTGTCAGGATTAAAGGTATGTGCTATTATACCCAGTTGGATTGGAAATACTCTTTAAAATTCTGTTTGTACTCATTATGTACAGAGATTTTCTTTGTCATTATCCTCTATACATAACAGGGTGACAAATATTTATATAGCACTGACAGTGTGTTAGTTATTACAAGTAATCCAGAACCTATTTAAAGTATATTAGGGCTGGCTGTATGTAAACACTGTAACATGCAATTTTATATACAGGACTTGGGTATCCTGAGGTTGGGGAGGGGCATCCGACAGAACCAGTCCCAGATCTCCTGCAGATTCTTCAATATAATTGTCTAATCTCAGCCCTTCTAGCAACTCTGCTAGATAGGCATCCATATCTTTATCATAAAGATAAATGGGATGTATGCCTATGTCTACACACTCAACATGGAATGGGTCTGTGCTATTAGCTACACCTTGTCTGATCCCAGCACTCTCTCGCTTCTATTATGTGCTTCCTCTTAGAAGGTAAGAATCTGGGCCACCTCCCCTCCAGAGCATCCGAGCTGTTGCAGGAATGCTCACTATGTAAGGAAATGTCAAATCAGCATCATGGTGCTTATCAAACTGTATGTCACAGTTCTAAGGTCAAGGACAAGTGGTGTTAGTTCAGGAATCTTAGAGTAATGAGTTCTGAGGTATTTATGAATTCTGCATTGTGGTGATGCATTTAAAAAGCCCTTATCTTTTATAGAGAGATGCTGATGTGTTTGAGGATAAAATATTTGATGTCTGATGCCTACTTCAAAAAGGAGGTGGTGGCTGGAAGTAGAAAGGTTAAATTCCACAAGACTGTCCTTCTAGAGAATACATCTCATAGGGCTTCACATTAGTGTTTTCTCTTGCTTTTGCATACTTTTAAGCTTTTTCATAGGGCAAGGGCAAGGTTAGAAGAAAGCTTCAATGGAACTAAATAAAGAAATAAAAATAAGTAATAACTCAAAGGAGGAAATGCCAATGCAGAAGGGACGATTCCAACTTTTAGTTTTCAATGGTGATTTGACTTTCAGGAAACTGATTATAAAGCACAACTCTACCTGAATGACTTTGAAGGAGGGGACTTTCTATATTCTACACTTTAATCTATTTTAAACAATTAATTAGACTTTTGTTTTGTTTTATTCTTGTGACAGGGTCTCATAGAGCCTAGGTTGGTTTCAAAGACACTAGCAGCCAAGGATGACCTTGAACCCCTGACCTTTCTGCCTCCTTCTCCCATGAGCTGGGATTACAGACACATGCTTTCACACCTGAATCGTTTTTTATTTTATTGTAATTATTACTATTTTTCATTTCTAATTAACTAATTAATTCAATTTCCGCTGTCTTTCTATATTGCCCCGGACCTGGTGCTCTTCCCACTTTATTCTTTCAAGTTCTGACAGGAGTGCATGTTCTTCACCTTTATTGCTTTTTAAAAGTTCATGTTCTTCATCAGCACATAAAGACCAACTCTCCTCATTTTTGTATGTATCCGAGTCAGTGGTAGCTTTGGTCAGTGAGGTTCTCATCTGGAAACAAAAGAATGGAAATTAGAAAATATTTAAAAATTCTTTCCATCTCTAGAATCATGTAACTTTAAGTTGCCATCTGGCTGTCATCATTGATATTTTTTCTTTTGGTCTTTTAATCCTCAGACTTCATGTTCATGGACAAGGACAGCACAGCATAGGAATCGTACAGAACCCAAAGGGACATTGCCATCAAAATCTAAAACCACTTTTAGGGCACAGAGCACATGAATATTTCTCTAGAAAACTCAGTCAGCTGGTTTGTTCCTAGCACTTGTTATCTAGGACCTCAGGTTTGACACTTAATCGACTGTTGGCCAAGAAGATTGAGACTTTCTGGAAGATAGAATAAAATCAGAACAGTACTGCTACCATAGCTGGGTGCTTGAGATGTGTGCTTGTAATCTCAACACTTAGGAGGTGGAGGTGGTAAGTTTTGAAGTTCAAGATATTCCGTGGCTGTATAGTGAGTTTGAGGCTACCCTGGGGTATGGAAGACTCTACCTCAATACCCTTTTCAAAACAACAACCAAGTACCAAAACAAAAACTAAAACCAAAAGCCACTCCTTCCTTCCTTCCTTCCTTCCTTCCTTCCTTCCTTCCTTCCTTCCTTCCTTCCTTCCTTCCTTTCCCTTCCCTTCCTTCCCTTCCTTTCCTCCCTCCTTCCCTGTGTCCCTCTCTCCTCTACCCTTTCTTCCTTCCTCACAGCTGACACGCAGTGGATAGGATGCATTATCCTGATGAAGTAACTCTCCATTGGAATTACTTATTCAGAACAGTCTCCATATGTTCCACTGAGTGGCGAGATGATACGCCTTTGATCCAGATACAAGTCAATTAAAGGCAGACCTGGTTTAAGGAAGACACAGGGTATAGGTTTGAGTAATCATGTTCTCATGTGAATTCATGAGAGTCCAGACCCACCTATCACTTGATGTGATGTGACAAGCTGTGTCCTCAAATGTACTTTGAGTACATTTATCAGCTGTGCATGTATCAGCTGTGTCTCCACCCACATAGAAATTCCCAGGACCCAGATAGACTTAGTTAAGGGAATTTTCATGAATGAAAAACATGTTGGGTACTGTTGTGTAGTACAGACGAAATCTGTATCTGGGTAGAGTCAGGGTGTCACACTTTTGTGTACTTTAATCTACTAGAAGAATGGACCTTAATATTATAATTTAATATTAGTGTGTAGTACTAAATTGGTATCTGAGTTATATATATATATTGGAAACTTTAACTTACTATTTTTTCCTGTCTTTATTGTAATCCTGCCTTTCATATACACTGTAAAATTGGTCAAAATAAGATACTTTCCTCAAACCTAGGCATTCAGGGTGCCAGAAGGCAGAAACCAAGCAATGTGTACAGATTTCAAATAATGCAATTAAAATGACAGCTGTTTCTTATGGCAGCCACACATAGAGAGGGATGAGCAAGTGCCGGTAGGGGTAACCACAGCATCCCTGTCATGGCCCAGCTTGATCCCTATCAGACCAGCAATGTTCCTCATGTAATATTAGCATCCTTTAAGGGCATTTATGACTCCAATATATAAGATATCTTTATATCCATCCCATCCATCCCATCCCATCCCATCCATCCCATCCCATCCCATCCCATCCATCCCATCCACCATCCATCCATCCATCCATCCATCCATCCATCCATCCATCCATCCATCCATCTATCTATCTATCTATCTATCTATCTATCTATCTATCTATCTATCTATCTATTTATCTCTATCAGCATGGCCCTAATAAAACAGCCTGTGACTGAACTTCAGAGCAACATCAGGATGAATTCAACCTGGAAGAACAGAGCAAAAGGGGGAGCATGGAAGCCCAAACCCTGTCACAGATGCTCACATCAACTGATACCATCAGGACCTTACCTATAATCTCTGTAATCTGCATTCATGCTTGCATAGACATCTGCAATGGAGATTTAACTACCTACAATCATCACAAGATCTAAATTATTTTCTGATCTTAATGCCATGCATTCTTTCAATGCCTCTTTCTGATAAAGGAGAACTTTCCCAGGTGCCTTTCCCATTTAGTGTTTAATTGTCTTCCCCTGGGGCTTCATTGGCCCTAAAGTGCCTTTAGCAATCTGGTTCTATCAACTTCTGTGGTACCCAAGTGAGCATAAACCAAAACAAAATGTGGTAATGTTTTATGGTTAACAAATTGGCTAAGTTTAAAGAAATAATGAGCTGGCATTAGCACTTACGTGGGAAATTAGGACTTTCTTTTGCCACTGATAGGAATGGTTTCCAAAGTCTTGTGGTACAGCATAAGAACCTTGAAGTCTGAAAAGAGCTCATAGCATAGATGTATCAACTCTGCTACTGAGAATTATCATCAGGAGGCTGAAATGGTAAAAGGATAAATATAAAATATGGACTTTCAATTGTGGGGTACAACCTCCATCTCTAATGAAATGCTGGCACATGAAAGTAGACAATATAATACACAGTAAGTACACACTGATAAAAGCACTGAGAAATGCAGTTCTCAATGCACCCTCCTTTAAGATTATATTCATTGCATTTTTCTATATGTGTGCGTGTCAGCATGTGTGTGTTCATGCTTGTGGATGTGTGCTCCACGGCACACATGCAGAAACCAAGGGCAACTTTCAAAAGTAAGTTCTATCTTTCCATTCTGTGGATCCTAGGGACCAGACTTAGGAAGTCAGGCTTAGTGGCAAACACCTTTGCCTGTTGAGACATCTCACCAGCCCAACAGTGTATAATCTTTCCAAGGAGAAGCCTCAGGTGTATATTTTGTATAGGACACTAATATGACACTGTATTAGCAACAATGTATTTTAGAGTTGTGATTGTCTGTTATGAGTTATCTTTATGTTGGCACACAGCCATCCTAAAGGATGCTAATATCATACAAGGAACACTGCCGATAGAAAACTTTAGCAGTAAAAAGTAATCGGTATGTTGTTGCTTTCAAATCGATGTCGTTACAGGGATGTTTTAATTCTCATTTTTGCCATTCTGTTCATTGTTTTTCAGGTAGATTACATTTTACATGTGGTAAAAAATGATGGCTTTCTGAATGATAGAGTGTAGACTGGAGAAATTTGTCGGGCAGTATTTTTAAATAGAAAAGTGAAAGGTTCCCCAGGCTCTGTTCAGAGAGTGTTGCAGCTTTTTACCATGGTTGTTAACAAATGACAATAACGTTGTTCAGAAATGTAGAGACCATTGAAAAGTATCGATTGCTATTTTTCATTCCCATTTAGATGTCACTTGTGGTTTTCATCTATATCTTTATTTCTATAATATTTCCTTAACATGGAGAGTGTATTTTAAAGTAAGAAAAACAAATTTTAAAAATATATGGAAAATTTCCCTTGGGTGCTCTCAGAGACCAAATCAGCAACCAAAGAGCATACACAGGCTGGACCTAGTATGTATGTAGCAGATGTGCAGCTCAGTCTTCATGTGGATCCCCCAACAACTGGACTGGGGACTGTCCCAAACACTGTTGCCTGTCTTTGGAATATATTCCCCTAACTGGACTGCCTTGTCTGGCCTCTGTGGGAGAGGATGTGCCTAGCCTTGTAGAGACTTGATGTGCCAGAGTGGGGGGATACCCAGGGGAGAATGCCACCCTCTCAGAGGAGTAGGGGATGGAGATGGGGGAGGGACTGTGTGTGGGGACCAGGGAGGCAGCAATTGGGATGTAAAGATATAATTAAAATCTATTCATTTTTACATGAATTTATTTTCAGGCCAATCTTTGAGAACATAATGAATACTTGTCCTTGAAATTAATGGTAAGATTTATTATTAATATGTAGATATAGTTACCAATATTGTATGTGGTTATCTTTTAACCCTGTAGAATAGCTATGATATGTGTGTACTAGATATAAAACAGTTTCATTTTGTTTAGAGACAAGATCTCTCATAGCACAGTCCGGCCTCAAAATCACTACGCAGTGGAGGAAGGCTAATTCCTCATCTTCCTGCTTCCACCTTCCCATCTGGGATTATAGGCATGGACCACCACACCTAGTTTATGTTGAGGGTTGGAGCCAGGGGTGTAGACAGGCCCCAGGGCTTTGTGCATGCCAGGCAGGCACTTACATTGGTTACTTCTGCAGTCCTAGTACCTAGATTACATGAATAGAATTCTTTGCTGGAGTGTATAAAACACCTCTCTAGAGATGACGTTATTTAGCTCTTAGATAAGAGTGGGAAACTCTACTAGTCCTCGGTCTTCTGGCTTTTGCATCTTGAGGGCTATTTCTTTGGGTCTGCTTTATGACACTTTGCTACGGAAACAGGATTTACTCTGCCAGATATCTGAGTGTGCCATATGGTGTAATGGGACTTTGGAATAGCAGAGTGGATTCTACTTTCAAATGGTGGGGTCAGTACATCTCTGGGTACATTAACTCTGGGACTCTCGGCTGCTTTTCAAATTGCCCTGCGCTGTGAGTCTTATTCTCCTTTACCTTTAACTGTTTGCTCTTTCAATTTGGAAGAGTCTCTGAAAACAGTACCCTGGACCATTTGAAGCAAAGGAAGTGAGGCAATGCTCACTGCCCTCCGTTGCCTTGGGTGGGAGTTCTCATGGCTCAGCAGTGGAAAACCAGCTTCAGGGTGGAGAGGTTGAGTCCTAAGGTCAGATTTAAAGCTCTCTTATCACCACATTCATTCCCTCATCTGAGCATCTTCCTGCCTGACACAAAGCTCACAATGTAGCCAGTCTAAGAATCCCCTGGTAGGTTGCTCCTCTGTACCATCAGGTTTCCCGATTCATGGTGGTCTGGGGGGGGGGCTGATAATGTGCGATTCTTAGAAGTCTGAAGACGATCCTGGCCTGTCAGGGATGCAGTTGGTCTCAGGCCTGAAGATGGAGGGTGGGTATTTCACAGAGGCTCTCAGTGAGTGCTTCCCTTTCAGAAAGTGATCATAAGGACATGAGTAAGTGACTAATTTCATAGCAATGTGGCAAAGGGGTGCGATAAATAACCACACTCTCAGAAGAGTCTGTGATTCATCCTGACTTGGGAAACTCAGGAGGTTTGATAAGTAATATTTAGAGAAGAGTAGGTGACTTCCCCCAGGGAAAGAGGATGAACAGAGGCAATGAACTTCAAACACGCAACATGGGCAATATTAGATGCTAAAAAGATATCCATGGATTGCTTAAGATTACTTTTCTATCTGCCCAATATCTTCAATACTCTTTATATTACTAGTACTATTTCTGTACTATTGAAAGCAGAACTGTCAAACTGCTGTTTTCAACCCAACATTACTACGATTTTTTTTTACTCTAATTTGAATTTATTTTTTCAAGAAGGCAGAGGAGAAGTTATGAGCATAAATAATCTTGCTCTCAAACAATCAATGATTAATTATCATCTTTAATATGCATGACACATCCCTTGTGAAATCAACATATGTCTACATGCAACTCAAATAAATAATTGAAAAGTTCAGCAAATTCAGTCATTTGGCACCATGTAATTAGAAAAAAAAAAGTTTTTTTTTTTTTTTTTTTTTTAATGCTGAATTTAGTCAAATTGAGACACACAGTAGTAAAAATTTTTGATTTTTAACTCTAAAACATTGGGTTCTTAGAATGAGAACAGTCTACAGGTAAGGTAGGCGACAATGTTCCAGGCTGATGTTGTTCCAGGAAAACCTATTCTTTATGTAACCTGCTTCTGTTACTTCTATAAGCATGATGTTCATACTTCAGTTAAAATAATAATTGATATGCAGTAGCCTATCTCTTGAATGTTTCAAGTTACTTACCTGATTTAAAAAAAAAAAAAAAAACCCTGATTTTAGTTGGTTTCTTGTTTAGTCAACTGATAGAAAGATAAGCCAGCTTTCTGAGGAACAACACCAGGTGGGAGCTGACGGTTTTGGCAGGACCTGCTTCGGAAGATTGCCTGTGCTGCCAAGAAACCTAATATGAGTAATTCAGAACCTTCTTCCTTGCTGATAAGTTTACGTGAAAATTTTAAAATATTGGATTCAGAAGGCTGGGGAGTTAGCTTAGTTGGAAAAGTCTTTGCTTTGTAAGCATGGGACCTCAGTTTAATCTCAGAACCAATGTTTCTAAACAAAAGGCCAGAGCTGGGGAGGCAGAGACAAGTAGATCTCTGGGACATGTGGCCAGCTAGTCTGGCCTACTTGTCTAGGTGAGTGAGGACCCTGCCTCAAAAGCAAAACCAAACAATGTAAACAGCTCAAACCAACTAACCAGACCAACCAACCAAGCAACCAAACAGCCAAATAACTCTAAGTGGTTAGCACTTGAGTAACCACAATTAAGATGATCATTTGACATAGACACACCTGAAGGACTCCTCATATATACACACACACACACAAACATATACACACAGACACACAGACATATACACACAAACACACATGCAGAGATACATACACCACACACACATACACACAATATACATAGACACATGCACACATACACACACATACACATACAACATATACACACAAACATATACAAATGCACAAGACATAAACAAACACAGAGACAGATACATACATACATACACACAGGCTAACCTTCTTATACTAAGTATTATATTCTAAACATGCTGATAAGTGCACTATGAACTATTTCAACAGGTCTGATAGAACTGATTTTATGCTTGTAACTAGTGTTTATAAGGGATATTGTCATTGTGTGAACCAGGAGGTAAATTTGATTTGTTTAAAGAGTATAGGCTAGTAAATGTTGAGCATCTATTTTAAGTCTACTCTTTTTTTTTTTTTTTTTGTTCCAGACAGGATCTTGGTATGCAATTCTGGCTGACCCGGTATTCACTCTTAGCCCAGGTTGGTACTGAGCTCAATCCTCCTGTTTCAGTCTTCTGAATGATAAGACTAAAGATGTGAATCACTATGATTGGTTTTTACTTCTAAGATTTTTTTTATCACATTCTGACTCATTTGAAATATGAATATATATTGTTAAAGATGAATGGTAATTCTCTCTCTCTCTCTCTCTCTCTCTCTCTCTCTCATTCTCTCTCCACTTTCAGAAGCTACGGGAGAATGTCAGGTGATTGGTCCATTACTCTTTATTTGATTCCCTTAAGACAAGGTCTCTCATTGAACTTTGATCTAGCAACTAGCAAGCTCCATGGATCCTCCTGTGTTCTCCCTGCACAGTGCTGGGGTTATGGGCTTATGTGACCACACACACACACACACACACCCCACACCACACACACACACACACACACACACACACACACACACACACACACGGTTTCTAATGTAGTCACTGAGGATTTACACCTGGGTTCTCCTGCTTGCCCATTAAGTTCCCTTATGCATCTAGCCATCTCCCCAGCCCTGATAACATTTCTGAAAGCATCAAAAACAAATTCAAGGCAGGCCTAGGGGCATATGCCTGTGGTCCCAGTACCAGGGAGGCTGAGGTGGAAGGACTTAGGGTGTGAGAATGGGTTGAGTTACTCAGTCAGATTCTGACTTAAAACATCATATATGCCCAACACAGCAAACAATCGAGTCATACCTCAAACTAATTTAGAAAGTCAACAATATCAGTACACTATAGATCAATAATTCAAGCCCTATAGCAATTTTATTTATGAACTGTGTAAAATTGTCACAGTTCTCTAAAAAAATTAAGGCAGAGAGTAATAGAGGAAGATGTACAGTATAGACTTCTAGTTCCTAAGTTTACATGCACTGATGAGTGTGCATGTTCCCTCTCTCCCCAAATACTTCAGAAAGTAAAACAAGCTTTGGCTATCAGCTATAGATGAGTTTTGAGATCTATTGCAGACCCATGCCTAGCATGCCTGCGCACTCACCTAATGAGTAAGTGGAAATCAGGACCTTGGACGTGAATGTATTTTTCCAAATTAATTCCACATTTTTCACTTGCCTTTGTCGAGATAAGGAGCTCTGTTGATTCTTGCCTATGCAAGAGTCTGTGAACTTTTAGAAACACGAGGGACATTCCAGCATTTTCATATACCTAGGGAGCTTTCCAATGATGGAAAGAGTGTGGTGTGTGCCATCCTGATCTGCAGCCAGGTATAAGCTTGCCTTCTACAGAGAATGTACCAGAAGAGGACATGATCTCGCTGAAAGCTGTTGATGCCATCAGCCTTTAGTGACAGGCAATATTTATGATGGCATATGTTCTGGCTTGAATGAGACATGTCACTCATAGGCTCATGTGTTTGGACCCTTGGCTCCCAGTTGGCAGGAATCTGTAGGAGGTGGAACTTTGCTGGAAAAGGACATCACTGGGTCTGGACAAGGCTGAGAGTTCACTCTACTTTTCTGCATGTGCACACAGTTAAGATGTGGGTTCTCAGCTTCTTGCTCCTGTATCTTGCTGCTTTCTTCCCCATAGACTTCAGCCTCTAGAACTCTTACCCCCTCCTATTCCACCCAAAACAAACAAAAACAAACAAACAAAACTGTGTCTTAAGTTGCTTCATGCTATGGTATTTTATCATAGGAACAGAAAAATAGCAGACCACACCCATTTCACAGGAGTTCAAGGAGCATTATTGGACAGGAAATGTAATCATATAATCTGTATATATACTAACATTTGGCCACTGTTTAGCCTCATCAAACTCTATGGGTTATTCCTCTCACTGTAAATTTGGTACAGAGATCCACTTCCAGCCAGGTAAACAAATGGGATCACTGTTGATCTTTTTTTTTTTTTTTTATTAATTTATGTAGTCCAAACTGGCCTTGAACTCACTGTGTAGATAAAATGAAGATGACTCCTGATCTTCCTGCCTACGTTTCTCTAGTCCTAAGTCACAGGTTTTAAAATTAGAAAAAAGGGGGATGCAAATTGTTCCTTCTCGCCCCCAGCTCTCTTGTCTTCCTTCTTGAGGACACCTACTGGGGCCCCAGGAACATCCAGGTTAGATACTTCACTCCCTTCTCCAGGCCTGCAGTGTCCACCTGGGACCCAGGCAGCAGAGATGGGCTGCACTCTGTCCCCTAAGTTCCATTGGCTGTCCCACAGCTCTGCCCTTCTTCCCAGGAACATTCCATTCTACCTGGGGTCAGTCACCAGAAGTGAGCAGAGAGCTGTTCCCTGAAATCCACTGAGATTCCATCCAATACCCATCACAATGGCTAAGACCAAAAACTCAAGTTGACAGCACATGCTAGTGAGGATGTGGAGCAAAGGGAACACTCCTCCATTGATGATGGAAGTGGCACAACCACTTTGGAAGTCAATCTGGCAGTTTCTCAGAAAATTAGGAATAGTTCTACTTCAAGACCCACTCTTGATCATACACCCAAAAGATGCTCCAGAATACCACAAGGATGCATGCTCAACTATGTTCATAGCAACTTTATTCATAATAGCCAGAAAATGGAAACAACCCAAATGCCTCTTAACTCAAGAATAGATAAAGAAAATATGGTATATTTATATAATAGAATACTACTCAGTTATTAAAAATAGGGACATCATGAAATTTGCAGGCAAATGAATGGAACTAAAAAATGTTATCTTGAGTGAGGTAAACAGAACCAGAAAGATATGCATGGTACGTACTCACTTAGAAGTGGACATTAGCCATAAAGTACAGGATAACTATGCTACAATCCACAAACCCAATAAGCTAAGTAATAAGGAGGTCCCAAGGGATGATGCTTGAATCTTACTCAGAAGGGGAAATAAAATAGACATGAGAAGTGGATTGAGAGAGGGAATTGGGTGGCAGAGGGGTGAGGAAGGGAACTAGGGGGTGGGGATTAGGTATGTGGAGAGCATGGGTTGGGTTTTGGGGTTAGGGGGCTGGGAGAGAGAAGGAAAATTGGTGTGTATGGGGCTATCTCTGGGACAAGCAGGAAACCTGGAATGGGGGAGGCTTCTTAGAAGATATGGGGCTGACCCTAGCTGAGACTCTGCAGTACAGGATATGGAGCCTGAAGTGGCAACCTCCTGTAGCCAGGCAGGACTTGTACTGGAGGGAGGAGAACACCAAACCACCCACAAAACCTTTGACCCCAAATTTGCCCTGTTTACAATTTGTGCGGGGATAAAGAAGGAGCAGAGATTGAGGGAATGGTCAACCAATGACTGGACCAACTTGAGACCCATCCCTGGGAGAAAGCCAACCCCTGACACTATTAGTGATACTCTCCTATGCTTGCAGACAGGAGCCTAGCACACCTGTTGTCTGAGAGGCTTCATCTAGCAGCTGATGGAAAGAGATGCAGAGACCCATAGCCAAACATTAGGCAGAGCTCAGGGAGACTTGTATAACAGTCAGAGGAGGGATTGAGGGAGCTGGAGAGATTAAGTACACCACAGGAAGATCTAAAGAGCCAACTAACCTGGACCCATTTGGGCTCTCAGAGACTGAGCCACCAACCAAAGAGCATGCATGGATTGTATCTATATCCTGTACACATATGTAGCAGATGTACAGCTTGGTCTTCCTATGGGTCTCCCAACAATTGGAGCATGGGCTATCTGTGATTTGGACCCTGTTGTCTGCCCTTGGAGTCCTTTCCCCTAGCTGGGCTGCCTTTTCTGGTCTCAGTGGGAGAGGATGAGCTTAGTCGTGATGAGACTTGGTGATGTGCCAGGGCAGGTTGGTACTAATGGGGAGCTCTCCTTGTCTGAGGAGAAGAGAATGGGGCAATAGGAGAAGGGAAGTGGGACTGGAGGAGAGGAAGGAAGGGGCCTATGATGGAGATGTAAAGTAAATAAATAAATTAATTAAAGGAAAAAAGTTAGAGAAAGCTGGGACCAGAGCTGGTGATCTGAGTCAAGTCTCTAGGATCCACATAATAGAATGGAAACTGAACTACACAAGTCATGTTCTGATCTGTATCCCATGGCTTGTGTACGTGTTCACACACTAAATAAAATGCAATAAAAAATATCAGATGAAGGATGTCCATTATATTATTGAACAGAGATGATGAAAGCAGATAAAAGAAGAAGAAAAAGGAGAGGAGGAAGAGAAGAAAAGAGAAATAGTAAGGTAAAGAAAGAAGAGAAAAAACATGGGAATTTATGTTTTATTTTCAAGACTGGCCATTATTTCTTTGGAAAACCCCACAAAGTAGTGAGAGTCACCATATCCAATATGAAGAAGATTTCCTGTCTACCTACTGCTTCTTTTTACTCTTGACTGTGCTATGAAAATTCAGGTAATAAGCAGTTTTAGTTGCTATGCATATTTACTGTCAAGGCAACTATATCCACTGTGTTGAAATGGCTACCATTCAATGGACTGTATTTATTAAACAGTTGCATTTAACAAGACAACGATTTATTTTTGAACAAAAATGGAGACATAATCTCATTCCTTTTTTTTGGCTGTATGTTTATGTAGATACCTATTTATGTAGGTACATGTGTTTGTGTGTGAGGATGTGTATGCATAATGTCAACCTAGGTAGGGGCCATTACTCAGGAGCTATCTGTCTTATTTTTTGAGACAGGGTCTCCTTCTGACTGGAGGCTTGTTGACTAGCTTGGTTGGCCTAATTAAGACAGCATTGACTTTGCTGTGTTTTGTCTCAGCCTCCTGAATACTGGCATTACAGGCATGGATCACTGCTCCTGGCTACACTATTTCATTAAATAAAACACACTCATCTTTAATAACATGAAACAAATGACAGTTAGAAGCAACTAACTAGAATTTGCTAATTGTAATTTGTTTATTGAGAGACTTTATGAATTTGGTTATCTTTGGGCAGCATTTTTGTTGCCATGGCAATGAATTGGCAAATGGAGATTATGATGTGCTTGGATCATGTGAAATCTCTCTAACTTGACCTGTGTGGGACCATACTCTTTTGACATTTGACAATACTGTTGAAAGACTCAGTAATGAAATTTAAAAACTTTATTATTGCTGCGTGTAAGATGTACATGTAGATGGGGTGTCCGTACTATGGTGTGTGTGTGTGTGTGTAGGTCAGATGACAACTTTAGGAAGTCAGTTCTTTCCTACCAACTTTGTGTGGGTTCTGGGGTTCGAACTCAGGTCATCAGGTTTAGCAGCAAGTGCCTATATTCATTGAGCCATCTTGCCCACCCACATTCCACTTTTAAATGGATCAACTGTCTGATGAATGCTTGGTATGTTTCTTGGATGGTCTCAGAGATAGACAAACCCTCCTTCATAATCTAAATCCACAAGACTGTTGTATATAGTTCATGATGTCCACCCAATATAGCCTCAGTGTCTCTAGGAGTGGACTTACAGAGGGACATTGTTCTGGTGGACTTACATAACCCCCTCTACTTAGTAGGTTCGCAACCACTGTTTATGTGCTATGACTTAATCTGGAGGATCAGTAAGATTCTTAAAACAGTTTAGGAAGTATAAAATAAAAAAAAAAAAGAAAACAGGTTTAAGAAACACAAGCCTATTTGGAACAAGCCAACTTAACTAAGATGTATGTTAGCTTCTCAAATTTAAAAGATTATTTATTATTTATGTATATGTGCCGGTGTAAGTTTTATTATTTATGTATATGTGCTGGTGTGAGTTTATGAGTACTTTGTGCATGTAGGAACCTGCAGAGGTCAGGAGAGGGCGTCAGATTTTCCTGGCACTGGATTCACAGATGGTTGTCAATTGCCATGAGGGTGCTGGGAATTGAACCCAGGTTCTCTTTGAGAGCACCCAGTGCTCTTAACCACTGAGGCATCTCTGCAGTCTAGTTCTCTGTGTTTTTGATGGTAACCTTAATTCGTCCTTTGTGTTTTTACTAGCTGGAAAAGGGAAGGTGTCTGATGCCTGTGAAAGGATTTCAAGAGCTCCCAGGGCTTGTCAGAACATACTTTGAGAACTGCCAGCTAGTTCTCAATAGATGAACACTCCGTTGAAAGAACTGGATTTTCTGGTCCACAGTGTTGTGTGATCATCACAAGAAAAGAGAATTTTGCACAATGAAGGGTCTTTTTAAATGTGTACATGTCCTTGTGAGAGTGTAGATGTGTGTGTGTGTGTGTGTGTGTGTGTGTGTTTGTGTGAGGTCAGAGGACAACTGAGTTGTGTTCTCTTACTGGCCTGGAATGTCACCATGTTGGCTGCCTGGCCAATGAGTTTCCAGGGATCTATCTGCCTGTCTTTCCCCCCCCTGCATGCCATCACTGAAACTATAACGTATATGCTCTAGCACAGACTTTTTATGCTAATTTTGTATCAAGCTTATATCAAACTTGGGAGCTTGCTCCTGCTTCTGTGGCAAATGCTGTACTAATTAAGCCGTCCCTCCTGGCGAGCATGACTCTTCTCTAGCGCTCCAGGGATGCTTCATTTGACCCATTATATTCGTTTACTTTGTGCTAAATTTGCTAACGACTGGTTCTCCAGTTTAAGAAGGAGCTGGGTCCTCTGGAGCTAACACCATCTCTCCTAATCGCTGTGTCAGTGCCTGCTCTGCAATCTCCAGAAGGATCTGTTAGACTGCCTCTAAGGACATGATAGAGAAATATGTTAGCTGCCTAAGGTTTTTTCTTGTCAGTATGACTGACACCTGTGTCCTGATGAAGTTGTCCAGCAATGTTCAACTGTTCACTTAGGTCTGTTGTTCTCACCCTTCTTGAGGCTGCAACCTTTTAATCCAGTTCCTCATGTGCTGACCTGCAGCAGAAAATTATTTTATGACTACTTCATAACTATAATTTTGCTACTGTTATGAATTGTAATATAAATATCTGATATGCAGGGTATCTGATGTGCAACCCCCCCCCAAAAGGGGTCGTGACCCCCCAGGTTGAGAACCACTGGCCTAGACATAACAATAGATAATGTTGACAGGCAGGGGAATCTGACTACACCATCAGCATAGTGAGCGCTTGGAGACAACTTTCTGGTAAAACAAAGAGCTCTATGAAGATCACGTTTAACCTCTGCTACTACATGGAAATGGCGACACTGAAAAATACCAGCTGGATTATTATATTAAAAATTTTGCCAGATGTGGTGGTGTATATCTTTACTCCCAGGAGCTGGGAGGCAGAGGCAGGTGGATCTCTATGAGTTTGAGGCCAGTCTCCTCTACATAGTAAGTTGCATGCCAGCTAGAGCTACACAGGGAGACTTTGTCTCAAAACAGAACAAAACCAAACCCATCAAACACATTAAAAACCACTCACTCACTCACTCACTCACTCACTCACTCAAACAGTAAGTGAATAAATATATAAAATTTTAGTTTCATGTGTTGGAAATCAGCATTTTAGGCTTCTGATAATGAAAAAAAAAGAACAAAAACAAAACAAAACAAATCCAAAAAAACCCTAGGAAGCCTGTCTAACCTTTTCACATTTTGACACAATATTGTCATCCATGACGTTTACATCAGAGACCCATACAATCAAATTACAAAAAGAAAAAAATGTAAAAAAAAAAAAAAACCGTCATTCCATTTTAAGTACGTTGTGATTTTGTGTTGGGTCACGTTCATAGCAGGCATGCTTGGCTCAGTGTTGGAACTGCTTGGGACGTTGGAAATGGAAGACAGAGAAGAGAAAAACATTGGACTGTACGTATCACATCTTCTAAATCCAATTTCCTTTATCTCTTGGCATTATGAACTAACTCCAGTTTTGAATCACTGTCATAAGTAATAGTAATCTTGTTTCTGAATTTATAGAATCTAGTCCTAGGTAGTCATCTATGTTTGATGTGGAAACAGAGTTATTGGTCAACCAATCAGCTCTGATGTAAGGTTTTCTCATTCTACAGAACCCGTAAAAATGGAAATATAATGGGCCCGCAACAATTACGGTTCACCAGGAAGAGGTTTGTGCATCATTCACCATTTACAACAGAAGACACTCTCTAGTGCTCATGCTATGGACAGTCCTTTCCTTTTTCTGCATATTTCATGCAAGGACTTTGTGTAACTGGTTGTTCAACTGGCCATTCCTCTCTGAATACTTTATATTGATTTTTGTTTTTGTTTCATTTGACTAACATTACACAGCAGATTCTTCTTGGATCATAGGGTCGTTAGTTAGAGCAAGAATCTCCAGAAGACTCCTCCTGTCATGTGTCATTTCTGTGTAGGACTTACAGTACCTTGTAAGTAGCCCTGAAAGTCTGGAAGTGTGGTTCTCTAGCGCATGTGTGTGAGTGCGTGCGTGTGCACTCACACGTGTGCGCGCACACACCACACCACACACACACACACACAGAAGAACGAGAAGAGAGAGAGAGAGAGAGAGAGAGAGAGACACACACACAAAGAGAGAGAAAGAGAGAAGAGAGAGAGAGAGAGAGAGAAAGGAGAGAGAGAGCGCACAAAAGAAGACAAGTTGGATTTAATTGCCGTGACTTTGACAAGATTTTTCTCTGCCTTGATATTTTCTTTTTTTTTTTTTTTTTTTTTTGGTTTTTTCGAGACAGGGTTTCTCTGTGTAGCCCGGGCTGTCTGGAACTTGCTCGGTAGACCAGGCTGGCCTCGAACTCAGAAATCCGCCTGCCTCTGCCTCCAAGTGCTGGGATTAAAGGCGTGCGCCACCACCGCCCGGCAGACATTTTTCTTTTTTAAGTTAGCATACAAAATAATGGGTTTCATTATGGTATTTTTATTGATACATTTTATTTTGGCAAATTTTTTCTTAGTACTGACTGATTTTTTTTTTTTTTTTTTTTGTCTCCTAAAGTTTGTTTAGATGTCTACCTAATCAAGTTTTTACTATTGTCGTTTAAGAGGGATTTTCTCCCAAGAAATGCAACTTAGGTAAAGGCATCTTTTAGAATATACACAAATCTCTACCATCATTTAGGTGACAGGACTTTTCTTTGTCCACCAGGGTGGCCTCAAATTCCCAATCATCCTGTCTCAGCTCACCAGGAATCTGGTACTATATGCTCACACCATGACCCTTGGTCCAACACTTCTTATATTGTGAACATTTTTATGCAGCTAAGATTTGGTTAAGCAATGTCAGCAGGGAAAAGAAGGACAGAAGGCATGAGGAGACAGCCACTGCCTCAGTTCCTCAGTGGTGACAGCAAAGCGTTACTGTGGTTCAATGGTTAGTGACTTTCTTGTTTCACGTGAAGCCAAAAGCATGGGCCATCACCAAAGCAGTGGGAATGGAGTGAGGAAAAGGGACTGTGAAGAGAGAGGGCAACTGCTTTCAAAGGGGTTTGGCCAGCTAAGACCAGTTCTTCCTGTTGCTGAAGGTGGGAGATCCTACATTCTCAGCTTCTCACAAACACGAACATAAGACCAATGCTTTCAGAATAGAATGCGGGATCATTTTCTTTCTGGGGCACTCACATGACCTATGTGAACAAGCATGGTTCTTTTCCAGGGTGCCATTTGTAAAATGGTCCCAGAGTCCTTATTCCCTGGGCATCCATTCCTTTGTTAAGTTTTGGAAAACAAATCAGGTCCTCCTATGAGGTATTTTTATTAAAAGTTACTGACAGTGTTCTTTAACCGGTGACTTTCGAAAACAACAGAAGTAATTGCTTGCAAAGAATAAAAACAACACCAGGCAGTAACTGTCAATTTGGGCATATAAACACAGCTAATTACATGTGACTTTTGCAAGCATAGTCTTGTTTAACTGCTGATTCTTTCTCTCCAGGTGGTAGCCCTAATAGATGGCTGGTCAGAATGTAGTCTTCCAGCTCTGTGGAACCCTTGCTGATCGCTGTTACCTGAACTGGAGACATATGGTCCTTAATCCTTGTTCTCAAGAGTTGCATCATCTCCAGTTCAATGTGATGGGATAAAGATTTACTGTCTTTCCCCAAGGTTTCAAGCATTCTTGCTACTGGAGTTGCTTGCCCTGCCTCCACTGCCCGACTTCAGGTTCATGTCTTGATTTGAACTATTGCATCTTTCTGTGTTTTCTTTTTGGACAATGGTACTAAGAACTATTCTTGGGTTTTCTGGAACTGCTGTGCCTTGGCTTGTCCAATTTTCTCCATGACAACTCACCTCCTCACAGAAAGCAATTTGTTTAACACTGTATACACACACACACACACACACACACACACACACACACACACACACACACACAAACAAACAAAATGAAAGTTTCTTGAAACAATTAAACCCTTACTGCATAAAATAGACCTATGCTACACCTATTCTATTTTGTTATTTTCTCCCTCCTCTCCTCTTCTCTTCCCTCCTTCTTTCTTCTTCCTTTCTCCCTTCCTTCCTCTTCCCCATCCTCTTCTCTTCTGTTTCTTTCCCTTCCCATGAAAGTTTGAGTTCTCAGTTCCCTTCTGAGTCAAGTGCCACAGATTACAGACAGCTTCTCTCTGGTTAGTGCCTTTACAAGTTTCTCAAAGACTAGACCAATCTCTACTTACATTCCTCGCCCTCTGGCCAAGTGATGTCATTTCCTCTTGATAGGTCTGCAGTATCGGTGGCAACTTGGTGATTCAACTGATTTATTTCTAATCAACCAGAGGAGAGGAAACTATTTTACATATTCCTTCAGAAAAAAATGATACATTTGTCAGAGATGCCATTTAGAAGGCATTAGCAACAGAAAAATCATGACTAGGCAGGTTACTTCTTTACAAATGGCTTCCCTGGCTGCATGTGCTGACCCAAGTCTTTAATTCCAGCACTTGGGAGGCAGAGATAGGAAGATTCCTTTGGGTTTCAGGCCAACTAGGGCTACACAGTGAAACACTGTTTCAAGCAAAACAACAGAAAACCAAATCAAAACACCATCATCACAATAATAATAATAATAAATGACAACAACTGAAACAAGTATCTTTCCTGGCTAGTAGGTGCCCCTTTATAGTCAAATACTATTTGTTCAACATTATTCTGATAACCATCAGAAGAATATCATTCTTACTAAAATTAAGCTGTAACAGTTGATTACAGATTCATTATTAAAATGAATAAAAAGCTGGTCTCAAATGCTTAGTCAGTGACTGATTCTTGGTCCTCTGCCTCTGACTTGGACCCTGCTAAGGTCCTATAGGTTTGTGTCTTTCTCCAGCTTTTCCAGACCCCCACAGGTCAGTGTTATCAGTTGCCCAAACTTCCTTGGATCTAAGGTGATTAGTGAAACTTACCAGATCTTACTATGACAGGAAGTGCTATCGACCACCGAGAGTGCATCCCTTTTGACTTATTGGAAGCAAAGAGCTCAACCCAAACCATTTGCTTACTTAGCTTTCTTTGCCTCAGAATCAGTCACTGGACACAGTTCTGGCCAATAAGAAATGGGCTGAGGGTTTCTGGGAAGGATTTTCCTTTTCTGTCCTAGAACCTGCTACCACCTGGCCTTTTGGAAGCCATTTTGTAGCAACAGATGTAAGGAGGAAGATCTTCCAGTAAAAAGTCCTTGAGCAGTTCTGTAGAAGGAGCCTATGTCTTTCTTGGCAGCAGAGAGCAGCCACATCAGCTATGCATAGTTCTCCAGAAACTTCTAGTTATGTGGGGAAAATGTGATGGTGAACATTGACTGCCAACTTGACAGCATCTATAGTCACCTGCAAGATGATCTTCTGAGCATGTCTAAGATTGAACTCATTGAGATGGGACACACCCTAAGTGTGAACATCACTTCTCTGTGATCGAAAGTGGGCTCGGCACCAGGATGCATTCATTTCTGCTGCCTGTCTATGGATTTAGTGTGACCAGCTGCCTAGAACCCCTGTTGCCAGGCCCTTCCCACCAGGGTGGACTACATACATATCCCCTACAACTATCATCCAGAATGAATGCTAAATCTTTAAACTGTTTCTTCTCATGTATTTGGTCACAATAATCATAATCATAATCAAAAACTAAAAACAACTTCTCATACCACAGTTTTTCTTGGTCTATAATCAAATACACCATTGAGTCTCCCTTCAAATTTTGAATTTCTGTATCTGTCTTTTTCTCTGATGGAACTTTGATAAGTACAAATTACTATGATGATCCCTCCAAGTGTCACTAATTAGAGACAACGCTACTTTAGAGTAATTACTGACGAAAGTGCATTCATGTTATTCCATCCAAGACTCCTGGTGTGAGAAGCTCCTGCTCTACCATGTCCCAACAGGGTTCAAACATTTTGAGAATTAACATTCTGTTGTTCTTTTCCACAGAGTTGAAGGACTAAATGATCCTGGCTGTTTGAGAGCTGGGGTTAAGTTAAGTGATTCTTTGTTCTAGGAATGGTATTGTTTATATGTGTGTATACCTGTGCATATGTAAGATTGTATCCTTGTCTGTAAGCCTCAGACCAACCTCAAATGTTGTTCTTCAGGACATCATCTGCCTTGGGTTTTGAAACAGGGTCCCTCATTGGCCTGGGATAGCCAGGCAGTAAGCCTTAAGGATCTTCATCCTCCAGCTCTGGGACTATAAGTGTAAGCCACGAAGTCTGTCTTTTTTACATGGGATCTGGGGAATCAAACCTGGGTCCTCATGCTTGTGTAGCGAGCACTTTACCCACTGAGCTATCACCCCTTCTCTCATACTTTAGCCTTCACTTGTTCTTTTAAGCTGTCTCTTCACCTTCAAGTTTTTACTGTTGTTGGAATGTCCTAGAGCTGAGGAAAAGAAGTAGGCAGCTCATAAGGCTTCATTTAGAGATTCTTCCTGATTCTCTTTCGGATAAGAGAAATGAGTTTTTCTCAGAGTAGGTAAGAGGCCCTTTTCACTCCTTCTTCTAGTCCCTTAGGATTGTTCCTCAGGGGCACGAGCCTCCTTTGTGTCCATCAGACACATTTGAGTTTTGTGGCCAAGGATGAGTTAAGTTAGGGCGTGTGTACATAACTTTTAAACCTTCATTTTGCTTGAGAAAATTTTACACGATCCTGGGTATGTAGATATAGCAAATAGATAGTAAACCTCTACTGATAATAAATCAGAAAGAATTTAATCTTAAAAGATTCTTCAATATATATACCACTTTATAATTTATAAATGATGAAAGCAAATTTGCATATGGATGAAATGAACAGACCTCTTTCGTTTTACATGAAGAATTAAATCTTGGCTGAATATTTGATGTTGTGGGATATTGAGGATCATTAACATTTTCTAGAGTTGGTTGATATTTTATAATCTTCAATACTGAGAATGTCACTTTGCATAAATAGTATAAAAATGGCACGTATATATTTAGGTCATTTCAGAAATGTTTGGAAATTCTGTCCTAATCCTATGCCAAATTCCCTAAATGACTCCTCATGGTACTCCTGATGTCAACCCCAATGGCAATCTTGAAAATCAACCATTCTGGCAGAATCAAGATGGCTCAGTGGTTAGGAGTACTGGCTACTCTTCCAGAGGACCTGGGTTCAATTCCCAGCACCAACATGGTAGTTCACAATTGTCTGTGACGCCAATTCCAGGGGATCTGACATCCTCATACACATACATTGGTCAAATGTTCATAAAATAAAAATAAATAAATTATTAAAAAAAGAAAATCCACCATTCTAACACAATGCAATCTAAAGATGCATTAACTTTACACTTATAGACTAAGGAGCGACGGTATGAAAACATTAGGTCATTGTTTTCTATAATTAAGCCATCATGTTTCTGTAAAGGCAGAAGAGTGTGTGCACACTGTAATTCTTAACAGAAAACAGTCTAGAGTCTGCGCTGCAATGCTTCAGTCAGAGTTCCTGCTGTTGCATGCATGGCATGATAGCACACACAGTGGAAAGTGTGTGTTGTGTGTTCAGAGCCTGCAGTGAAGCCTCTGGTTGCAACAAGGGTGAGCACTCCAAAACCACCCGGAGTTCATTGTGTATTTGATTTTCAGCTTGTACTTCTGGATTGTTCCCCAGCTCCAAATTCAATTATGTTACCCCATGGGTTTTATGCCTCAGATTTAGAAGCTGGGGACTCTAGCAGCTGTGTCTCATAGTAATTTCATGGCAGCTGCAGATGTCATTCAGAATGTCTAGGAATCACACTTTAAAAAGTGAAATGAAATGGGCAAGATGAAGAAGAAAACAGAAACATTCTCCTACATGACGTGGGCATAGGATACAGCTTCCTAAGTATATTTTATTTATGGCAACATAATCAACTCAAACTGTAAAAATTACTGAGCGGTTTGCGTTATTTTCTTGATACAAAATTGTAGCTGAACTTTGACTACTTTGTGGGTTCTTCTTTCTCCTACCCTTCTCCACCCCTTTTTACCCTTTCATCCCCTACCACTAGATAGAAAAGAGAAAGGATAGCAAGGAAAGGGGGAGACATTATTGTTAGACCACTTCCTGCCGGTGAGGGGTGCCGAGTTCCTTGAGGCAAGTTTGACCTTTGCCATCAGGATATAGTTTCTTCTTCCTTCTTTTTTGCTCATGACTACCTAACAACTGCAACCAACAGCAACCATCACCAACAACCACCACCAACAACCACTACTACCACCAACAACCACCAACAACCACCACCAACAACCACCAACAACCACCACCACCAACAACAACCACCAACAACCACCACCAACTACCACCACCAACAACCACCAATAACCACCAACAACCACCAACAAGCACCACCAACCACCACCACCACCACCAACCACCAATAACCAACAACAATCAACAACAACCACCACCAACCATCACCACCACCAACCACCAACAAACAATAACCAGACAACAACCCAACAACCTTTTAGGGTCCTAGCATTGATAGACCCTCTGAAAGGTTCCCAGAGTTCCAAATGTCATACAATCACAGAAACTATCTACAGCTGGCAAAACCATGTGCCTGCTTGAGGCAAATCATAGTCAGCTGCTGTGGACAATCTGTAGCATCCCTTTATCCCACACCTGGGATTAAAATGAAAACAGATTCTTATAATAACTTTGTGGTTTTTAGAGAAACCAAAATGCTAAAGTTGTCACAACACAAAATTATGTCTGTAGTTGACATTTGTAATGATGGCACAGCTTGTATTGACTGATCTCTTTAAAAAGTTGTTCAGCTGAGCCGGGCGGTGGTGGCGCATGCCTTTAATCCCAGCACTTGGGAGGCAGAGGCAGAGGCAGAGGCAGGCGGATTTCTGAGTTCGAGGCCAGCCTGGTCTACAGAGTGAGTTCTAGGATAGCCAGGATTACACAGAGAAACCCTGTCTCAAAAAAAAAAAAGTTGTTCAGCATATTATTTAGGAAATAATAAGTAACTGCACTTCAAATGGGCCAGGCAGCTACACTGCCTAGTAGCTACTCTACTGAGATGTGCTTGATTTTCTCTTCCTACTTTATCTCCATGGACAGCCACCACCCCTCTTGTCAGTTTAACTCTTTCTGTCCTCCTCTGTCTCCACTCTGTAGCTATCATCAAAGGAACAGTCCTCTTGAGACAGACTCTACATGTACACTGTCCACAGGAGATATTTCCCCACAATGTCAAAGTGACTGTGTTTAGAAAGCTTGTCTTTGCTCTTTTTATCTGTGTCAGAGAGCTTACAGTGAAAATGAGAACTGCCATGAGCTAATGGCTCATGAGAATCAGGGAACACAGATATTGGGAGTGCATATATGATATTAAGAATATGTACTTAAAGGCCATGTATGCTGGTGTACATTTTTAGTTCTAGCCCCTGGGAGGCAAGAGGCAGATGGATCTCTGGGTTCAAGGTCAGCTCGATCTGTAGAATATAGAGCTAGTTCTAGGTCAGCAAAGGCTACATAGGGAAACCTTCTCTTGAACCTCCCAAATATATATATGTATATGTGTATATGTATATGCACACATATTTATTATTATACATTACTTACTAACATATTATTAATATCATACATGTGCTCTTAATCTTTTAGACTTAACATCACACATAACAATATTAATATTGTATATAAAGTCAATAATATATAATCCTGATATTGAACTTACACACTTAATATCTTTGTATATAAAAAGTATATTCCAAGCCAGGCCTATTGCTAATTGACTACTATTCCAGCACTAGGAAAGCTGAGTCAAGAAGAGTGAGAATTCAGGGCCAGCCTGAGTTACAAAGTGATAGCTGGTCAGATAAACAGAAAGCTCAAAGGAAGTAGAGTGGGGAGAGGGGGAGAGAACACTAGGTGGGGGCGGTGAGGGACATTCCACAATGCATATGGAGATAGAGATAGTCAAGATGACTTTCAAGGGAGAACCAGTCCTTTGAAGAGCACACAATTTTCCATCAAAGAGGTCCAACAGAAGTGATGGCATAGTCGAGCATGGTGAGTTCTTAACATATCAAGATAGTCATTGTGTCTTAGGGTGCTGCTGGGTTTGGCTTATAGAACTGCCAGCTTCTTACGTGTTCTTGTATCACCATCTCTTTTCCTTCACTGTTTTTAGGGCTGCCTGTTGGAGTCTTTTGTTTCTGCCTTTGCTCTGGCCACACAAGTACTGGGATTATAGATGCTTGAGCCATATGTCCAGTTTTTATGTGAGTTCAGGATTTTAATTCAGGTTTTCACTATGTGCTCTTGACTTTACTTATAATTCTAATTCTAGATCCTTTGGGCTGTGTGACTTGAGGACAGTTTGTTTTATCTTCTTGTTGTTTATCTTTGGAAAATGGCATCCTCTCTGTCCCTGCCAGGGGACAGGGAATTCTTTCTCATCTTTCTGACCCTTACAAGTGCCTGAACAGTGATGGGGTAGGTTCTACTGAACAAATGCATCAAGAAGAATGATTTATGCAGTGTACCAGAGGGTGGGTAAGGAAGACCACAGCACTGAGGCCAGCTTGGCCTGCACAGTGAGATCCCATCACAAAAATCCACTAGGTTAGAGGTAAGATCATTTGTGTAGAATTATTTATGAATTTCAGAAGGTTATATTAGCATGAAATATTTTTCTTATTTTATGTCCACTAGTGGTATGTTTTACATTTCCATAGTGAGTGGAATGCAAATCTGTCCTTTGCTCATAAGGACAGATTTCCAGGAGAAACACAGACAAAGGTAAAATGGTTTTGAAATTAGAGTTGTGCTACAGAAGTTCCTGATCATGACAGTGACAGCCATCTGGGATGGAGACAACTGTATCTGATCTCATTCCACAGCGAGGGAATCCCTTCTATCTGTTTGTGTGCTCTTATAAAAACTAGGGAAAAAAAGAGACTTATTGGAAGAGATATCTTTTTATTATGTTTGCCTAACATGTGACCTGATACTTGAGCTTAAGCTGACAATATGGCTGGTTAGAAGTCCCCAGGAACCCCATGTTAATGAGCAGAAAGCAGATAAGGATGATTTGCTGGTAGCTTGCTCACTGTTTCCATTCTACGATGAACTGCAGTCATTTGGCCCATTTCTCAAAGACCTACTTGAGTTGTCTGAACCCGTGAACTCCCTGAATGTCTAGCCACCAAACTTCATTATGAGAACCAATGGCTGCCTGGTTCGAGGACATTCATTTTATTCCCTTTCTCAGTTCAAGAGCCTTCCCAAACCCAAGCTAAAGCAACAGCTGGCTGTGTTTCCTTTCCCAATAAGAAATTTCATACCAATCAGATATCATACTTATAATTGGCTCAAATCACATTGAAGTTTCCCTGTCTTATTAGTTCAGAGACCAGAGTAGAGTTTGTTTGATTATTTATTTATTTATTTATTTATTTATTTATTATTATTTATTGGAGATAGAGTCTCAACTACATAGCCATGGCTGGTCTAGAACATAATATGTAGATTGGGTTGACCCTGAACTCATAGAGATGCACCAGCTTCTGTTTTCTAAGTTGTGGGATTAAAGGCACGAGCCAACACACCTGGCCAGAATACAATTTTTATTAAGTAAAATATGTTTAAAAAGGAAGTTGGGGGTTAGGTATGGTGACATACATCTGTAATCACAGTTCTGGAGGCAGAATGAACAAGAGTTCAAGGTTATCCTAGGATATATCCTAGGGAGTTTGAGGTCAACCTGGGCTACTTGAGATCCTGTCCCAAACAACAACATATATATATATATTTTTTTTTTTTTCAGGTATCACCCATATCTTGATATATCTGGGAAAAGTTTAAAAAGTAATAAAAATAAAGAGAAAACACGTTAACATTCTAACAGGGATCTGTATCAGCTAGGCTTTGGTGTGGCAAATTCTACATGTAGCATGCTTGTGGGTAGTGTGAATGGGAAGATAAGCCTCCCTCTTGAATAGAGAGCAGTGAGTATGTGGACCTTTGTAGAGAGAAGTACCTGGCAGTCTGACTGTAGATCTCAGGCCCCTATTGGCTAAAACAGTCTCCTGAAGGACTCAAAGGGGAAATCATTCCAGCTTATTCGGAATGCCTTGTGAACTCAAAATGAATAGATATACTTCAAAATTATTCATAAGAGTCATTTATTATGCCTCAATATATTATAAAATTGGTCCAGATTAAGGCTTTATTGCAATGTTTGAGTTGCAAAATGCCAGAGGTACAGGGCAGGCATAAAAACAATTAAAATTTTTAAGTTTTGGTGCTGTGAAGATATTTCTCCTGGGTCATTGCACTTGCCTTCAAGTCCGATGATCCGAAGTTAGTCCCTGGAACCCACATAGTGAAAGAACAGAACCAAATCCTGCAAGTTGTCCTCTGACTTTCACAGGCCTGTGCCCATGTGAACATATATAAGCACATATACATATATACATACACACACACACACACACACACACACATCCAAATAACTGTAATAAAAATCTACAAATTAATTTTTTTGGAAACAAGTTCTCACTATGTGATTCATGTTGACATTGAACTCCTGGACTCAATTGACCCTCTGATTTCAGCCTGCTGATGGCTAGGACTACAGACGAATGCCACCCTGGCTGCCCAAAGAACCATTGTCATGTAACTCTGCAAGTAGTTCTGCTCTTCAAAGGCTTCCAACTTTGGCTGTCACTGTGACATAGAGTAGCAATAGCAGTGACTTAGTGGCTGTTTTTTGCCAGTTGGGCAGTTTTCCTGGTGCATTATATCATGATAATGCTAGCAGCATGGTTGCTACATGTTTAGTAGATAGCCAATAGCTATCTCACTAAATACTGCAATTGTTATTTAAGACGGTGACTACTGTTTTTTTTTTGGACAAGGAGAGGGTTGGAGGATCATTCACTGTCCAAGTGTCCACACTGAATAAAAGGGCTAGATGGGGCTCCAGGTTAATTCTGCTTGCTCCACCTTGACAGAGATGTCTCACAAATAAACGTCATGCTTTTCTCAAAGCCACGCTTAGTGTGTAATTTAGATGAAAGCACAGTTCTTCATCTTGCATCCTCATTTTGAAATGACCTGAAGTTTAACTTGAAATGGAGTCTGCATTTACTGAAATAATCAGTTCCATCAACTGTGTATGCTGCACACACCCACACATAAACACATACATGCACATATACATACACACATGCACACATACACAAATGCACACATATACACATAGACACATACACATAATACACACACCACACGCACACACATAGACACACACATGCACACACAGGCACACACACATGCACACACATGCACACACATGCACACACATGCACACACACAGCTTTGTTAGATCAGTACCCTGGCCTTAATTTTTCTCTTCTTTTTGAGGTAGCAGCAGAGTGTTCTGAGAAGAGTGAGGATCAAATAAATAAAAATAAATTTTTATTTATTTGAAATAACCCATGGCATCTCCCGAGGAAGGTCTGCTTTAAAGGGGGGCAATTTGCAAATCTCAGTAAGAAAGTGTTCATAGCAAGTAAGAAGTGAGCATGGCTGTGTTATTTTCCCATTCTGCAACAGACAAAAATCTCAGTATTTAGGCTTCTCATTTGGTATTCACTGAAATGAAAACATAATCCAAGTTAATTACTGTTCCCTAAGGTATCTGGTTGCATAATGTCTTATAAAATTAAAACCTATTAAGTGCCCATGGGAGGAAAAAATTACTTTAGATGCAAAGCACCAAAGGAAAAAAGAAGAAAGAAAAAGAAGAAAAGCAAAAAGGTGAAACCTACTTAAAGCCTTTACTTCTTGTTATGTAGGCATGGATAAGCTGGGGATTCAGAACTAATGAGAATTTGGGGTCCAATAAAATTTTTAGGGGCTGGAGAGATGGCTCAGACAATTAAAGTGCTTGCCACAAAAGCAGGAAAACTTAAATTTGATCTCTAGAACCCATGTTTAAAAACAGAACAACACGAAGCAAAATTAGGTGCAGTTGCACACACCTATAATCCCAGCACCAGGGAAGTGAGCACAGCAAGATCCTGAGGCTTGCTGACAAGTCAGGCTAGCTGATGCTGCAGGTTTCAGGGCCAGAGAGAATTGACCCTGTCTCAAAAAGCACGATGAAGGGTGACAAAGGAAAACACCTGAGGTCTACTTCTGGCTTCTGTTCACATGTGTATCCGTGTGACATGCGCAAATGCACAGCCACACAAGTATTGACAAACCATTTAGAGGCTGAATATGGTGACACATCTAGAAAGTACTAAGGAAGCTGAGACAGGAGGATTGTAAGTTCAGGGCAGACTGAGTCACATAGCAAAATCCTGTTTCCAAATAACAGTGACAATAACAGTTTCTTGGGGCTGATTTCTACCTGTGAAATTAAAAATAAAAGGAAGACCTCAAGGACAGTGCTCCAGAGTGAGTTCCCTTTGCCCTGTCAACTTGCTGGCTTTCTTGAGGTGTGGTATAGGGGAGGTCTTTCTAACAAAGGGAAAGCCAACTGCTCTAATTTCAACCAGATTCTCCTGTCTTCTTGCTTCACAGTCATTCTTCCAAGGAAGGGATTTTAGATGCCTTAGTTCACACGGGAAGTCTAATGAGAATGACTATACAGGTAGAGTTGGTGGAACTGGGCAGTAGCTTAGCATCAGGGAGTCTGAAGAAGAACAGCCTTAGGTCTGAGGAAATCTTGAGCTACAGAAAGACCCTGTCTTAAAATGTAGCTAAGTTACTTGGCAGGTAGGAGTCCCTGGTTTGATTTCTAGTACTGTATAAACTAGGGATGGTGGATTATTCCTATAATTCTAGCAGTTGGGAAGTAGAGGAAGGAAGATCCAAATTTCTGAGGTCATCCCAAGCTAGTGAATCTGAGGTCATTTTGGGAAACATGAGAGCCTGTCTAGAAGAAAGAGAAAAAAAACATTTGGCTTTTCTGAACAACATATGTGTCAACATCCCAATCTTTCTCATTTTTGTTTCATTCAGATCAAGACACACTCATAGAAAATGGACTCGGGATTTATTTGGGGTGAGGCTGCCAGGTGTAGGCCTCCAATGAATATTCAGAAGATGCTGATTTGATTAATTTACTCAAGTACCAACTCATGCAGAGAAGACAGCTCAACCAAACCGGACTGATTTCCTATACCTCAATAGGACGTGCTGACATTTTGTGAGCTACAGCTTGGGTTTGAGCTAGCTGTTCTTTGTTCTGAAGGCTAAATATGTTCATAAGCCTGGTTTTGAGATTCTGTTTTGCACTTTACTCCTTGGCTGTGTGGTGACGATCAAAGATCTGTCCTCTCTTATCCCAGTCTCAATTACAGAGCACATGGGACCTGATTGGGCCTCAGAGTCATTTCAAACTTCCAATATTTGATGGTTTAGGTGGCTACATACATTAAATAGCCTGACGCACTTGGGAAGCCTAAGACATACAGTAATGGCTCATGTAATGAAGTGTGGTACCCATGAAAACCAAGACAGGGCTATCAAGACAGCTGGGCAGGTGAAGGTGCTTGTCTCCAAGCCTGATGGCTGGAGTTCAGTTCTTGGGGCCCCTCTGGTGTATATTTTCACTTGAAGGAATGCGGTCTGAAAAGGAACTATTGGTTGGCTGAAGGATGCAGATCTTACATGTTTTCACCCAGAGTTCTTAATGATTAGGGATTTAACTTAAGACACATTATACATGCATGAATGTAGTACAGATAAAACACACCTATCTTCGCACCATCACTTCAACTAAGAATACATCCGGTAGCGACAAAACACATCTTTCTCTGTGGTCAATTTGAAGTTCCTCCACGGCTGGCCCTCTTTCTATGAGGTGTAGCCGGAAGGTCCAGGCTTCATAGCCAGAATGAGACTCAGATTTGAGTTCTGACCCATCTATCACTAACTCCGTCCTAAAGGGTTAGTTATAAGGATGGAATGAGACGATATTTGAAAGCACCCACTGTACAGAAGATGGGCAGGTGTCTTTATGATCTCTCCCTCATTTTCTTCCTGAGAACCTTCTAGTTTTCTTGGATTCCCAGTATAGATCCTCTCCTGAGAGTTTGCAATTCTGGTGCCTGATTGTTGGATATCACCTAATGTGAACTCACCCTGTTTCTAAATCTTTCCACATTTTTCTCTGTGACTCTCAGGGGATGTATTTGGACAAAATCCTCCCGGGAAGATTTTTGTCCTTCCATTTGTATATGTGTGTATACATGTTCATGTGTGTGCCAATGTATGTGAACATGTGCATGTGTGTATGTGCAGAAGCCAGAGGACGTGCTTGAGAGTTTTCCTCAGGCATTTCTCACCTGTACATTTTTATTTTAATTTAAAATTAAATTTGATTGAATGCATGTATATGTCACACACTTGAGCACTGATCCTTCTGTGACAATTAGGGGCCATCTCACAGGAATTCTCTCTCCTTTCACCAAGCTGGTCCTGGGGACTGAACCCTGGTCATCAGGCTGGGTGGAAAGCACCTTTATGGCTGAGTGGCTTTGTTGATCACCCTTCTTTTTTTTTTTTTTTTTTTTTTTTTTTTTCTTCCCTGAGATGGAGTCTTTCACTGGCCTGTAACTCACCAAGGTTCCAGGTAGGTAGGTGGTTAGTGAGCCCCAGGGATTCATCTTTGTCTCTGTCTTCTCAAGACTGGTATTACCAGCATGGATCACTAGAGCTTTTTTCCCCAACATTGAGTTCTGAGATCAAACTCATGACCTCCTGCATGCAGCAGAAGTGTTTGACTGACTGAGCTGTTCTCTTAACTCTGGGGAGACTTCTTGATTTGGTCTATTATTTTCGCTTTTGCTATATTATTTGATATTTGATTATGTACCACCTCATAGTTTTCTAAAGATGTTTAGCCTCAGTTGTTCTTTATCTCCAGTTATTCTGCAAGCAAATCTCTGGGTTGTATGTTCAGGCTAAATAGGGAATTATTAGTTTGCTTAGGGCATTTGAACTAAGAGGACTACACAGCATAGAATGAATTAGAAGCTCATGAAGGGACTTGGAAATGATTTCCACATAAGAAAGCACCGAAAACCTTGGGTCCTCTGTCTTAAAGGAATCAGTGGGAGTATAGGGGAAGCCTTCTACAAACTGTTGAAGAGCCCTTCTAGAGAAAAGGTACTGAAAAACTTCCAAAATTGAAACTATAAAAAGAACTTTCTATCACAGTTCTCTGGCTTTACAGCCACGCAGGCATAGACTGAAAAGTGATCTGTTTGGAGCATGGTATAAAACACTGGGGGATCGGAGAGACCATGGGGCTGGGGGATGCTGGAATTCCTCCTAAAGCTGGTTCTGCACTTTTGTCTGGACAAATGCTCCTTAATTTTATTTGCTGATGGGTAGACAAACGTCCTCACACAACAAACCTTGGGCAAGTGCTATCCAACTGGTATGTTCTAGAAGCCTTCAATTGGGAATCCCTCAAGGTTGTTGAACATATTTGGAAAAAATAAAAATTCCTCTCACAAGTACGAAATAATATATGATCAATCACCTTGTAAACAGTGTACATTAGTTACTTTTCTTGCTGTGGTTTACCTGAGGGATACAACTTAAGGGGTGAAAACCAGCTTGGGTCCCACAGTTGGAGGAAGTTCATCATGATGTTGAAGGCATGGCAGCAGGGAGGTAGCTGGTTACATTGCATCTATAGTTAGGAAGGAAGGGGGGGGCAGGGAGAGGGAGAGGTAGAGGACATGTGGGTACTCACTCATTCGTATACTACTAATACATGTAAAAAAAAACTTACACATCTGTGTCCTCCACAAAGTTACTTATTTATACACAGGCTCCAGTTTCTTCATTCATAAATAGTGAAATAATAATGACAGGATTCTTTATGGGTCATCCAAGTCACAACCCAATGAGATCAGTTGCCTGGCCAGTTCTGCTGGATGCCAGTCAGCTCTACTTGAGGGGACTAGTTATAAGCAGAAATCCCCTGCATGGAGTATAACACATAGAAGGTTCTGGATAAAGGTAAATCTGCTACCATCACTTAAAGCTGAGACTGGGCAATTGTATATGACAGGATATACAATTAGTTTGGGTAGCTTTGACAATCTTTATTACTGGTTCTATTTATGGAGGGTCCATTGTCTCTGTTTTTACCCTGACAACACACTTATTTCTGTGCAGTGCTTATTTAATGTGGAGTGTAAACCAGTGACAATAAAAAGAAAGCATGGAGGCTGTGGCTATTGTTCTTGATTGCCCACCATAATGATATAGTAAGACCCTTTTGCTAAAGACATCACATATTTTGGGTTCAGGATGTAGAAATATATATTTGAAACTAACCAGGATTTTTTCTCCCTAATGGCTAGCATTCATAGTGCCATGAAAAGTGTGTTATGCAGCTCTTGGCAGAGAAAAAAACCCATCAGGGTTCTTAGTGCTGTGTCCTGCATAGTACAATACCAGCTTGCCAGGCAAGATGTGCCCATTGGTGCAATAGTAGCATAGCTGTCATGTGGGTCACCAACTGCTTTCTGTTTGGATTTGAGGCTTGTTCCTTAGGAAGGAGTCCATGCCTGATAATAAATCTGATCAAAATTCCATGGCTTGTCCTAATGGGTATAAACTACCAGTGTATTACTAAATGACTCTGTTGACAAATGGATGTCTAAATATTTATGACTGTATCAATCCATTAGTGCTGCCTTCAACCTTGGTCAGAGAAGCTTCCTTCTGCACTGGGTAGCAGTCAATGCAGAGACTTACAGTTGGTCAAAGTGCTGAGATTAAGTGCCTTAGTGGTCAGCATTAGATGGGACATTTCTATCAGCTTGTCAATCCCCAAAGGCTAAGGGAGCACCGTGTAAGTGGGACAGAAAGAAGAAAGAGCTGGGTTTCTGTGAGATGCTCTTTCCTGTGGCACTGCACTGACCAACTCGTAGCACAACCTACACAAAAGCCGCACAAGATCAAGCCAGTTAAAATTCCAGCTCCAGAGACCTCACCCTAACTGGAGAGTTATCAGCAATTGATGGCTTCGGGGGAGCGATAGTCATTTTTTTGGGGGGGTGTGGATGCTGGGTGGTTTGGTGGTATAAGACAAAGAAATATTTTAAACCATCTGAACTAATAACCATTTTCATAGTTAGATATCTCCCATAGTTAACCTGGAACTTCTAAAGCTCCTGCTTCCACTTACTGAACGCTGGGTTTCATCATGCCCCGGATTATACAGGGTCATGAATAGAACCCAGGGCTTCAGGCACTAGGTAAATACTCTCCCAATTGAGTTATATCCTCCAAATCCCCTATGGCAGTGGCTCTCAACCTTCCTGATGCTGCCACCTTTTAATACAGTTCCTTATGTTGTGGTGACCCCCAACTGTAAAATTACTCTTGTTGCTACTTCATAACTGTAATTTTGCTACTGTCATGAATGATAATATGAATATCTGTGTTTTCTGATGGTCTTAGGTGAACCCCCCCATCCTCCGTGAAAGGGTTGTTCCATCCCCCACAAGGATCTCAACACATTGAAAATCGGTACAAAAGGATTTCTTCATGAAGGAGAGCTAGGCTAGAAGAAAAGGCACAGATTTGAGATGGATCAAATGTTTGGACAAAATCTGCAGTTACTTGGTTTACAAACCAGTATGGAGACCTCCATCCCAAGAAACATACATTTCTTAGATCCAAGTCTTTGGCATTGTCAAATCCAGGAGTAAAGCTCCGAAATCCTGCTAAGGCCTTCGCATCCTTTGGATTTGGTGGGTTTTATTCTCAGCTGCAGAACAGCTAACTAGAAGACAGAAGAGAAAACAGGAGGGGGAACTTGGTGTGGGCTCTTCCTGCACAGTCCTTTGGGAAGAACTTTGGGGAGCCCCTTGCCTGTGGCTTGACATTGAAGTAGAGTTTCCCTCCCAGCAGTTCACTTGAGTTCCTGATTTTCTGTGTCAGCTGTCGACGTGGTGGCTTTGGTGCCAACCCAAGGGTGTCTGAAATTTGTGTGGTCCCTGCAGTGCTGATGAATCAGATACCCTGTGATGTAGTGTTGACTCCCTTCTCAGAGCTTTCTCTTATGAAATACCCTGGATGATGAACTGTTTACTGTATCCCATTTTCCATCACCTTGAGTTCCTGTGAGATCATTCAGCTATTAATATGGTCTATTTATCACTTATCCATCAGGCTGTATCTATATGTTCCAAAGAGCCCATCAGATTGTCCCTAAGCACTCTGAACTTGTGCCCAGTGGGCATGCTGGGGCTTGTATGGGCTAAGAGACCTAGTTCTTGATCTAGTTTTATAGAGAGAAATTAGCATAAAGGGAACAGGTTTATAGGCAGCACTCAAACTTTAAAATGTTTCATATGCATCGTAATCAAGCTCTTAAAAAAACAACTCTGGAGGGAGCTGATTGCAATCTTTCTCCTCTCTCTTCTCAGCCTGCCATGTTTGAAGTTCAAGAGATACTTTCTCTGGGAACATAAAACACCTCGTCTAACGGTATATGTACCATACCACCCATTCAGTCATCCATCCTTTTTTCTCTGAAAACCTTGAGGATATGCCAAGCAGACTACAGCATCAATGCCCTTGCAGAAGGCATGTTCCCAGGGTCCCACACCGTGCTTTTCATGTCTGGGCCAGAACATAGAGTAAAGGGAGGGACCACTTTCTAAGAAGGTGCAGAGTATGCTAGTTGTTGAAAGCACACAAACTAACTCCATTCATTGTTAGCCATAGCAAATCTTGTGGGAAAAGTAAGCGTCACCTACTAAGGTGATGCTGTTAAGAATAGTCCATTTAAACTGGCATATCTCCGTCACACCGGGAGTTGCGTCTACAAATCACTATCAGGTTGTGCAGCAACACCATTTACACATGTCTTTCCTCCGCCCTGAGACCCTGGACTTTCCCCTCGCTCATGTGTGCTGTATGTAGCTGAGGCCCATGGATTGCACACATCACACATCTGTGAGTGTGGTCTGACATCTCTGGAACAGATGATAATTGTGCTGGAATGTCAAAAGGCTGGAAGTCCTGACCTAGGGTTTACATAATCATAAAATGTGTTTCTGAATTTGTCACTGTAACAAATGATTGAGCTAATCAACTAGGAAGGAGAAACAACTTCTCTGGCTCATGTTTTCAGAGGATTAAGTCCACTACTAGGACTTCTGGGCCTCAGGTGGTGATGGTGGTGGTGGCAGTGGTGGTGGTTGTGTGTGTATGTGTGTGTGTGTGTGATGGGGATCATGGATGGAAATCATGGGGAGCATGCAGTTGAAAAACACTGATTAGGGAATGAGGAGAATGGAAAGGGAAAGTTCCCAGAATCCTCTTCAGGAACATGACCAATGACCTAAAGACCTAATAACAGGTCCCATCTCCTATAAGTTCAACCACATGGTCCAATCTTAACACAAGGGCCTTTAAAGAACTCTCAAGATCCAAACCATGAACCAGGCTTTTCTGTGCTCCTAATTAGTTTTTCTTCTCACTGTCGTTTCTCCTTGGCAGTCCCAGCGAGGATGTGCAGCCTCCAAGAGTTTGTCACAGAGATCATTTCCACACTGGGAATTTTAATTCTGCTGTCATTTCATAAAAACTGGTGACTTCCACAATTCATTTTATTTTTCATTCTGTCTTGTGGACATGAAATTCTGAATATCCATGGACCACTGGTTACTGAGCAAGGGTGAATTCTGGGCTTGCTGAGACTGAAGGAATGCTCACTGTGTGGGTCTGAGACTCTGTCCTGTTGTCAGAAAATGGGAATATAGAAAATGGTATTTCCAGTCTTTTAAAAAATATTATTTTGAAGTTCTCTCTCTCCTCTCTTTGCTCTCTCTTCTCACCCTCTCTCTCCCTCCCTCCTCTCTCTCTTTCTCTCTTTCCCTCTTTCTCTTTCTCTGCCATGATCTTACACATGCCAGCCAAGCACTCTACAACTCATCTCCATGTCCACCTCCACATGGTCACGTCTTGCTTTGCTTCCTCATTAAAAGTGAGACTGCAACTCGGCTCCCAGAGACTCATTCTTTCTTCCACTTTAAAAAAGTATTTTCCCATTCTAAATCAGATTGGGAAACCATTTTCAACTTCTTATCTGTTTCCTTCCTTATTTTGAAGCTGGCCTCACAGTCCCTCTGAAGCAGCCAGTGATCTTCCCACCTCCAGTAGCTCCAGGACATGACAATTGTATGAACTGCAACTCACAGTTTGAATGGTGTTGGGGGACTGAACCCAGGTCTTTGTGCATGTTAAAGAAGCACTCTGCCAGCTGAGGTGCATCCCTAACCCAATATCTTACCATAAAAATAAAGTATTCTAGGTTACCCTTCAAGGGCCTTAATACAAAGAATGCCTCATTTCAGTGCTTAAGCCCTTTAGCATGCAACTGATATACAATTGAATTTTTCTTCATTTTTACTACTCATTCATTTATGGCACTTGTGTGTAGAGGCATGCGTGTATGTGAGGGTCAGAAGACAACTTGTGGAGGTTGGTTCTCTCCTGCCATGATATGGCTACTGGAGATCCAACTCAGGTCATCAGGCTTGGCAGCAGGTGCTTTACCTGCTGAGCCATCTCACAGGCCCCACATTCTATCCTTTTATAATATTTTGGAAGTAGGTTCTGCTATTATATCCTTTGAGTCATAATAACTAAGGGAAATTGAAGCAAGAATGAGAGATGCTGTTTTATAATACAGTAAATCACAGGGTTGAACCTAGTCAGTCAGATGGGTTAACCTTCTACCATTGAAATGAAATTATTACTTTAGTTCAGGAAATTACTGCTATGTGCTGGCAGAAGAATGAACAAGACGGCACAGGCAAGCAGTAATTTTTGACACATAGGTTAATTTTATGAAGTGTTTTATATATTTTCAATAAAATATATAGGTAATTAAAAATTGAACTGGGGTGCTTTTGGGATTTATAATAATTAGCACATGCTCTGCACTGTATATTTTCAAAAGCTTTATGCATTGTTAATTAACTAGGAGTGAGGTAGTGAGTGTGATTATACCCATTTTACAGGTGAGCAGCCTGAACCATGAAGCACTTAAGAAAATTGCCTCAGGGCTCCCAGCAAACCAGGGAGAAGACAGGTTGAACTGAAGAGCCTGGGATGCCTGCTCTCGCTTCATCTCTCCTTCTGCCACCAATAGTTGTGTGTTGTTCCTTTACTCGGTGGTAGGAGACAGATGCAGGTGTGAGCATATATCTTGTCTTCCATTTTGGAATGATTTTAATTCATACTTTGTTTTAATTACAAGGACATGCATTTTTTTCTAGATTCTGCTGACTGGCCATGTCTCTTGGAGAAGGTGTGTATTATTCTTTATTTTTGTTTATAGATAGGGAAATAGAAGCCCCAAACAGCAGCTCTCAATGCTAGGGACTCATGGCAAACCCAGATATAGGGATGCCAGATGACACAAGTGGAGCCCTGGCCTTCCCCTGGCACCTTGCTCAGGTCATTGTGGGCCACTGGACCAGTGAAAACTGTGTCCCACAAAGCAGCAGAAGCTCCCAGCCAGGATTTGCCTCCTGCCTTTAGAGCACATGCATGTGCATTTCTATACCCTGCTGGTCCTCATCATGAAACAAAACCTTCCAAAAATACCAAGCCAATGCCAATCAGACTCAAAGCTCCATTGCCAAAAAGCACTAAAAGCAATGCTTTTTCTGGATGAATTTTTTTTACCCATCCCCCTCTTAGCTTACCCCCCGTCTCCCCCAAATATAAAAGTCTCAGAATGTACTTTCTGTGCTTCATGTGTATGTACCTAAATTTTTTGTTTGTTTGTTTGCTTGCTTGCTTCCTTTTGAGATAGGCCCAGTATGTAGATCAGCCTAATCTGGAATTCATTAGGAACCTGGGGCTGGCTTTAAACTCACAGTTTTCCTATGTCTGCCACCCAAGTGCTGGGTGTGTTCAGCACCACGCATGGATCAGTCTCTTTAGACACAACGTATACAGAGAATGCTTATTTTTTTCTTTTGCTTTGAGCACTCAACAAGGCCAGGAATTCTCTTGTTCCTATTTTTTTTTCTTAGTCATGGTTACCAATCTGAACCATGAACATTAAATGACAGACAATCAACAATTCCCTAAGCCAACACTATCAACTTCCTTATGACTAGAGCAGAGATTAAGGTAGGGGCCAAATTTCAGGGGGAGTCAAGTTTCTAGGATGGAGATACAATTGGGATTGATATGGTAATTCTTTTCTGTTTTATGGAAGATGGAAGATGGAGGCACCTACAGAAATCAGGGATCCTTGCCCCAAATAGTGTCTGCATTGACAGGAAGCTGAATGTTTCTTTGCCTTTTTATTCTTTGTGTGTGTACCTGTGTGAGGGTGCACTTGTTTGGAGGTCAGAGTTGATGCCTAGTATCTTGTTTCTCTCTCTCTCTCTCTCTCTCTCTCTCTCTCTCTCTCTCTCTCTCTCTCTCTCTCTCTCTCCACTCCTTATTTTTTGAGGTAGGCTCTTTTACTTAATCTGTGTTTCACTGATTCAGGTAGGTTGGCTGTGCAGCAAGCCCTAGAAATCCTCTTGTTTCTACCATCCCAGAACTAGAATTGCTATTGTGTGCTGCTGTGACCAGCTTTTTATATGGGTACTGGGGATCTGAACTCAGGTCTTCATGATTATATGCTAAGCACTTTAATCAACTGAGCCATCTCGACAGCCTGCCAAAGGAAACTCTTCAGTGATGCTTTTTGCTTGAGGGTGGTGTTGGATTTAGAGAACCTTGAATTTCATCTTTTTATTTTTTTATTTTTTGGCATGGTCTTGCTATAGGGTTCAGGCCGGTCTCAGATTCACAATTGTGAGCTTCCTTGCTATGCTCAGCACACACATGGTGACATGAAAGTAAGGTAGAAATGGAGATGAAATAGAACAAGGCTGCTCAGGGACTGAGAAGAATGTTTTAGAAAGTCATGACAACTGTAAGATAGAAGCACGAACACCCTAATATGAAGACACAAAGAAGACTCCTTGCCCATTTCCTTTTGGCATAAAACCAGAGGAATAAAAATCCATGTATTATCAGAGTTAGGGACAGTTGATCTAAAGTCTTCAGTGACCATAGAGTGGAGTGGGACACACAGAGAACGGAAACACAGTTGCAAAGATCAAACTGAAAGTAGACTTACAAGAGAGATTCCTTATGCTTCCATGGAAAGAACAGAGTAAAAGGATGTCCCCCGCCCCCCAACCCCTGCCCAATCTTCGAAGCTTCTTGTGTTGGAGAGAGTAACTGTATAGGACAGAGAAGTGGAACTCTGTCTGGTAGTTAGCTACACTTTAACATTTTCATGTAGAAATACCATGTTTGATATTTTTTGAAAGTTATTGTTCCATCAGAATTAATTTGCCTTACAGGAGTTCTCTGAGAGATGCTCCAGTATTGTCTCAGTTTCCAAACAATGGGTTAGAGAGGTTAGCGGCCTAACAGGGCTCACTGGTTAAGGACTGGAGCCTTACCAGTACTCTCAGGTTATTCTGTTCTGCTTTTCTTATTATTTTATTTGCAAACCTAAAGGCTGGAGGATGAAACCAGGTAAGCCGTGTTAACATCATGGTGTCTGCTACTTCACAGATCCTTGGTCATAGGGTCACAGTTATACTTCATGACCACTCTGTCCTCTAATGACCAACTTCTGTTTAACCTGTGCCATCAATGTTAGCCACAGAATCAGAGGACCAAATGATTCCCTCTCCTCCCCTTCCCCGTCTCCCTCCCCCCTTTTTTGAGACAAGGTCTCACTATGTAGCCTAGCTGATCTGGAACTTTCTATGTAGACCAGGCCAGCTAATACACAGCCGCTTTTCTGCTGCTACCTCCAGAGGGCTGAAATTATAGGTATGTGGCGCGAAGCCTGCCACCAACATTTTTTCTACTTAAGATAAGTAGCACTGGTATTTTCCGATAATACTGTACTGATTTACCTGTCTCTGATTCTCATTGTTTTGTTTTGAAACAGGGTTTCATGTAGTTCCAGCTCAGTATGACTGATCTTGAACTCATCATCCTCTTTCTTGCAGTTTCTAATTACATATGACTCCTTACTCTTCTCTGATTATTTCTGCCATACTTGAAGCTGTGATTTCCACTGCCCTTGCCCCATGCCCACCATATATCTAGGATCAGCATCATCAGAAGGAAGTAGTACATTCTGTCCCCATTAACATTTCCCATGTCACCACTAGATTTCAGTTGTCTTCCTTTGGGTGGCTTTGTAGGTGAAGGGGGTAGTGTAATACTTTCTCTAGGAGGCCTCTGTTCCTCAAGCCCAAAGGCAGACTGCAACCAGCGATATAAACAGTGTAATCTTAAATTACTCATTTTGGAAATGCATATGCAAACAAACACAGATTTTAGGCCTCATTTGGGAGACAAGAACATTGAACTTCATGTTCCTTTGATTTTTATCAGCAATTTATCAGATCGAGAAAATTAGTGGGACTTATTTAGCAATGGGTAAGGAAAGATGGAATGGGTGTCTCCGCCGACTAAATCATCTCACATCTTTCCGCCTATTTCTTCCTATCTGGAAAGCAAGCCCGCCTTAGGATATAATTCAGACTTGCTTGCTAGCACTTTCCAGGTTATGGTGAAGGAGGATGGAGGAAACCCTGGCTCCAGCGTGCATGAAACATGTGCTGTCAAACCTCTGCACTAGCTAGCCTGTGGTCCTCAGTCAATGCTAAGGTGGGCTCTGCTACTATGTTCTTGATCTTGAACCTGTTGTTAGGACAACCCAGAAGAAGAGAGAGACCTGTGCACTGAATGACATGTTTTTTCTGCCATGGTTTGCTACTCTTTGCTCAAACTCACATGAAAGAAAGCTGGGTAGTAAAGAAAAGAGTAATGGAATGGTGCACAGGTCCTATAATTTACGTCTCTCCAGAAGATGAAGTCCAAGGCTGGGGCTGAGGTTTTGGTTGAGAGAGTGCTTGACTAACATGCTTGGAAGCCCTAGGTTCCACCCCCAGCACCATGTATAACCCAGGTGTGGGTATCCACCTGTAATCCCAAAACTTCAGAGATGGAAACAGGAGTTCAGGGTCATCCTTGACTATACAGCCGATTTTAGGCTAGCCTGGATACACAAGAACCTTTCTCTCTCTCTCTCTCTCTCTCTCTCTCTCTCTGTTTCTGTTTCTCTGTCTCTGCCTGTTTAGGTCTGTCTTTGACTCCCTCACTCCCTTCCCCGTTCCTCTCTTCCTTTCTTTCTCTTTCTCCCTCCCTCTTTCCCTCCTTCCCTCCTTTTCTCATCTTCTCCCATACAAACAGAAAAAGATGCACCCTGATATTTGGGCCAGTTCATCAGCACCGATCAGCAAAAAGTCTGCATCGGCTATGACTCATCTATGGAAAGGTGTTACAGACTTCACTGTGATTTCTCAAAACCAATGTCAAATGCTTCTGAGGTGCTGTTCTCTCTGCTTGTAAGGGGTCGGGGTGGGCACACCTTGACGTTGTGTGTGGTTATTTTTCACCAAATAGGCATGCATTTATTTAAGCAAGGGTTTTCTATGTGCTAAGTTATGCTCTCTCTGTCGCAGGTCCTGTCTTTTGATGTGATGCTATATACTGATGGGAGTTGAAAATGCTCTGCACATTTCCAAACTCCAAGTCCCAAACTGCAGTTTGGGAGCTAACTGGCTGCTACAGGGAGTCCTGGCTTTGACAACACAAATGACAATAAAAGAAGAATAAATAACCATAAAAGTGCTGAGCAAGGAAAACGTGTGGCCTGCTTCCTCCAAGTGTGGCAGCGGCCTGCTGCTCTTCCTGCTAGGTAGCCTCAATTTGTGCCTGACTATCTTATTTTAACTTTGAGAGAGAGAGAGAGAGGAGAGAGAGAGAAGAGAGAGAGAGAGAGAGAGAGAGAGAGAGAGAGAGAGAATGAGAGAGAATGAATCTGCAGAGTATAGGACAATTTTGGGTATCTTCCTCAATGACTTGCTATGCATGTTCTTGAGATTCTCACACAGGACCTGGAGTTACCCAGCTATTGTTAACTGATCATTGAGCTCCAGGGAGCCGTCCAGGGAACCGTTGGTCTCTGAGACCTCTCTATTGCTGGGAATACAAGCTTCTCCTCCCATATCTGGCTTTTCCCATGGGTGTGAGGCAAGCCAATCGAACCATCTCCTCGTCACCTTTTGTTATGCTTTTGAGCAAATAAATCATGTGTTCTTTGGGCAACAGTTCATCTTAGATGGTGTTCCAGTCTGTCATGAGCGTCTGTGGCCTGAAGCAGCATAGGTATTGCAAAGAAATCTTGCTTCAGATACTCACCATTGGCTTCAGAGTATTCAGAACTGGTGTTCAAATCAAATTCTTCAGAGCTTAATAACCCCGGGGAGAAAGTGATTGTAGTCAAGGTAGGAGAATTAAAAAAAAAAAAAAATTAACACAAACTAAGGATTTAGAAATACAGGCTCCATGTTTTTGGCTGAGCTTCTGGATTCTCTATTTTGAGCCAAACATTGCAACACTTAGCATAGGGTATCTTGTTTTTCTGCTCTACAGAGTGGCCTGAGAGCTACCAGGGAGGCCGTTGAAGATTGCACATGGAAACGCCTGCCTCTCTACCACACTGGTTGGTGGAGACCATAAAAGAAGCGCAAAGTTAATTGTGCTCATTGCTAAGTTCATGCTGTGTAAGCATCAGCATTGTCTGTTTTAATGCAGGTCTTGGCCAGGGTCCTGTGAACCATTAATTAATATCATGGCTTGGCTGTCAGCAGGTAAACAGGGGTGCTAAATTTCATCATTTCTCTGTCAAGTTCAAGTGTGGATTTGAAGTCCTAATGAAAGTGGTGATTGAATGTCTTTTTCCTTCATGCTGATCACAGACCCTAGCGGGTCTTCAGCTTTACTGAACTGTTAATGTGCTGGACATCTTACTGGATTATGTTTGCTATGAGCTCTGTTTGCGTCGTCTGGTTCGGAGACTCAGGAAACCTAGAGTTTCTTTGCTGAAAATCCATACGAATTGTTTCCAATCCCATGGTAGTGTTTGTTTGTTTGTTTGCTTTTTAATTTAAATCCATATTTGGGAGTTTGAAAGTCAACGCACCCAAATTCACTTAAGTGTTAATTCACATCCTAAATTTTCTCAGAGATCTCTCACCGAGGTAGAAAATGGACATTATTTTAGATTTGGGCAGTGGTGGGGCTACCAGAAGAGTCCATCTCAGGAAGAGTTATGACTAAAAAAAAAAAAAAATCTCTATTGTTTCTTCCAGCACTCCAGTTTATGGGGCTGACATCATTCAGAGATGAGAGAGAAAATTCTGTGGCACCGTTTCAAAAGCCAAACACCTCTGACTTACTCACTAAGTTAATAACAACACAAGAACTGTTAAAGATGTACCAAGCTCACTGGAACTGGAATTACAACAGAGCAACTGCTCACTGTGCCCAGGGGGAAAAGCTGAGCACACAAGAGCTTCCAACAGGATCAGGAATGGGCAGGAAGGGGACCCAAGACAGCATAAGGTCTGCACAGAAACCCACACTGAAGGTGCCCAGGGATCCCGCGGCAATTGGGGTATTTTCTTAACTGCCTCATATATTTCCTCTTTCCCTACCACTTGGTTCAGGAATACATGGAATATCTCATTACACCTGGCTTCGCATGAGCCCCACTACAGTTTCCTTTAACTCTCTGTCTCTGTCTCTGTTTCTGTCTCTGTCTCACTACCTTGCTCCCTCCCCCTCCCCCTCCCCCTTTCCCCCTCTCCCTTTCTGTGTCTCTGTCTCTGCCTCTCCCTCCCCCTCTCCTCCCCACTCCTACCCCGATCTGCATCCGAGTGAGTTCTTTACGAAGTCCTAAGTCATCAAAAGCTTGGACCCTTCTACATCTTCCCTCCTCGTTACCAACTCCTCCCTGCCCCTGACTTGTGACAACCTTACAGCTTTCCTATATCTCCCAGTGTCAGTTTTGCAAAGAAGAAATAAAAGAAGTCAACCGAAAGGACGAAGGCAAATTTTGTTCTTACTGTTAATATTCTAAATGCTACATTTCTATTGTCTGCCAGCTTTTCATGTCAGGAACGAGTTTCTCTGAAAAACTGAGAGATGTTTTATGTTTTCTCAGCTGTATGGTTTTTAAGACAGCCTTGGAATCATTTATTGGCATTTCTCACTGAACTTTTGTTTTTATAGGTGTGTAAATGTGTTATCGAAGATATTTTGGCTTTTACCAGAGAGTCAAGTTTGTAGGCTTTAGTTAAGGAGATATGGTCTCTGCCCGTCCTTTTTCTCTTTTTTAAAATTTGTTTTCTTGAAAGAGATGGAATGAGGTGGCCAACAGGGGCTCTGGAGTTTTGCACTGAGGTCTTTGACGTCATTTATCTTGCTTGAGGTTGTTTGCACTAAAAAGCTAAAATTCCAGCACTTCTGACAAGACATTTCTTTCTATTTCTTTCCCCTCCCCTCTGACTATAGCACATCTAGACCTTAAAGTGATTGCTGCTATTTCTTCTCCATTTCTCCTGAAGCATCACCCCACCCCCCACCCCCGTTTGTTTCAGATGTCTCTGGCCATATGATGTAAGCAATGACTCCAAAACCTGGTTACTTATCTGAATGATGAGGGAGGGAGGGTGCAGGTTCTGATTTCTAGGCAGGGGGCCTAAGGATGTATGCTTTAACATCTTCCATGCTGGTCCTGCTGCAAAGTGTGTCTGAAAAACCTGATATGCAGTAAGCATGGAAAAAGACGGGGTGGGAAAAGCAGCCTTGGTCCAATTGCCCAGTGGCTCACTTACAGGTAGATTAGACAGACATTCATCGAGTACCCACTGTGTGCTGGCATGAGACCAGGCAATGAGATGCTGAAATATATAAGATCTAGCTCTGCCTGTGAAGTCCTCATCCTCTCGTGAGACGTGTAAACAGATACTTTCCATTTCATGTGGTTGTTCTGAGGCAGAGTTGAGGAGCCTGAGCCAAGTTCAGGGTTTGGAGAAGGTTTCCTGAAGACTGACTTTCTGTGGGCCTGGAAGACATTGATAGAAAAGTCAGGGAGCGGGAGTCTGAGGGATGTCTGGGACAGATATGAGAACGGTGGGGATAGTCCCAAGGGGCATCTGAATACTCAGTCAGGGATGTCTTGGTGCAACACTTTGGATAATCGTCTCTCCTTAATCCTCTCTTTTCTTGGAAACTTGGAGCATCAGATATCAGTGCAGGAGAAGAAACCAAACCGTGAGCTTTAGTTGGAGTAGCCGGGGCGACGTTTGCTTCGTGTTGAACTAGCTTCTCCCCTGTAGTACAAAACAGAGGCTGCTATTGTTTCCTGGGTGTGGCTAGGGTTCTATAAAAACATAAAGTATGAGATGCTCAGTCCTAGTCTTGGAGCTCAGTCTACAGCATGCTCCTTTTAGACCACAGTGGTGAGTACATAGTGAATTGTCTGTGGCTGCTAAATATCCGATGAAATAATTCAGAAGAAGACCCTTTGTAGATGGTTAAATGAAACAGGATCTAATACAGCAAACAGAACGAGCAGGATGTATTGAACAGAAAAAGTGTAAAGTAGAGCTACAGCTCAGTTAGGAGAGCACTGTCCTAACATTCAAAGGGCCCTCGATCCAATCCCTAGCACCATATAAATCAGCGTGATGCACATGACTGAAATGTCACTATTCCAAAGGCAGAAGTAAGTGGATCAAGAGTTCAAAGCCATCCTCAGTCTCAGCCAGTTCACGACCAATCTGGGCTACAAGAGACCCCTGTCTCAAATAAACAGAAAGGACTTCAGCGCAGAGAATTTGGTATTTGCAAATTCCTTTAACAAACTCCAACTCTTACTAGAGAGTGCCCTCTCTCAACAGTCTGTTCCTTAGTTCAGCCATCTGAGTAAGAGGCACAAACTCTGTACACATCTCACAAGGTATCATGTGATGGAAGCATGGCAACTGATGAACAGTCCTTGCTGTTGGTTCGACAGTCAACACCTCGTTGCTATGGTGATGATTATGAACATCATCCTTAGGAAGTGTTCAGGAAGGAGAAAGAGCATCCGTGCAAGTGGGGAAGAACCTTCAGAGCCAGGGGCAATGTGGGGGTTGAGAAGGAGATGGGAGGAATCTCCATCCACCCTGAAATGTTTTCTTTTCATAGACTCATAGGGTGTCAGGATGGGAAGCAACAGTGAGGGCGGAAACCTCATTATTGATCCACGATCAGCTTGTGCTGCAGTACTTCTTTCTCTCAACACTCATTGGCCTTCCTTTGAGAACCCTCACAGGCACAGATGGGATGAGAGGCAATGGAGAAGAGATCACTAAAAGTGAGGCAAAATCAAAACACCAACTTACACAGGACACGAAAGTAAATAACCCCACGTATAACTAATGAGGTCTGTGTACTTATATATATATTTAAAGTCATTTTCCAAACAAAAAACTAAAGCATGGGCCAGAGAGATAGCTCAGAGAGTAACAGGCCCGTGGTGAACAGGCCTGGAGACAGGGATGGATTCTCAGAATGCTGATGTTGGTGGAAGAAGCAAACGGACCCCACAATGCTGTCCTTTGACCTCCACACACACACACCTCGGTGTGCAAATGCTCCCCACACTAGTCATACATAGAATTTACGATGGAAGTTATAAAAGATATAAAATCCAAATAACGTGTAAACTGGTGATACATGAACCAAATACAGGGTGAGCCACGTAACTACACTGGGCTGGAGGAGAGCGTTGTGTGTTCATCAGCCATTCCCGGAGCTTTCCCTACCCCACATCGAAACCGTCATTCCGCCTTATACAGCAATCATTTCTGTGTCTTTCTATATAGTTTTATCATCAAAGTGTGCTTCCCTAACTGCTCAAGTTGAAGTTTTTTGTTTTTTTAAAGTATGTAGTCTTTTTTAACATGTGAGGAGTTTAAAAGCTCACCGAGAGAACTTCCACAGCACTCCTGGGGACAGAACAACCCTGATGAGAGAACTTAAGCACAGGGCTGGTGGTGTTCACGAGGTGAGACTGGATTGGTCTGAGGATCTAGGATGAAGAGGGGAATCTTGGACCTCCCACCAGGAAGGAGCAGGTGTGGACAATTGTCCCATGGCTTTGGTCTCTTTGACCATCTTCCTCTATCTGGCATCAGGAAAGACCAGGAAAGACTTGGGCAAATGTCTGTTAGTCTTTGCAGAGGCAGGTGTGAGGAGGAGCCCTAGGGAGGCCACGAAGATCTTTGCCACCTCAAAAAAACACCTGCGGATCTTTCTGACAAGGTGACGTGACACTTTGGGGTTTTCAGTCTGCCTCAACACTGGAACTACAAACCACAGGACCTTTAGGCTGAGGGTGGGGACACCCAGAAAGGGCCAGCCCTTACCTTTCCTGTTGAAGAAAAGAGTCAAGAAGAAAAAAAAAAATTGAAAATATGAGAGAACAAGAGATGGCTCAATCAACTGTGGGAAAGACAAAGCAAATAAAACCGGGAAGGATGCTCTCTGGTGGGCCTGGGCATCTGTGAGAAGTCTGGGGGACTGGTAAAGAGGCTAGCTAGCATTTGTGAAAGAGCACCAGAGATACAGTTCACTCTTTTGGCTGAGCCTGCTAAATTTTGATGAAAAAGTAAAAAAAGAATTAAAAGAAGTTTTTTGGCTGCAGCAGAGCCACATGACACAGCATGAGAAGGGAAAGGAAAACTCAACTCCAAACACCAAGCTTGTATTCTCTCTGTGTGGGCAGAAGGTTTTATTACCATTATTTTTTATTTTTATTTCATACATCATTAAAAATCCTTTGGCTCTTTCCCTAAGTCAGCGCACTTAAAACAAAAAATGAGGAAGGAAAACACTAAAGAAAAATCCAATTTTGATTATGTGTAAGAAGGTGCTATAAAAGCCTGGGCCGGGGACTCTCTCCACAGATCCTACCTAGCTAGCTCTGGAGAAATGCTTCATACTGCCTAAAATGTTTCAGTCTTCCCTAGCTCTGAGAGATTTTGAGTGTATAAGTCAGGAAGTGCTTGGGATACGGAATGTATACCGTTTCTGTGGCCTTGGGCGAGGTGCTTAACCTTTGGGTGCCTCAGTTTCCCGCTCTGCAAAATAGGGATAATGAGACTTAATGACCTCACCGTGCTGAGGTAAGGATTAATTACTTGATGTTTGTAAATGGCTTTGAAGCCAGAAAATGCTACAACAGAGCTAGGCATTAGTATTAATAATACATTTCAACTGAGTTAATACTTGTATCGGCTGTCTTGGATTTCCCTGGCAGTTTCATCTGGGGACTTACTTTTCAGCCTTGCTCATTAAAATGAAATAAAAAGGAACATTGCTGTCAGACAGTAGCTCTGCTCTTCGGTGTAAAGATGAACTCATTCCTGTCCCGAGTAAAAGGATATCTTTTCTAGGGGGCATTCAATAGGAATGCCAAATGTCAAAATGGAACAGGAGACACAGTGTGATTCCTTAGCAGCTCAGACATGTAAAAAATGCTGGTCACACACATACAAGAGAAGCTCGCAGATCTGGGAGGAAACCACTTTCCAGAATTGATTCAATTCCTATGGTCTGGACCTAACCACAGAGTGTTTTATCTGTCCTCTGTCTTGGGTTGTTTTTCACCCATAGGTCCCCTTTTCCGGCCTCCACCCCTTCCTGTGCTAGGTCACTTTGTGCTGTGTGCTGTATGTGCATTTTAAGTCTCCTGTGAGATCCATGTTCATCTCCTTCCCTCTAAGTCATATCAGAAAATCCTTCTTATTTTGCCCACTGAACTCTGAACCATCACTATGACATGAATAATCCAGTGGGTGGGTAGCACAGCAGAGGCTCTGGTTCCTAGCGGATGTTCAAGATGTATGTATCTAGTTAGAACTGGATCTTGGAGACTTCCTGAGGACCTGATGTTGAGAACCTAGAAAGACTGCATGGCAACTCAACAGGATGTGAATGCATGAGTCCGCTTCCAAAGTTGAGGCTTCCAATTAGCCTTTGGTTGACTATGGATGCTAAATAATTATATCAGCCTTATTTCTGTTACTATATCAAGATACTAGAGGCTTGGTAGTTTCTAAAGAAAGGAGGTTTATTTATCTGAGAGTTCTGTGTGTTCAAGGGCGTGGTCCAACAACCGTCTAGTTTTGGGGAAGATTTCATGATGAATGAGATACTGCAGGAGAGACAAGAAGTGAGCGGAGGCCAAGCTTCTTCTATAAACAAGCCACTTGCTAGAACTAATTCAGGATCCTATGAGAACTTCATTAATGCCTTCGCTGAAGTCCTCAGTGAGTCAATGACTTCCCATAGGACCCTCCTGTTAAAGGTCCCACCACCTCTTAACACAGAAAGGCAAGCAGTCGAGTGACATAGTTAAAGCATTTCTAACATACCGGAATGATTTTCCCACAAGGGATGCTATGTTAGTACCATTATTTAATTGAACTCCTATTCTGTGGCTGTCAGTGAAGACCTCCTCATGGCTCCATCAGAGCCATGCAGAGAACTGGTTAGAAGCACAGAAACTCAGGCTCAGGTTTGAGAAGCATAAGAATCTAGTTCAGGAGCTTCTTGATCAGCGAGGCATCTCGTAGTCTGTAGCTGTACAGTTGGGCAGTCAAACAACAAAAGCTCTGAGCTCAGCCTGGAAAGTCTGAGTGGTCTTTGCAGTTGGTAAAGGCCTGAGAGGGAGGGTAGACTGTTTCCTTTACACTCTGTCCTCAGAACTCATTTCCATTTCCTGATCACAGGGCACCTGGCTTCCCATGCCTTTCCCTCTGATTTTCTCTTATCGCCTCCTAGCCTGGCTTCTCGAGCCAGTTGGAAGCTCCATTGGGGGAATGAAACCACATCTCTGTGCTTATGGCACTGTTCACTAAAGCTCTCCTGGTACCATGTACTCAGGAGCCTCTCATAGGTGGATCACCACAGGGCCTAGCTCGTGTGTGATTCAGGATCAGTATGTGGTGATGGATGGTGAAGGTATTTGAAAGCTCTTCTGTTTGGATGTTGAAGGTAAAGTTCTGGTTGCCAAGAACTTTATGAGAATATAACTCTGTTGTCATCCATCAGATCCACTTTTAAAATTAAGATTTATTTTACTTATAATGATGGATATGCATGTTTGTCTGTGTGTTGGTATATGGACGTGTGAGCGCATGTGCCCTCAAAGGTCAAAAGAGGGAGTCAGGTCTCTTGAAGCTGGACTTATAGGAGGTTGTTTGCCACTTGATATTGGTGCTGGGAACTGAACTCAGATCCCGTACAAAAGAGTCCAGGCTCTTAATTGCTGAGCCATCTCTCTAGTCCTGTAGACATTACCTTTTAAAAGGGCCATGCTTAGGTTGGGGAGATGGCTCAGCTGGTAAAGAATTTACTATGTAAGTATGAGAATCCTAGTTCAGTCAGATGTTGGTATTCCCTTGTAATCTCAGTGCTGGGAGGGAGAGACGGGTGGATGCCTGGGTCTCACTTACCAGCCCATCCAGCTGAACTGGTGAGCTCCATGTAAAAATCAGAGATCGTGTCTCTTCCTGCAGAAGCACACGAGTGGCTAACCTCTAGTCTCCATAAGCAGCCACGTAAAATGCCTCACACGTATACAGAGGCAGGCTTACAGAGAACACTGAACAGCGGTCACTGGGAAATTGTCTTCACGTATTGAGTCTTCTTGGCAACTGTGCAGCTGAGCTCTTCCTGGTCTTGTTAGACACACCACCTGAATTAGCATGAGCAGAGAGTCAGTGACTGTTCTCTCTATGCTAAGATTCTTCTGAATCTTCATCTTTGGCACCTCAAGCCCTCTGCCTGGAGTCCTGGGTCCTTGACTGTTGGAAAGACTTAGGATTTAATTGTGAGAACTCCTGGTTTCCTTCAGCAGATTCTAGAGATGATTTAAGTAATTTGGCTTGGGGTAATTGAGGCCCAGGGGCTTGATACTGCCCTTTGAGAAGGATAACTAGCAGGCACGGTGACAGGGCTGGCTCCTGTTGCCCTGTATCTCACTGTCTGCAGGATTCCCTGGTGCCAAGCAATCTTGAACTGATATCCCAGGGATAACAGTAATTAGGATCTTCAAAGTACTTGGCAAACATTCATTAGCCACTCCCAGGGAAGAGAAGAGAGAAAAGAGGAACAAATAACACACAATCACTCCCATTTTGCAGATACTGAACATCAAGGCACAAACAATGACTTCTTGCCTAAATCCATACTTTAAGAAAAGCCAGTGTTTGTGCATGTTGTATATACACACACATCTGTGAGAACTGGGTGTATGAGTGAGCTGTTGTCCTCTGCACCTGTCTCCCCTGTGTTTATAAAAAATTTAAAATGATTCCTTCATAACTTCACATATATTTATATTACATTAATCAAATGTCTCCTCTTCGTCTCACGTTTTAAGATATGATCTCTCAGCATAAGCTCACAGATAGGCTGGACCGGCTGGTTTGTGAGCTCCAGGGATGCTTTGCCTCCCTGTCCAGTGTGGGACTCACCCACGGCTGGCTTTCCATGTGGATGCCAAGGATTGAGACTCAGGTCCTCATGCTCACACGGCAAGCACTCTACCAAGTGACTTACCTCTCTAGTCTTTAAAATTACATCAGAAAATTCTCTGGGATGTTTGTGTGTGCTCTGTATAATGTTCTGCCATCTTGACCTCTCAGGTACGAGTAGTTCTCTAACCCCAGTTGTGACTTGTAGCAACATCCTCAGAAATTGTCAAGTATTTCCGAGGGAGTGAAGGAAGAGCATCAGATACTTAACTTTTGAGTATTTTTAAATACTAAATATGCATTCTTAATACTCTGTATGACAAGCTGCGTATGGTCCCTGTACTTTCCTCAGTATGGCCATGTCCTACACACATAAGAATATCATTTTGGGGGCATCTGACTTCCTCATTGAGATGCTCAAACACGTGCATCACAAGTAGGGGACAGTTTCAAATAGCAAAGTCTATAGAGCCTCCTGGGGGGCTGCTCTTAGATTTGCTGGTGAGGGCTGTATACTACCCCCCTCTCCAGAGAAGGCAGCTCTATGGGTCCAGGGGTTTCAACACTCTAAGAGATGTTGTGAATCTCTGTCCTTTGAGCACAAATATACTCCATATACAAGTAGGTTTGGTTTTGGAACCTTGTAACCCTGGGAGGCTGAACTTTCTAGATGATTAGGACCTACATTAAAAATCTTATCACTTGTGATAGCTGAGATTCAGACACAACTAATCTAGGCCTATCTGGGGCTAGCCTGGGGTGGAAGCCATAGACCGTCAAGAGGTGAAAGAGTTTATCACTGAAACCACAGTAGGTGGGGAGGACTATTTGGTTTTCAGATAGGAGAGTTGAAGCAGACACAGGTGAAAATATGAGAGATATGTTGTCACTGGTAAGCCCTAAGGCTAAGTCCAAATCGAATAACTCAAAATGACTTGGCTACCTCAAATGGAGTGATTCCCTCCTTCCAGTGTGTGTGCGTGTGTGTGTGTGTGTGTGTGTGTGGGCATGCACATGCACATGAAGAGGCCGGAGAGGTCATCCTCTGGTAGCATGTCCTAGGCACCATTCACCTTCTCTATTGAGATGGTGTCTGTTGCTGAGCTGCAAGTTGCCAAGTAGGAGACTGACTGGCCAGCAAGTCACAGGGAATCAGCCTGTCTCCCAAGTCCCGGGACTTCACATGTGTCACCACACCAGATCTCATTTCTACTATTATTTATTAATGTGGGTTTCAGGGCTTGAACACAGATCTTCTTACTGGGTTGTCTCTCTAGCTTTAGACTGACATTTTTTTCTGGGGAGATCCTCAGTGGGTAAAATATAGGTTGGTGAAGCTGGGGGCTTTCCTATGAGGTCAGAGACAATTGTGTCCCCAGGATGGGCCCCAAGGAGCACATCTCCCTATGGTGTCTCTCCCTTTGCTTTCTCCACTGTTTCCTCAAGCAAACTCAGTCTAGACTCAGCCCACTCAGAGGCCTTTATTGCTCAGTTTAAGGTAAATTCCTGCCCAAGGCTGGTTTCTGTGGTGTGTATATGTGTGTGTGTGTGTGTGTGTGTGTGTGTGTGTGTATGTGTGTGTGTGGGCACAGGCATTTCTGTAGCTTGATCTTTGGGGAGTAGGGTTAGATACCACTTCAAGTATTCTGAACTGCTCCACCCTGAGCAATCTAGTCTCTCTTGTTCTCTATCCCTTATTTGTGGCCCAGAAGAGCAATAATTCACGTATGTTTTTAGTTCCTGGTGCTGAGATGCTTACAGTATTTAGAGCAGACACCGATGTTTTCTGCTGCAGTTTCTAATGCTTCCCCAATGAGAGTCATGTGCCATTTGTTCAAGGATAATTTACCTTGTCAATGTCTGTGTTCCTTGGGGAAAAGGGGTGTCACAGGATTCTGGACTTGGGAAGTGAACGTCCCAGGTGACTTGTTCTTTGTCTCAGATGAGATGAGAGACGGTGAATTCATGAGAACAGATTTCTTAACAGGAAGCAATTCAGAAGACTAGAAGTGAGATGAAACCAGATTTCCCAAAGTATCTGGCAGATGGGCACCATCACTGGCATCGAGCTCCCCAATATTCCTCTTCCAAGTTTCTTAATATCTCCCTTCATCCCCTCTGCTTCTTGTCTTACCAAATTCCACATAACCAAGGACCCATTGCCTTTTCTCTTCTTTTCTTCCTTCCTTCCTTCCTTCTTCCCTCCCTCCCTCCCTTTCTTCCTTCTTTCCTTCCTTCCTTCTTCCTTTTTTTTTTTTTTTTTTTTTTTTTGTTACTACAGTTTACTTTCTGGAGTTCTGTGAACTAGTATTGTATTCTTTTGTCTGACTTTCCTCAGGTTCAGTACTTTTTGCACTCTGTCTGGGTGGTTGAGTAATGTTTCTTTTTTTTTTTTTTTTGGTTTTTGAGACAGGGTTTCTCTGTGTAGCCCTGGTTGTCCTGGAACTCACTCTGTAGACCAGGCTGGCCTCGAACTCAGAAATCCACCTGCCTCTGCCTCCCAAGTGCTGGGATTAAAGGCGTGCGCCACCACCGCCCGGCTGAGTAATGTTTCATTACCCGGGCATACCACAAGTTTTTAATCTGTCCACTTTTGGATGGACATCTGAGTACATTCCAGATATTAGCTGTTATAAATACACCAACATGAATAGCCACATCATTAAAGACTCACATGCTTTCATCTGAGTAAATGCTCCTTTTATTTTGTACTACTTTGCATTTAGGAAGGGTTTCTTAGTTTTGTTTTGTTTTTTTTTTTTAGAGGGGGCAAGAGGGGGAAGCATCAGAGAATCTAGCTTGCTGACTATTCACAAGGTAATGAAATTATGGGTTGGAAGGAATGCAAACCCAGTATCAGGATCTGCGATATCTATTTCTAGCAACTTGGCCATTTCTCAGCTTTCCCGTTGGCTTCTCACTTAGGAAGTATGTATGGTAGTTATTTCTGTCAGGAGGAATAGTCATGGTACTCAGTGCATGCCCCTCAAACTTCTCTGGAGCAAACCATCACCCTCTGGGAGGAGATTTTTATTGGAAAAGGAGACAGTTACTGCTTCATTCAGGACAGGAGTTTGATGTGGTTGGATTTTTCAGGCCTAATTCTACAAGGAATATTAGAATTTTGACAGTAGAAAAAGTAAAAAAGGCAGATTGTGATTCAACTGAAAACACAGAGTATGGAGTTTTTCATATTCCCTAGTGAGCAGATAATTGTAACACTTTGCTTTGGCTCGGTGTTGTATAAATCAGGCCGTGTGAAGCAGCAACACTGTTTCTATTCCTTGTGTCTCTCTGAGCTCTGCTGAGATACACAGCTCTGCCCAGACAACCCTGCTGAGGCACTGCGGCAGGACTGACTGTCAGTGCCCATGGTGGAGGAGGTAGCGGGACACACACCAGGTCATCTTGGGAGCCCAGCTTGGACCTGGCAAAGGGTCTCTAGGTGCTTACAAGATACTACCAGTCCTCCCTCCTGTACAGAAAGCACAGAAGGGGAAATCAGCTGATGCCCTGTGCTTTTCAAGGAAAGGAAGAAAGGAGTTGAGTTCTTCTGCCAACCCGGAAGCAGCGTTTTGACTGAGCTCTTGATTCTGAGGGGCACAGGAAGCGGATTTTAGATAAAGAAGAAACGTTTCTCCTACCTTGCAGGCAGGAAATGGGTTTTTGGTCCTGGGATTCCTCTTTTGAACATGTGGGTGTCATGACTTCCTCTCTCTCTCTCTCTCTCTCTCTCTCTCTCTCTCTCTCTCTCTCTCTTTTCAAGTTTTTACATTTAGAAAACATATCCAATTCCCTGGAAACCATTTCTTTTGGGCAGACTCCAAGATAGAAATCAAAATTAGACTTGGTTTGTCGGGTCTTTGGAAGCACAGCACCGACTCTTCTTTTTCTATTTGCACAATACAGAATGCTTGTTCACAGGAGGAGATTAACACTATCAGGCTGCCCAACTTAGGGTCAGTTCTCACTGGCTGCTAAAATAAACATTATGGTTTGACAGCTGTGGCATTTCTTTTAAAGTAATATTTCCATAAAGAAAGAGAAAAGCGATAGAAAACAAACCACCATACCTCGTCAGTAGCATTATATAGTTATTCTTCTGTTTTTTAATCACTGGATTATGTGCTTTTTCTGACAGGGCCATGGCTTTGATTTTTCTGTTTTGTAAAGGGCAAAATAATTCCACTGAATTTTTATCATTACTATTTTATTTTGTTATTTGTATATACACATGTATATACAGTGTGCATGCACAGAATATCTGGCCATCAGAGGACAGTCTTGAATATGGATGCTTAGGTATCTTGGAACTTTTGTTTGGGGAGGGGTTTTCATTGGCCTAGAACTTCACCACATAGGCTAGGTTAGCTGGCCTGGAAACTTCCAGAGATCCTCTTGTTTCTGTCATTTCTGGGGTTGTAGGTGTGCACTGTGACACCCAGCTTTTTCTATGGGTTCTGAGAATATGGATTCACATCTTCATGCTTGCAAAGCAAGCACCTTGCGTGCTGAGCAATCTCTCTGGGACTACTATTACTTTTTGAAACAGCATGATATAGCCCAGGGTGACTTTGGGGTCACTGTGAGATAGAGGATAACCTTAGATTCCTGGTCTTCCTGTTTTTACTTTCCAAGTGCCCGGACTACAGACTGGTGCCATCATATCTAGGATGTTATTAAATTCTGATGGTAACAATTGTGAGTTTAGAGAATAATGTAACATCATGATTTCTATCCCCTACACAGGGCAGGGGTATAGCTCAATAGTAGATCATTTGCCTTGCCTACCATAGATGAGGTCTTGAGTTCTATCCCTAATACCACAGAACAAACAAGCAAACAGACAAACCCCCTTGCCTCAGATTTCTGAGGCCCACCTCAATAATTTCTGAGTCAGCAGATCTGGAGTAGGATCTGATAGTTAGCGTTTCTAACACATTTTCTGGCCATATAGATGCTGTTGGTTTAAGGTCCACTCTAGGAGAAATGTTGACCTAATAATGTAAAGATGTCAGGCTCAAGATTCCAAGGCCGGTGGAAATTGAATATTTAATAATTCTTCAAATACGGAGTCAGAGGTTAGTAGGCAAGCGTATGTAAATATCTAGATGGTACATATTATAAGCTGTGCTGGTCACATGGTTTCAGGTTCAATTACTCAACTCCAATTTAACTCCACTGTTGTAGTTCAAGATCATGTCAGACACATTTGAAAACAAATGAGCATTACAGTGTTCTTTTTTTGATTAAAATAATAATGGTTATTATTATTACTATTATTCCTATTCACTTTACATCCTACTCACTGCTCCTTCCCAGACACCCCCTCCTGCAATTCTTCCCTTATCCCCCATCCCCCCTCCTATGAGTGGGTGGGGGTCCTCCTGGATATCCCCCAACACTGGTACATCAAGTCTCTGTGAGGCTAGGTGCATTCTCTCCACTGAGGCCAGGCAAGGAAGCCCAGATAGAAGAACATATCACACATACAGGCAACAACTTTTGGGATAGCTCCTGTTCCAGTTGTTCGGAACCCACATGAAGACCAAGTTGCACATCTGCTACATATGAGCAGGGAGGCCTAAGTCCAGCCGGTGTATGCTCTTTGGTTGGTGGTTTAGTCTCTGAGAGCCCAAGGGTCCAGGTTAACTCTGTTGGTCGCCCTGTGGAGTTCCTATCCCCTTAGGGGCTGCAATCCTTCCTCCTATTCTTTTATAAGAGTCCCCAAACTCCATCCAGTGTTTGGCTGTGGATATCTGCATCTGTCTGAGTCAGCTGCTGGGTGGAGTCTCTCAGCATGACAGTGTTCTAATAAAACTTTATTTGCATAAATCAACAGGAGGACAGACATGGTCCAAATCATTTGCTAGCCTAAACTAGCATTAAATTAGATTTTACAAATGAGGAGATTGCCTGGCAAAATGTTGGTCACATAGGTTGTTAAATATTTGCCTTTACTACTACTCAGGCAGGCTTCACCAACCCATGTATACCATAAGAAGACATGTTTGTTGGCAGAATTATTTTCCATGGCTACTAAAAATGAATTCAATACCTGGGGGGTCCTTAGCAATAGAAATGTATTTTTCCCTAGTTTTGAAGCCTGGAAGTCGTAAGTCGTAGATCAAGGTGTCAGTAGGATGATTTTTCTCAGACAACTGTTATATATATAACCATGTGTCCATAATAAACACCCTGAACTTCCAGTTGATTGGTAGTTGATGCTGGTCCCTTAGAATACGTACAGCCCATCTGACCCCAGCTGTGTTGTATGTGTGTCTGTTCTTTCTTCATTTTCTTGTCACCCCAGTCATGTTTCTAGGACCAAGCTGTGTGGGACATGGTACCTGCCACATGTATGCAGGTGCCCTGGGAGGCTAGGGAGGAAGTTAGATTCCCTGAGGCTGGAGTTCCAGCCAGTTAGAGCCATCTGTAGTGGGTGCTGGAAACCAAATCTGTGGACTTGGAACCATAACTGGGGCCTCTGGAAGAACAGTGTCCACTTTTAACCATGGAGCCACCTATTCATCCCTACGTGAAGCTTCTGTACAACAGGAAGCATAAAAAGTCTCCATCCATGATTTGATCTGAAGCATACCCCCAACAGTCTTCTGTTATAAACATTCATTCCTGACCAAAGGCAATCTTCAGAGACCAAGGGCCCTTTAGAAAGTGGAGCCTGGCTGTGGGAAGCCAGCCAGTAAATGGCAACTGAAGTTGTTTTGCCTCCCTCAGTTCTGACCATATTTTCTTTGCTTGTATGTCAGTTCCATGGGAAGAACTACTACACTGTGATCCTGAGCCCATACTTTATCACCATGGGCTAAAAATCAGCCTTTTCTCCCATAAGTACTTTCTGTCATGTGTTTTGTCGAAGTGATGACAAATACACGGGACAATGAAATCTTTTTAATTTAAATGTTAAAAATATGTCATTTCCCCCCGACTTGCATTTTTTCCTGGTGCCAAGTATCTAATAGGTGTTTATGAGGTAATCAGGGATTGTGCAGAGCCTTAATAAAATTGATAACAGCAACGTGTTTTTGTCCTACCTTGCACAAAGGACTGCCTTGTAGCTTTGACCAGATGTGTGTGTGTGTGTGTGTGTGTGTGTGTGTGTGAGCAGCTCTGCTCTGTAAGCTAGCTGACTTCTGTGTTCATTTTGAACAAACACTTGAAGTTCTCTAAGCAGCAATGCTTGATTCTTAACCTAAAGTTGGCTAGTTTGACTCTTTGTTCTTCCTCCCCCAGCCTCTCTGCTTCTCTCTCACCACTTAAGAAAAGACAGGTTTTGAACAAGCAAATGATATCTGCTTATGAAATTTGGGACTTGACAAAGAGAAATGGCCATGCCATCAGCAGGCAAGTGTGAATTTTAAAGCAGACGAAAGAAAGAAAGAAATTACTTTGCCTGGTTCCAAAACCTCGGTATCTCTTCTTTAATAAGGCCATTGACTTTCAAATCAATGAGGTGTGGTTAGGTGTTATCATTCAATGAACGGGGCCAATAACTCATCAGGTTTTGTTGTAAACACAGAAACCTGCAGGGAGGTGCCTCATCGGACGTCTGTGACACATTCCTGTGGCTGATACTCTTACGCCGTGTTGTTCCACAGGTCTATGTAGAGCTGTGCATTCCACACACAAAGCTCTACGGAGCATCTATTGTCAGGAATTGCTAAGCACTGCGGATAAAAAATTAATCACACCTAATTCCTGCCTTCAAGGAGTTGGAGCTTTTTAGAGGATTAGGTTCCTTTTAAGGTTCTTTTCTATTTCCAATTGTCAAGCTACTGCAGACCCAACTCCTTTGGGAAGATGATGGTTTTCACATGTGATGTATCTGCTGAAGTAAGCCCGATTTGTTTGTAAATTAGTACTGAGGCTTTGACAAGTCACGTGGCATTCATTGACGGTTTCCTGCAACATCTTAGCATCTGTTATTAACAATTCATTTAAGGGTGAAACAGACTTGGAGGCTCTGGGAGATGGATCCATCCCACTGTGAGAATCTGTGTGAGTTTGGATCCCCAGAACCATATAAAATGCTGGGTACAACAGCAAGCTTTTGAAGTCTCTGAACTGAGTAGGTGGAGATAGGAGTGTCCTCCAAACTTGGTGGCCAGCCAGGCTAGCTGCGTTGGTGAGCTCCAGATTCAGGTGGAGATCCTGTCTCAAAGAATGATCTACAGAGTAGAAGACACAATGTTGGTCTCTGGCTCCCAGATGCATATGCATATGTATGTGTGTGGGAGAAGGTATGACAGACTTAGAAGGTGATCTAGAATATTGTCCCTATCTCTGCTTCTTCGCTGCATCGCCTTGGCCTCTGATTTCCCATTTGTATAATTAGCTTGTTTTAAATAACATTTCTAATTCAAAACTCCACTGTTTCTGTTCCGACATTTTCCATAGCATTGGATGCATCTGAATATGTGTGCATGAGATGACTCTCATGCAGGTCAACTTGCTACTTGAAGTAGTCTCTGGTCATTTTGGATGTCACCTTTTGTTCCTCATGAGAGCAGTTTTCGGTGGGGTCTTATTTAACATTTATCTATGGTGCTTTGAGTCATGCAACGGTTGGCATCCTTTGAGTTTAAGGAGACATAGCTTATGGAAGCCAAGGATGAAGTTATTAACTGGGGAGGGGTGGTGTGTGGCTCCCCAGGAGGCTGCAGTGTGCTGGCCCAGGAGTGTGTGATTGCCAATTCTGATTTGAAATCATTGAAAACATAATTTATTCAGATTTAACCTTAATGCATGGCAAGCACCAGCGAAACTTGGTTATCAGTACTTTCCTCTGTATCTTTTCCAGTCTGCTCATGTATACTCATCTGTCATTGAACAATAATGACTTTGCTTGTTTGCTGTGCGTGTTTGAAACAAGGCTTCACTATGTAGTCTTGAATGGCTTGGATCTCTTTGTATACCAGGCTGTCTCAAGCTCACTGAGTTTTGTTGGCCTCTTTCTCCTGAGTTTTGGAATCAGTGCACCACCACACCTGGCTTCGTAATGACTTTAGAATACCTCCCTTGAATATCCTTCATGGCAATACCTTAGGTTTGATCTATGGGATGGCTGGGAAATATGTCCAGTTGGGGAAAAGTATCCTGCTCATTACTCCTGGTCTGTAGTATGATCCCACTCAAACATTCATCTGTCACTTTTCTCAGTATGGTATTAGCTTTGTCTCTTGGTCATGTTCTTGGCTCTGTATTTCTTTGTCCAGAATGATTTCATAGGCATATTTGTGTTCTCTATGGAGTTTGCTACACGATAAATAGTCCTGTACAAATACACATGCATAGATGGTAAATGAGTCAAGAAACGATTCTAACTATTTTGTTTGTTGGCTACCTATTGTAGAATGAAATGTGATTTATTTATCAAGCGTGTATTGGATACCTGTTTTACTGATGACATTGGTAACTGTCTGTAACTTTTGGTAAGTGATCTCAGTGTATACTGTCATTTGAAGTCAATGCCAATGATAGCACCCATAGCCGGAGAGTAAGTAAAAAGTCATTACCCCTTATTCCAGTGGTCCTCAACCTTCCTAACACTTTGACTCTTTAATTAAGATCCTCATGTTGTATTACTGACCCCCAACCATAAAATTATTTTCGTTGCTACTTTATAACTGTAATTTACTACTGTTAGGAATTGTAGGATCAGAAGTTCAAAGTCATCCTCTACTATGTCGTAACTTTCTGGACCACTTGGACTACATGACACCCTATGTTAAATACATACATACATATAAATGATATGACAACATAGCAAACATAATACAGGGCAATTAAAGTATGCACTGGTCATATATCCATTATTTTCTACATAGTTCTCTGCAAAGAAAGATGAAATAGAAAAGGACATGGACATGTACCTTTCTGTAAAAAATGCTACCGTAAATAAAAATAATGATTGGAGTTGAGGGCCTTTTAATTTCTGATGGCTAACTTTGTAAGTCAATGTGGCTGGGTGACAAGTAAGGGACAGTTGCCCAATGACTGCTGTGCTGTGGCCCTTCCTGGTTCTACAACAGGTGGCTTCTGGACTTAAACTTTGGCTTTCCAAGGTTGCCTTCAGTTCTCAGACTTGAGAGCTTCCATAAGTCTCTGAGTTAGTCAGTTCCTTTGAGTGACTCTTCAGTGTATTTGCGAGGCTCATAGGTTTTCTTTTTCTACATGTGCTATTAGCCTTTAGTTTCTGGGGAATTGTGACTAATACATTACCTAATCTTGTCTGCCTTCAACACTTAAGGAATTGTTTCCATGAGTTCCGATATCCCTTATGTGGCAAAGAAGAAAGCAGTAGGCTAATTAGACACAGCAGAGAAGTTAAAGTTATCTGCTGTAAGGGGGTTGGAGGCTAGGGGAAGGAGAGCAGAGCTCATGAAACATTGAGCAGAGATCAGATAGCATTAGGCAAACCCAACTTCATCATTTTAGCCACCTTTGATGGAAACATATCTCCATAACAGAAAATCTCCACAGGAGATACTCTCTTCCCATGTTTTGTTCCATGCATGTATAGATGTGTGTGTGTGTGTGTGTGTGTGTGTGTACTTGTATGTAGACTTGGGATCAGTCTTAGGTGTCGTTGCTCAGGATGCTGTCCAGTTTTGCTTTCTGAGGTGGAGTCTCTCATTTTTACCTGGAGTTTGCTGAGTTGTCTAGGCTGTCTGGCCGGTGGGGACCTTCTAGTCTTCACATTGTCTTTGCAGGGATTATAAGTGGCAGCACTACACATGGGTTTTATTTCTTTATTTATTTTAAATGTGGGTCTTGTAGATTGAACTCAGGTCCTCAAGCTTGCATGAGCAAGCACATTTCTCACTGAGCAGTCTCCCCAGCTCCCTTCTATCCGCTGAAGATCTTCCCGTCTTTCACATGATGTGAAAAGTTAAGTTAAAATGAAGTATGATTTATTTATCAAATGTGAGCCTCAGAGCCACGTGTGATGAGTGTCTTCTGTTTGCTGTGTGCCTACTTTCCTTGAAGCCTGGGATAAGAACAGTGACTGCCCCTTGTAGAAACTGTAAATGAGCTAAATAAATGGTTGTAGACTTTGGTCTTACCAAACCATCTTTCAACTTGAGGACATTACACAGAAAAATTCCTACAATATATTTATGATCCCACCAAAAGACTTTTGAAGGTCTATTGACCTAAGGTGAGGGGTTAAAACCTAAGGTTAGAGAGTTGAAAATAAATCGCTGCTGATATTCAGTTGACTCTTTATGAACTAGCTATGGGAAAGATGGTGGAAAAGTGTAAGTGACACTTTTGAAGAGTTCACCAGAGAGGTACTGCCTGCCTCAGAAGCTTTGTTGAACCTATGTTCCATCAGAGTTCCAGGACACTGTTGGCTTTGGAAAGACAGCAGGGATAGAAAGACAGAAAGATAGAAAGGAAGTTGATGGGGGAGGGGCAACAGAAGCTGTGACACTCATGAAGAGCAAGGTTAGCAAACAGCTGGATGTCTTCACCATGGGCTACTAACCATACTACAGTTTTTATTTCACTATCAATTTTAGTTGCTTGATCTATTATTTTTTTCATGTAGGGTGTGTTTCTGTATATGTGTCTCTCTCTCTGTGTGTTTTCTCTGTGTGTATGTTGCCTCTCACTAACTTGATACTTGATATATATATATTTTTTTTTTTTTCTGAGAGGAGGTTTTTACTAAGCACTCAGAGATGGAGTCCCGTCTACTAGTAAAACTTTCCACCTGCTGTCACATGGTCTTCCTTGATGCATACAGGTGGTGGTTTCATCTTTTTTCCATTCAAGAATTTCAAGGTACCTTAAAAACATTAATTAGGCTCCAGACCTCTTTGAAGTTGGTCCTATCCCCATGTACACATGATGAAATTCAGGAGGGAGAGGCTAATTGAGTCAGTCCAGGACCACACAGATATTCCATGAGAGTGCCAGGGAAGGCATGGCTTCCCCATCTGGGGCCCAACCAGGAAATTCTGAGAAGAGATGCCTGTGTGCCAGGCACTTTAAACTCACCTGGAATTTCCATCCCAGTTGCCTTTACAAGTGAGCTCCCCTCTCCCCTCTCCCATCCAACACCCTACACAAAGAAAACCTCAACGAAGCTGAGGTAATTACTGACACTCTCAGAGTGTGTTGCCCTGAAGCCTATAGACCCTGAAGTCTACAGACCCTAAGCATCTCTGGGAATATCAGGCACTCATAAATATACCTGCCAGTCAGTTCTGTAAGAGGATTGCTTCTCTCTCTCCTCTCTCTCTCTCTCTCTCTCTCTCTCTCTCTCTCTGTCTCTCTCTCTCTCTCTGTCTCTCTCTCTCTCTATCTCTGTGTACACACACACACACACACACACACACACATATTGTATAAGTTGAATTTAGATTTCTCAGTTATCTTCCCACAGTTAAATCCAGGTAGGGTTTTGTTAGGTATAAACTTTACTAAAAGTAGCCAAGGCAAGGATTGTTCTTTCCTCCCCCCCCCCCCCCCCCCCGTCACTCTAATTCTGACAAGACAAAAGTGAGTAGGTGTCTGGAAGCTGAAAGGAAGAGAGAGAGAGAAGGTTGGGGGTGAGAGGCTTCGGTAAGCAGAAGGCACAACCATCTCAGGTAAGCCATCTTTGTGGTATGTTCTTGCTTCCAGACTGAGTTTCTCAGTTGTGCTTCTTTCTACAGACCATTCATTCCTAAAAGGCCAATAAAGACTTGGCATGAAATCCACGTGCATTGGAAATCTTCAGTTTCTGAACCCCCTCAAAGGCTCAGTCAGGACATGGCGGCTTCCATGGGTAGGGAGAAGGGAAGGCACACTTGGAGCACCTGCAAGTTCTACAAAAGGATTAGGAGTTCAGTCCGCAAATGATAGGGAGTTGGAAATCGTAGTATATATGTATGTGTATGTATGTATATGTGTGTGAATATATACACATATGTATGTGTATATCTCATATATGAGAGAAATAAGTGACATTTGTTTGGCTTATTTCACTTAGTGCAATGATCTCCAGTTTCATCTTTTTTTTTTTTTTGGCAAATGATAAATTTCGTTCTTCTTTCAGGCTGCTTTAAAACTCTGGGGCTGGAAAGGTAGCTCAGTGGTTAAGAACATACACTGCTTTTGCAGAGGTTCTGCATGTGGTTGCCAGCGTTCACATGGTGGCTACAACCATTTGTAACCTCAGTTCTAGGAAACCTGACATTCTTTTCTGGCCTTCGTGGGCAACAGGTATGTACATGATGCACACATATACACGTGGGTGAACATTCATTTTGTTTGTGTGGGTTTGTTTGTTTGAATGGTGCAGAAGAAAAATGCACTGTAATTTGAGAAAACACTTTCCTTCCTGAGGACACTCCTAAGTGTGCACGTATTAAAATCCTCAGCAAGGACTCAGCTCACAGTATTTTTTTATTTACAGACTGATTTTGTTGAGAGGAACCAACAGAAGCTCTAAGCCCTGCCTAGCCTAGCATCGGGTGGGTCACCTGGCTCTCCATGACTCTGAACTGAATGGCACTTCATCCTGGGAATGGAGTGCTCCCTTCCACATGCTCTTTCATACATCCTCCCCTGTCCCCATCTCACCAGTCCTCCTTTGTATAAGAAAGTGAGTGCTCGCTGCTGCTGGGCAACCATGCAACCTTGCTAGGCCACTTTGGAAAGGAACAGAAAGCCATTTTGGCTGAAGCTGGATGAAGCGCCTGCCAATTTCCTTTAAATTTACCTTCTTGTTCAAAACTCAGAATAGCAGGACACAGGCAGTGCCAGGCTCTCCTGCCTACCATTCCTTTCTGGGGTAACTACTTGAAAGGAACATTTTATTTGTGCTTATCCAAAATTTCCATGGACTTAACTGCTAGCTCCTTCAACCCGAACCTGCTGTCATCTGGGCTAGAGTGGAGCACCTCAAAGTTGTCAGGACCCAGGGTCCTTTCAGCATCTTTCTCTGGCATCCTCAGCCCTGCTGTAGGAATTTCTTCTTGCTGCTAGAACAGTTCAGGGGCTAAAAACAACACACAGTTGTTGCTCAGCAGTGGAGGGTTACAACGCCAAAACAGGAGTTGTGTTTCATGAATCACCCCTCAGAGGCTCATGCGGTCCTGGCAAGTGGCATAGCTTGGGAGCACTGGGAAGCCTCTACAACTTAGGGTCAAGCTAGCAAAATCAGGTTAGGTTATGAGGGGCAGGCCTTGGAAGGTAGAATTACTTCTAACTCCAGTGTAGTTTCTTCCACTTCCTGCCTGCCACTGTGAGGAGAGGAAGCCTGACCTCATACTCTTGGCATTATAAATCTTCAGTGTCTTCCCTGATGTGATGGATTGAAATCCCGAAACTGTGAACCAAGAGGTATCTTTCATTCCTTAAGATGCTTTTGTCTTAAGGTATTTTGCCATAGCAGTAAGGGAAGTCAGTCACTATTGTGGACTTCACTGGGCTTCAGTGAAGGGGTTGGTAGATTTACCTACCTTCCTGCTGCAGGAAGCCTTTTGTAGCTTCTAGAAACTTCTAAATGTTGCTTGGGTTATGGCTCCTTCCTCTGCCTTCATGCTCATCAGTACAGGTTCTCCTCTCATTCAAGGATTCCTCTCATCTCCCTCTCTCACTTGTAAGGACTTACAACCACTGAGACCCATGCAGGGAATCTGTGAAAACATCTGCATTTTATGGTTTGCTCTGTTGACAACCTTAATTTCCCTTTACTATCTGATCTAAGTTATTCGTAGATTTGGATGTGGACATCTTTGAGGGGGGTCGTTGGAAGTGTTATCCTGCATTCTATTCTTCAGGGTGACTCATGGTCTCGAATGATTGTAACAGCTACTACAATCTCTGCTGTCATGCCAGATTGCCTGACGGAAACAGGAAAGAGGAAGTAGGGAAGGAATGAAAGTGATGCTTGCCAGCTAAGGTGAAGTCAATACAGTTCTGCCAAATCCTCCTTGGCCAGGACTGAGTCACCTGGGCACACCTAGGTGCAAGGGAGCTCGGGAAATGTGGGCCTTTCTTTTTGGTGGTAAAGTGCTTGGCTCAAGTTAAGGTTCCATTCAGATGGAAGAGTGTAGACTGAGCACTGGCTAGTCAGCGGCCTCTGCTGTGTGGTAGAAAGAGAAGAGGGCTTAATGTCTGCACAATTTTATAATCTTTTGGAGTTGAAGTGGAAAACTCTATGGTGATTTTAAAATGGGAAGTTAGATGTTTGTAGAGGAAGGGTGTCTTTGCTGTCTGTTTTCTTTTGGGACATTTAGGTTCATTTATGTATTACTAATAGTTGTAAGGAGCCAGACCTATGTTAAATGCATTTATATCATATATGAACTGCGTGAAAGTGACCCTCTGGGTGGCCCACTGCATTTTGAGCTCTACGAGAAATGGTTTCATCATTGAGCAAGCCAATTACCATTTCTATATGTGATCAAAGACTGGAGCTGGACCGCATCACAGGGAAAGCATCATGTCCGACTTCCAGAGCCATAGTTGGAATTAGAACAGGGTCCTACTCTCTCACTTAGACATCATTTAGGGCATTAAAATGCCATGTTTCAAGTTGGGTGTGGTGGAGGGCATGCTTGTAATCTCAGTATTTAGTAAGATTGTTAGTTTGAGGTCAGCTTGTACCTAGTGTAAGCCTGGGTTACATAGCAGGACCTCGACTGAAAATAAAACAAAAACCAATGAACAAACCAACCCAAAAGAACAGCAAGAATGATTCATGAATAAATCTTTAAACACCACCTTTGAATGCTGGAGAGAGTGCGTAGTTCCAGCTACTTGGAAGGTTAAGACAAGAAGTTTGTTTGAGTCTACAAGTTCAAGACTAATCTGGGCAACATGGTGAGAACTGCCCACCCCCCAAGGACAAAGAAAGAAAGGAAAGTTAAAAAGGCTATTTCAAGAGATTCTGTCTTCTTGTCTTGATGTGGCACACACCTCTAACCCTAGTATTGAGGAGAATTCACAGTGGAGACTAGCTTCAGTTACACAGTACATAGTGGAGCCCCACTGAGAGGTAGAGAGAAGAGAGAGAGAGAGAGAGAGAGAGAGAGAGAGAGAGAGAGAGAGAGAATGAACATAAAATGCACCAATAAGTGGGTGATTTTAAATGATTAAAAGTTAATCTCGAAGACTCATTTTAAAAGTTACCTCAACACGGTATTTACATTTCTAGCTTGGCAATATCAATGGCTTTGCCAGAAATTTCTCTGAGAAGATATATACATTGATAATTCAGTTTTCAATAGACACCTTGCAGCTACCTCTTCCTGTCCAGCTGAAAATATGGGAGCAAAGCATCACGGGCATAAAGGACTTGGGCCTCTGTGGTGTCTGTCTGTCTGTCTATCACCACTCCATGTGCTCAACATGGCTGGCTGATGAGCTTGCCTCTGAGGCCAGTGGTCTAGTTGTCAGCAAAGTGGCTGCAGTTCTTGATGAGAATGCAGGGGGCAGGCAGTGAAAGGAGTCCACCGCAAGAATGGTCTAACATAAACAATAATAATCATCATAATCACCTGGCTTTCACAGCAGCTTTCATCGAGGAACCAAAAACACATTATGAGCATTAACTCATTAATCTTCACAACGCCCCTTTGAGGGAGAATTAAGTATAAGTAATCATAATTATTGCTGTCATTATCCTTCAAACAATTCCCAGATGTGCTGTGGCTGAACTGGCACTCTATGGGGATTTGTTTTTTAAAAGAGAGAGCCTATACATTTGTCAGGAGTTCACATCTTTTTTATCCTTTTCTTGATATCTGAATAAATATGATTTTTTTTTTCATGCATGGCGTAAGGAGAGGGAGAGGAGTGATTTTCAGTGAGGGGTGGTCTATTTTGATTCGTCATTACCTATTAAAAAGATGCACAGCTGCAGTGGAAATAGCAGATTTCTGAAAATGTTTATGACTATCGTTTTGAAGCTATGCATTATGTTCATGGTTTCAACCTTATCTCTTCAGGTGAGGGCTTGGGAAGTTTCATTCTGCAAGTAGCATCCTGTTTACTCCGATACCATTTAAATTAGAGCCATATCCTCCATTGGTAGCATCCTCTACATGTGGCTACAAGCCTGCGAGATGTTCTTGTGCCATTGGTGCAACAAGACTACTTCTGTACCTGGGCCAAAGGCTGGGTGCCTTCTTCTTGGGAAAACAGGTCACCTCAGAGTTCCGGAATAATCACAAGTTAAACAGGGAACTTACTTGGAGGGAAAGGGGCACTGACTAGAGCATTTAATTGCAAACTGGATAGATCCGCTAATAGCTGGATGGAACAGTGCCTAGTAATGATATAGTAGATACCATATACTTTTAAAGTATGCATCATTTCATCACATTTTCTTGGTCTTAAGTAGAAGAAAGCCACCTGTACACTCGATTTTAAGAGTTGGCACTTTGGAGTATGTCAACTTTGATACTTTAGGCGCTAATGTTCAAATTTATATTCTAAAATTTAGACTCTGTATAAATTTTTGTAGTTTGCTAATGCATATGTTTGGAAGGAAGCTAATGAAGGAGGACTGTGAAGGCTCCCAAGCTGTCTCACTGGCCCCTGTGACTATGAATCCTCCTGTCAGTTTTGCCAAGCTACAGTTGTGACTCATCCCAGCTGAATGACAAGAGTCAAAATTCAGAGACATGAAGTGATATTTCTGTGATCACACATCTGTTCAATTACACAATCTGAATTCAAACTGAGGCTGGCTTTGACTACAAAGCCCATGTCACATTTCTATTTCCTTGAAATTCTACAAAGCCATCTAGTGCTTTCCAGGAGGATGAAGCCATCTGAAGAATGTGACCCAAGAAGAGCTATAAGACTAAGTCATTTGGATGACCACAATCAGGGAGTCTAGTTTGATAGACACAAACTTTAAGAAGTCATTAAAGATGGAGTCAAATCGGCTCAGAATTTGGCTGAGTAATAGAACCGTGGCTTAGCATACTCAAAGCCCTGGGTTCAATTCCCAGCACTGAAAAAAAAATGAATGATAGAAAATGTGTTACATTTCAGTGAGATGGCTGTCAAAGGGCTTAACAACTGTTAGAGTAAACGGCTGTTTTGGAGAAAAACAAGAAAAACATCTGTGTGTATTAACAAGCTTATCAACTTTGCAGATTAAAAAGAGAAAAAGGAGAAACTGAGTAAGAGGGGTGTGTGCGTGTGTGTGTGTGTGTGTGTGTGTGTGTGTGTGTGTGTGTTTATGTGTTTGGAAGGAGGAGCAGTGTCAAGATGATATAGTCCTTCAGCAAGCAGGAACTTTCTTTGGGTAACACTGAATCTGCTGAAATTGGACTAAAGGAGAGGAGATAAGTTAATCAGAGACAGTTGGAGGTGAGATGCCAAGGCTGAATTAGAGAGGCACCAACGACCTTCAGACCACGGTGGAAGTGCGATAGAGTGCGTACATCTAATGCCCATAGAGACTAGCGTCAGTCTTCCTTTGTACATTTGCAATTTTCCTGCCTCAGAATTTCCAGAAAGCATTAAGTAAGAGAGGAAGACACATGACTGTAGGAAGCACCACCTCATAGTCTAGGGGCCTGTATAGAATATAGAAGGAAAAGGAGAAAATTTTGAAACATAAGTCCACCCCACTCCCACCCTGCTTCCTAGCTGCGGTAAAGTAAGCTTCATTGTTGCACCACAGACATCTGCCATGACAGACAGAAACCTCTCATACTGTGAGTCACAATGAATTTCTCCTCCAGGAAGTTACTTTGCTCAGTTGTTTTTCAGAACTTTTTTTATGTTCAGTCTCATGAACATAACACTCACTATGTTCATCTTGTGATTTTGCAGCTTGGGACGAAACAGTGACTAAGGGCAGCTGAGACTGGGGATTGGCTTAGGAGTCTTGGGGGAGTCAAGGGAGCAAGGAGCTTTAGGAACCGCTACCAACAGTTCTACAATGGTTGACAGGCAGGGAGGGTTCTGACAAGTGCAGTCAGCAGGCTAAGGGAGAAAACGGAGTAAGTCCCAGCTAGTTCAAGGGAATAGAGAATAGAGGTGATGAAAAGATGGTTAGAGGATGGGAGGGACAGCTTTACATTCTCAGCAGGATGCTCTGAGATAAATCTCTTAAAAGTCAGGATTCATATGGTAAAGATCCAAGCTGTGACAGCAGACTTGGGTTCTTGACGTGGAAAGGTTGAAACTGTTGAAGCTGCCATGAGAGACACCCAGATTCTCAGTGATGTGTCTTTCATCTGTGTCAGTAAAGCAGAATAGCAAGCAAGATGGTGTGTTTTGTGTGTATGTGTGTGTTGTTTGGTTTCTGGAATAGAGTAAACCTGGATGTGTTTAGTATAGTTCAGTTCAGTAATAGCTCTAAGGAGAGAGAGAGAGAGAGAGAGAGAGAGAGAGAGAGAGAGAGAGAGAGAGAGAGGGAAGGAGAAGGAGAAAGGGAAGGGGAGGGGGAAAGGGAGGGAGAAGATGTTGGAGATTAAACTTGGCAAGTTTAATTTAGGATAGAATTGGAAAAAAACAAAACAAAAATCACACTTTTGAAAGCTAGGAATAGACACATTATACTTACAGAAAAATATCAAAAATACAGACTAGGAAAGAATATATTAAGGAGGTCATTATTGACTGAGTGGACTTGATACAGATAAAATTATATTTAATGTCTTAAATGTTTCTACTCTAAGGAGATTATGGGGCCATGAAGAGAAGGACGTGTCTAAGGAAAGAAGCGAGGGGAGGCGAGGGGAGGGTGGGAATCCTCCCCACACATCGACAATTTTCTCTTTGAAGATATTGACAAGATCTTGGGTAACGATGGAGAAGAAGGAAGGTGGATAAGGAAGACTTTAAAGGTCTGAAGTAGAGTCACACTGGGTTGTGGGCGTAGGATTCAGTCAGAAGGGCTATTTAGCCAGGAGAATGGGGGTATTAAAGAGAGAAATTCACTGAGGTTTTCTAATTACAGCACACACAGGAGGAGATAAATATCTTCTCTGTATATTACATCATTGTTAAATCTCAATAATTTTAAATATAATTAACCTTTAATGATGCTTTAGATTTAATAATATGGCTATTGCATGGGAATTGTCTACAAGTCATTATAAATCCATTTGTTTGGGTTTACCAACCGCGTTTTAAGAGAGTGTGTGAAGTTGGGTTGTTGTGTTTTGGAGTTCAGTGTGCTTATTAAATGTCTCACTCAGTGTAATTGACCGTAAAACCCACCTCCAATCACACCAAATAAAGAATACTTCAGAACAAATTAATTAAAATAAAAATTTTATTTCAATTATTATTTCCTTTTTTTTTCCTGTCTTCTCTTTTAAGAGTCTACCCTGGGGGACATCGGGAATTGTAAAAATTGAATCTATTTTAATCATCTTGCTTTCACTCTAGAATCTAAGATACTGATTCATAATTCATGAAAGAGACAAATATCTCTCATCTTCAGACTGAAGCTCCTTTTTCTTGTGTTTACGTTTTTACTTGGAAAATATATTTATTCTTTATGAATTTCCACATGTATACAGTGCATTTTGTTCATATGCACCCCCATTTCTTTGCCAACTTCCCCAACCCCTATCCTCCTAATACAGTGGCTCTCAACCTTCCTAATACTGTGACCCTTTAATACAGTTTCTCATGCTGTGGTGACCTCCAACCATAAAATGGTTTTATTAATACTTCATTTGCCATTGCTATGAATCATAGTGTAAATATCTGATATGCCAGATATTTGATATACAACCCCTAAAGGGGTTGTGATCTGATTCACAGGTTGAGAACCCTTGTCCTCATACATCTCTCTGGCAACTTCATGAGCATATATATACATTGTCCAGTCAGCACTGTCCATCAGCACACAGGTATGTGTGAGACCATCCCCGGGAGCATGAGAGATGTACCAATGTTTACAACCTCAAGGAAAAGTGACTGCTACCTCTCCATCAGCATCAACTATAGAAGCTTTTCCCTTAGGGTACCTTTTCCAGACATCGTGTGGTGGGGTATTCGAGGGTGGGGAGATGAGGTACGGGGGAGGGTGGGTGAGGGTACACCATCATAGAGGAAAGAGGAGGGGGAAGGGATAGGGAGTTCCTGGGAGGGAGGGGGGAAATGGGGTAAAAGGAAAACATCTGAAATGTAAATAAAATTTCCAAAAAAAACAAAAAAAACAAAAAACAAACAAACAAACAAACAAACAAAAAAAACCAACAACAACAAAAAAAGAGAAAGGGCAGAAGGATCCCCTGGAACATCAACTCTTCTTAAATATATTTTGACTCAAATGCCCTCATACTCCCTAACACATTTAGGTGTAAATACAAACAGACACACCCCTGTTGTCTGTTACTCATGATTGTTCTAATATAGAAAAAAAATCACCTTTGCTCTTTAAATAATGGATCAGACATTTCTATGTTCACCACACAGATAATACACTGTAGCAGAGAGGGTTTTTTTGTTTTTTTGTTTGTTTGTTTGTTTTTTTAATTTGCCTGAAGATTCCCCAAGGATTTTTTATTCACTTTACATCCTGCTGAGCTCAGATCATTGTCTCCCTCCTGGTCACCCCTCCCAAAATCCTTCCCCCTGCCTCGTCTCCCCTTCTCCTCTGGGAGCCTGGAGGTGCCCCCTGGGTATTCCCCCTACCTTGGCACATCAAGTCTCGAAGCAGAAAGATTTTAAAGATGAAAAGCAATGGAAACTTGCATTAAACAATATATTTAGGAGTTAGTGAGCACATTACTTTTTAGAAGGCTTTGCAAGATCATGAAAAGCTTTTCATAATATGTCTAAGCATTAGACTTAATGACTGAAAAGCTAAACTTAACTAAAGCTAAAGCTAAATGAAAACTAAACTAATCTACCATCCATGATTTGGACAAAATTATGGTCTGGCAACACTATCACGTGAGAGGACTTAGCTCTGAAAAGCCTTCCTGTACTCCCCTCAACACACAAAGTCCAAATCAATACCCTAGTTAAAAATTTATTTTATTTTTATTTTCACGAAAGCCTAAGAAGTTGTACGTGCCTGACTTTCAGCCATGCATGCAGAATGGCCTTCCTAGAACCTGCTGTGAATGTGTGTGGTTCCCTTGGCCTCTTGCATCCTCCCCAGCTATCTGTGAACCTCTATTCAACTATTAGTGAACCTCTAATGCTGTTGCCTGAGTTCTGAAGCTATGGGGCAACTAGCCAGCATGAGATCACCGTTACATGTCCCTGAATGAGTTTTGTATATATTGGAGAAACGTGGGGGTGCTTAGGCCTTAGAACTGAAGTCTGAATACTAACTACCTCAAGCATAGTGTTGGTTCCTTTCTTCTCATGTTCCCAGAGTCTAGAACAACCCTTGGCGCATGGTGGATGTTTCATTCATACTTAATGTATAAATGGGTTCATAATATAATCTTATGATTTGCTTTGTAATTTTGTTGGTGAGTATTCATCCAGGTCTAGAATCACCTAGGAGATACAACTCTGTGTATGCCTGTGAGGGTGTTCATGAAGAGATTAAACCGAGGAGAAAAGACCCACCCTGAATATAGTGGCATCATCCCACACCCTGGGAACATAGGAATAAAAAGGGAAAAGGGAAAAAAAAATCCGGTTGGAACCAGCATCTTTTCTCTGCTTCCTGGCTGCATACATGTAGAGCGCTTGTTCCACCAGGTTCCCTGCCTCATTGACTTTTTGCTTTCAATTTTGGAAATACTGTGCTTGAGGAATATGAGAACTTGGGTTTTTATTTTTAGTGTTTGGATAGAAATAATCAGCCTTTACTAGGAATATTTTTGATCCAATATCCTGCTATACACAGCTATACACTCTAGACTTGTCTTAAACTCAGGTCCTGCTGCATCAGTCTCCTGAGTGCTGAGGTTACAGGTGGGTACCAACCTGTTCCACTTAGTAAGTAGTTTTAAGTGAAGTGTTCTTTAGAGGATGCTGAGAATCTGAAAATGGCAAATTCTTCCTTTAAGAGAAAAAAAGAACATGATGTGAATTTGTGAAATATTAATTTACTTGATAGTCACACAATGTTGGATTTTAATATTAACATCAAGTATAATCTACTTATAGGTTATTATAATAGTATAACTTGGTGCATTTATTAATTTGTTATGATTATTACATATATTTTATTGCATGTGTATATATCATAACTTATTCTAAAAATAGCTACAATGCTTTATTATGAATGAATCATTTGCTTTGGGCACCTTAGTTCACAGTATGTAAAGCCACTGACTGTGAGTGATGAGTTTGTACGGTACAATGTGACTTAAGATGTTAAATGGGGGCTGGAGAGATGGCTCAACTGGTGAAGTGCTTGCATGAGGATCTGAGTCTGAATTCCTAGCATCTGTGTAAGAATCTGAGTGAGGCATATTGTGTTTGCAAGCAGAGACAGATGGATTCCTGGAACTCACTACTGGCTAGCCAGTTTGGCCAAATCCTGAGCTCTAGGTTCAGTGAGAATCCTATCTCAAAACAGAAGGTAGAGAGTGATGGAGAAAGACACAGTTGACATCTGGCTCTTCAAGAACATGTGTGCTCACACAGGAACATACAGGAGCATACACACAGAAACACACACACACACACACACACACACACACACACTGCTAAAATGCACTTCATTCGAGTTCTTTATTGTTATCCTTTCCTGGGATAGATCTGGAAGCTTAAATTGCCCTAGTCTATCTGTCCACCAAGCAGTCTTTCTGTCCTGTTGAATTGTCTAAGAAGATTTTCTGAGGAAGTCCATTGATTTCCCCATTTATTCAGGTATACCTATTAGCTTTCACACCAATGAAACTTACACTGCACTCTTCAAAGTTACCTACAAGTTTCTTCTTAAGGGTAAGCTTATGCAAAGCAAACAAATAGGTTGTTTGAGACAGCATGAATCGAGAATAATAATAATAGTCCACTGTTGATATTCAACTTTTTGCTGAGTGGCTTTAAGAAAATGAAAATTCTCTACTAGTCTTCAATCAAATTGAAAACCACATTTCATTTTCCAAAAACCACAATGCTTGCTTGTTCTGTGCTTTCTGTCATGACTCGGTCTAGGTTCCAATATTTGTGTTAACCTGGTCAAGTCCAGGTTATTCTCGGCTCAGATCTGCCACTTGGAAATCTATTTTGAAAGTAGTCCTGTTGATATTATCTCCTGCTGTGAACTACTTTCCAGGGTCTCCTTTGACTTTTTCCCTGTGTGAAGCATCCAAGACCAGCAGGAACTGTGAAAGGAAAGGATCTGTAAATCAAAACAAATAATTACCATCCTGGTCTCCAGGGAAGAAGGCCCAAGTGAGCACAAGCAGCAATTGTTACAGAGAAGCAAACATCACAGTTTAAGCCAGAGACACAGTTGGAAAGCCCTGAATATAGAACTAAACACCTTCCCTCCAAGAGACCATGAGAGATACTAGTGGCTACACTCTCTGGGCTTCTCCTAACTCAGACTTGTTCGTGTGTGTGTGTGTGTGTGTGTGTGTGTGTGTACTGTGTTTAAACGTGTGGCATATTGAGGCCAGCGGTCAATGTTCTATGTCTTCCTCAATTGCTCTTTGCCTTACTTTTTAGGACTGAACCTGGAACTTGCTGATTAGGCTCGGTTGGCTGGACAGTGGGCCCCTGGGATTCACCTGACTCTACATGCTCAGAATTACAGTGGCTCCACAGTGACTGGATTTTTATATGTGCAGATTGAACTTAAATCTTCATTGGACCCTCTCAACAGCCCACTCCTAGACACTGCTAATTCCCTTAGATAGCATTAATTTTAAATTTTATTTAATTTTTTGTACAAATGACAAATGTCCTGCATGGTACAGAGATATCTCTAGGTTCCTCTGCCTGGAGTGTAGGCTTCTAGTGACATTACTATATTCTGCCCCCACCCCCACCTTCCCATGCTGCCTCATTTCCTAGTCTTCTGTTCCTCTTCCTGGAAAGGGAATCTGATGTTAGTTTTGGGTAATTTCCCAGCTTCCTTAAACTATTCCCTACTTTGTTGAGGGTAAAGGAGGATCGGTTCCTTGTGAGTCAATTCTTTGACTGGCACACATTGTCTTCTTAACAAATTCCAGAATAGGTTCCTAAATGTGGGTGTGGGGGTGCAGGTGCCTAACCACTCATTTGCTTCTGTATGAGCTCTGAGAAACCTCCATCACTGCAGGTTTGAGCATCCTGGCATGCAGGCCTGGAATGACCAGACAGTCTTGCCCCTTCTCTCTTCTCTCTTGCTCTTCTGAATCTCTCTTCCCTTCAAGCTGGTGATGGTAACATTTGAAAGTTAGCGGCTGTCTTCATTGTTCTTTTATTGCTCTCTCTATGCTATTAAGATTTCAACTCAACACACTATTCCCTTTGGTTTAGTGCTTTTATTTTGTTTTGAGCTAGGATTTCACCCTGTAAGTCTAGGCTGGCCTTGAACTCATGACAACAATCCTCTTACCTCAGTTCCTTGTACTGGGATTATAGGCATGACTCACTAGATCTGGTACACACCAGGTTATTTATTGTGCGTGCACATACACCTAGTTTATTTATTACGAGTGCTCAGTAAAGTATTCAGCACTTCATTTATCACAGATGAATAATGTATTCATTAATGCAACTCAACATTCAGTCCTCCGGTGACAAGCTCTCTTTTCTTTGTGAGGAAGCTCATTCCCTCTAAGCCATAAAACCTATCCACATGATAGGCTAAAATGTCCCTTTCCACTTAGGACTCTAGAAAAACAAATACGATCCCTTCTCTGGAGGATAGTTGGAGAGACATTTTAAAACATGTTCAGAACTCTCTGGAGTCAGGCCAGGCATCTCCACTTCCTTTTAACTATACTAGGTCAAGTCGTAATGTCTTTTTGCCTCTCGGTAACCCTAAGCAAGTGGATGGTCCCATAGTCTTTAGCATCCGGATGGAAGGATGTTTGCTATAGTGCTGTATGGAAATCAATTAGTTTCATCCTATTAACTCATCAGCCTTTCAAGACACTAGTTTTACCATATGCCCAGCGTGAAGACAGTGGTCCATAATGGGAATGATGGTTACATCACAGTTCCTCTTCTCCTTGGACTGTCTGCGTTTTATCATTAGGATGACAGCAGACATCAACTCTCAAGTCAGTGAGTAATTATGAAGTATTCTCACTCACTATCTTTGCAGCTTTGAAATCACGGGGACTTTAGTTAACCCTTGGTAATTAGAGATACTAGGCTCTTGGATAATTTGCTTCACAGGTAAGCTTTCACGTATGACGAGGCCTTTATAGGAAAGACACAGAAGGACGAAGTCCTGTGATGACCTTTCCTTCCTATAGAGGTAGTGGTTACTATGATCTTTAGACACTCATCTTCTTTCTAAAACCCAACAACATGTGGGTTCATAATGCTAGGCAGAGTCATAAATTCTGTCTGTGGGTATAGAATGAAACATTTCTGTTGGAAAAGATAGCCTTTAGTTCTATTCTGTCACACCAGACTCAGTCTAAACCTTCTTTGGACATAGACTAACTTTGATTCTATAAGCCTACATTGATTTTTAAAAACATTACATATTGGCATACTAGATACCCTAAAGAAATCTTTAATGGTTGTCTAAAACCTTGGCTCCTCCGGGAGCTGTTGGTGCCATCTCCTGAGTGTTTGGATGACAGGCATGTGCCACTAAGCCTGGACTTCTAAATTTTGAGTTCTGGGGTCAAACTCAGATCCTCATGATTACATAGTAAACCCTTTACTTGACTGAATATCTATTCAGCCTCACTTGCTTGTTGTTATGCATTTGTTACAGGGTTTTGCTGTGTTGTTCAGACTGGCTTCAGATTCAAGATGCTCTTGCCTCAGTCTTACTAGTTCAGGGGTTACAGGCATGCGGTGTCATACCTACCTGGTGGTCTGTGGGGACCCAGGAATAAATGTTGATGTCCCATGGATGATGTTGATGTTCCAGTAATGATGTTGATATCCCACTGATGACACATGTGAATTAATGATTCACTTGTGAGCTTGTTGGCATTGAAACAATTGAAAACATCATAGCAAAGAGAAGATAACGTCTTTTAAAAAAGAAATAGTGAAGGATGGATTTGAATTGCAAGAGAAGCCAAGGACTTATGGTTCAGCGCTGACACATGAACCACATACAGGGAACAAGAAAGGAAATCTAAGTGGGCAAATAGTTGCTGTATTTGCTCGAAGATAGGAATAGCCCGCATTCATTTTGATGTTTCTCTCTGAAGGAGGTGATCTACTAGCAAGATCAGGAATATACAGCTTGTTCCTGGACTGTGTACCGCCCCTAGAAGCACACAGAAGGGGACTGAACACACTTTAGGATGTGTAAACAAACAACAACAGAAAGCAAAAGACAAGATAAATACCGAACTTTTGCTAAATAGCTTGCAGCAAAATTTTCTTGTGGATTTTAAATAAATTCTCCTTATGGCTGAAGAAGCTGTCAGAACTGCCCTCAATTTTCTCAAAGTGTTTGTGGAATTGCTGTAGGTAAGTGCACAGAAACGTTTACTGAAATGTTCAAGGCAGCAGAGGTTTGAAACCTGCATAATACAATTAAAATGTGTATTTTAGTGATAACTGAATCAGAAACAAATACAAAGGAACTATGAGAAAGGATGAAGGAGAGTAAGGAGTGTGTGCTTAGCATGGTTGGATTTATTGGCTAAAAACTAGGATATTGGGGCTTCAGTAAAAGTGTCTGCTGTACAAGCAAGAGAACTTGAGTTCAAATCCTCAGTATGAACACAAAAATCAAGATGCAACAGTGTATGTCTATAACCCTAGTGCTGCAGTGGGGGTCTGCAGGGATACAGGGAGGTCTCTGGAACTCATTGGCTAGCCAGCCTAGATGTATTGATGAGCTCCAAGTTCAATGAGAGATCTTGCCTAAAAAAATATACTGCGGAAAGTAACGAGGAAGATGCTTTGTATTGACATTCGACTCTGGCCTCTTTTCTCTCCCTCTCTCTCTCTATCCCCCTTCTCTCTCCCTTCTGGTGTTGAGGGACAGTTTGTTTCCTAGGGCCTCTTCTGGACTGGCATTTGCCATGAGCTTTTATGAAGGACCTTTCCCCTAATCTTACATCCCCTCTTCACAGTCTCAGAGGAAACAGTTTACTTTAGAGAGGGTTGTTCCCATAGTGACTGAAGAATAAGATTGGATGGCCCACTCAAGTAACCCCCCACATGTATATTCTGGGAATAACAATTTCCCTCTCTAGTCCATAGCTTCCTTGGTCTCTTCTGATTTCCTTTGTTGTCTTACTCTCCTCACTGCTCTAATGAAATATCTGAGAAAGAGAATTAAGGTAAGGAAGACTTATTTGGGTTCACGGTTTCAGAGGGCATGGTCCATCATCTCTTGGTACCTCATGTGTTTCAGTAGAGCATCTCATAGCGGGCACATGAATTAGAAAAAAGATGGTCACTACCTTGCTTACTAGGAAGCAGAGGAACAAAGGCTGGATGACAGCTAAAACTTCAAAGGTCTGCACTGTTGCATTACTTCCTCCAAAAGGATGGTCTCACATCCAGATGTTTCTTAACCTTCCCAAACAGCCTAGACTAGCAGGGAAACTAAATGTTCAAACCTGTGAGTCTGAAGAGACATTTCACATTGAAGCCATATCTCAACCATAGGCTTCTTTCACCATGACTTTAGTGGAAAAGCTTGTTATGCATATTTATAGCAGCAAAGGTGCCATTCTAGAAGGAAACACTGTGCTCTGGGACATCAGAGTTTCCAGCTAGATTGCTTATCTCAGAAAGTAACAACTCAGTCATTTGAAAATGCTCTTGGGTCTTATTTGTTAACTTCAATCTCAAGAAAATATTAACTTAATAGATCACTGTGAGATTCAGAGGTTCCTGTCATGGGCAACTTCCATGGTCAAGGACAACTGAGTTGACACCTTCTTCTTATCTATCTTTAGGCTGAAGTTATAATGGCATGGGACTCATGAGGTACTGTATTTGAAAAGTTCTTTGAAGATAAGAAAATTCTTTTAATTAAAAAGAAGATAATATCATCTTCAATTATGCTTCTTTGATCTTTGTGGAAGAGTGTATGCTGGGACTTGTAGTTTCTACTTGTTGCTTCTCTTTAATGAGAGAAGTCCTTTGGCTTCTGGCAGATGACATGGAGGGGTGACAACCTGCTTCCCCATGTCACAGATTATCATTTTGCCATTTTTTTGTGTTTCAAGAAGTTTCTTTTATTTTTTCTTATCTTGTTTTATGCTGTTAAGTAGGTAGGTGGTAAAGGAACCTGAAAATTATGACTGTCATCAAAGACATCGCTTAAATTGTCATAGGTGTCAATTAGTCTGAACTCAACCATCCATTCTCTCCATTGCCCAAGTACAGCTTCTCAGAAGCAAACTTATTTTGACATAGACTCTGAACTCAAAGGAGCACCAAAGAAGTTGATTCTTAAAGTCTAGGGTGATTAAAAAAGAATATTTTTATTAAAAAGGAAGCATTTAAACAAAAGATGAAATCTCAGGTTTCCAGTGTCTGAAGATAAAAAAAATGCAAGAAGAACATCAGGATAGAGTGGAATGCCTGCTGAGTAGATGAGGTCTGGGTAGAAGACTCTTTCTTCGCTAACGTCTTCCCAGTGAGGATGGCAGTCATGTTCCTTACAGCTTAAATATTTGGTTTGTTTCTCATTTCAAAAAGTAATCAACTAAAAAAACCATTTGAAAATAAAAGCAAGTTATTTATGCCTTAATATTTTGCTATTTGGTACATTAAAAAAAAGTAGAATTGGGGATTCCAATATGTGAACATGGAAGTTATCAAGGGAGGAGAGTATTTCTACCCTGAGTGATCCTAGAACCATATAGAAGAGATCTAGAACTTTCCCCTTATATTCCAGTACTCGTTAATGTTCAAGTGATTGTAGAGGTTCTATTTTGCCAAAAGTTATCTACCAAAAATAGAGGGAGAGGGCACCAACTCAGAATTCTACCTGAACCAAATCTTCCTTTGGAGATGGTAGAGTCTCAGAGGCTTGAGAGCTTGTTTGCTTTAAGCCCCTCACTTTAAATGGGCACACTGTCAGCCAGTGTGCCTGCCAGCAGCACTTGCAGCTCTTTAAGACAAGCATTTGGGTAAGCTCGGTGAAGATGAGGTACTAGGTCATTTTGTTTTGTTAAGAGTTTCTTGTAGCCCAGACTGTAGACAAGGATGTCCTTCAACTTCTGATTCTCTTGCCCTCAGACCTCCCCAGTGCTAGGATTTTAGGCAAGTACCCATACCTGACTTGGAGGTAGAGGAATTTTTTAAAAAAAATGTTTTAAAACTTTATTTCATTTAAATTTAAATATTAAAACCTACCTGTGCCCACTGGGTCCCATAATCCATATTTAGGCAGTGCTATAGATAGGAAACGCTCACGCTGGTGGTGAGTGATTTACATTTTTGATTGATTAATGGCATGAGCTAGTGAGCTCCAAGGCTCTACAATGAAAAAAATATATACAAAAGAAAAAAATACATAGAAGAAGGGGGCAAGAAAGGAGGAAGGAATGAAGCTGGAAAGGAGGAAAGGAGGAAAGGAGGGGAATCTTTATTTCCACTGAAAAACTCCATGTTTCAAGACCAGGATACCCAGCCCTGATATTCTGATTAGGTTCTAGGTTTGGACCACTCAAAATTTCACTGTACAGTTGTACTGATTGGCATTATTTGTAAGTATTTTGATTCACTTAAATATTTAACCAAGCCTGGTCTAGTTTAAATATATCCAGAACATCAGGCCTGCTGTGCTAGTTAGCTTGGACCTCTAATCTCAGCACTCCGGAGGCTGAGACAGAAGGGTGCTTGAGTTTTGTGTTCCAGGCTACTCTGGGCTGGAATGTGGGAGCTTTTCTCAAACACCAGAACCAAAAATTTCTCCAAACTAGACAATTAAAAAAAGATAGCACCCAAGTTTAAAATACTTTTTGGAAAAAAATAAAAAGGAAAGAAAAATAGAAAAGAAAAAAAAATTAAAACCAGGTATGGTAGAATAAGCCTAAAATTCTGGCATTCAAAGAGGCAAAGACAGGAAGATCACCAAAGGTTCAACAATCATTCTGGTCTACATAACAAGTTCTAGACAAGCCAGGGCTTAAGTGAGACTCTGTCCCTTAAAAAGAAAAAGAGAAAAGAAAGAAAGGAAGGAAGAAAGGAAGAAGGGAAGGAATTTATTTTTTAAATTGTTTGATATCATAGCACAGATGTTTCCACTGCATAGTTTATTGAGAGCTTAAGGTGATGGGAGATGTATGACCTGTGACCTATTCATGGCTCTTGTTCTATATAAACTTGGTTTGTAATTTAGACTAGCTCTCTTACAGCTGGGGAAAATCTATTATTGTTCACCCCCTTCAATGCTTTAGTTAGTAAGGAAGGGAAAAGCCAGAGAGATCAAGTGACCTGCCTCAGGTGGTCCAGCTCTTTGATGGTGGCGCCAGACACTGCCCCACCTCACCCCCACCCCCAGCTAGCATTTGCCCAGCTTCTTTGGAGAATCTTTGAATCCTGGTTTTGCAGGTCCACCTCAGAAGTTTTGTAATAATTACCCTAAGGAGCCGCCCTAGAAACCTTCTGATCAGCCCCTGTTCCACATAGTCCTGTCCTTTCTGGCTTACCTGAGCTCTGATAAGCCCAGGGCCAGAAAGGAGAGTAGAGATTTCTTGATAGGGTGGAATAATGTTTTTCTAAACTCCTTGTGCAGAGATTTGGCAATAGCTCTTAGCAGACTTCAGTTTAGTCCTGAGAAACAACACAAACAAACTTTGCAGCGAGTTGGTGTGGCACCTTGTATTAACTCTATCTCTGAGACTCCTAAAGGATGGGAAGAAATTGTTTTTCGGAGAAAAATATATGGTCTAGCATTGACTTCAGTGGAAGCCAATTGTAATATTTTTCAAGAAAACAAGCATTTCTGCTGAGGGGATATGGGAGGCTTACGTTGACAAGTTCTGGGAAACAGACTGCAGTGGCATGAACGTAAAATTAGAGCAATTTAAGGAGATTAAAAAAAAGAAAACCAAGGGATTACACAATTTAAGGATTTGAAACTCCTTTAACAGCATTCCCTAATTAGTCTGAAAATTTGGAAACCTCTGTGAGGACGTTTCCAACCTAGTTGTGGGATGAAATTTGGATTATTTGAGATTTCAGACTCACCAGCAGGAGAATCAGGAGAAATCAGACTCTTCTGTGATTGACTGCAGAGGCGTGTGCAGGGGCTGGGAGCTTGAATTTAGTAGAGGTGATGGATGTTAAGTGATGGATTACCCTTTGGATGTCCAATTTTGTTTCATAATGTTAATTTAAAAAGACTAAACGTAGGCAATCGCAGCCTGAATTGAGACTATCTACAGACCAGGAAATTCAGATATGCATTCTACTTAAAGTCCTTAGTCTCTTTCCTGTTTTATTTCTGCTACTAAATTCCTTAAGAGCCCAGGGCTTTTGTTTATTCTCTTTAGCACAACTCCCAGGGTATGCAATGAGCTATACAATGCTGGTCAGCTGGTCTCTTTAGAAACTGGAATTATAGGACTATTTCACATTGTGGCCTACCAAGAAGATACGAATTTGGAGACGAGAACAGAAGTTTCAAGGAATTAAAAGGAGAAAATAAAAGAATAGAGTGTGGAGGTCAAGGGAGTGACTAAAGGGGCTAGGGATTATTGTGGAGAGATAAAATTATTTAGAATTCAGAATAAAGGCTCTGTAAACTTAGACTCACAATAAACCAGTCATAAACCCAGAGACTGAAATTGTGGCAGAGTGGACATTTTTAGCAGATCTGGTAGTATCTGACCTGGGGAAGAATGAATGAGGGTCAGCTGCTCCTGATGTAGAATGCAGTGGGTGGAGGCACAGAGCTCAGAGCAAACTATCTGGGATAGCCTCCAGCTAAAGTAGCAAGCTGCTGTCCTTAAGGTATGTGTGGCACCTAGCAGGCTCACCCTCACCCCAGTCCCCATGTAAACCTGTAACTCTCCTTTGAAACTCCTTTTAGAACTCTGGTCTTTGCCTTCCAGTTTCTCTGTCTTTTAAGCCCTTTTCTGGGATTAAAAACACACCTGCTGTCCCCCTTCTCTACTCCTGAATATCCTGTGGTGATATCAGTCCGCAGGAGGTACCCCAGTTCCTGGGGTGTCATTATCCTCCATAGAAGACAAATATGATCAATTTTCACCCTAAAACTCACCAACCTAAATGTGTCGATGCATTCTTTTTTTCCTTTTTCTTTAATTATTTTTTTTCTCCAAAAATGCTTGTTAACACATGAATGAAGAGCTCAGATACTAAAATTTAGCAGTATGGGTTTGAATCCTGCCTCCTCTACTTGACAATCTGATCCATGTTGAATCATGTGAACTAATAATCTTGTTTACTCCCTATGCCAGTTTTTGTTGCTGTTGTTGACACGGGCTCCCGTATGCCAGCATCACATTGAACTCCCTGCATAAACGAGAATAACCTTAACCTGGTCCTTCTGCCTCTCTACTCTATAGAGTTCTGGAATTACAGGTTTACACCATGACACCCAGTTTAAATCGTGCTGGAGACAGAATCTACGGCCTCCTGCATTCTAGGTGAATGCTCTGCTAACTGACCGCCTGTCCTGGCTATGACAGTTTTGTGAGTTAAAAGAGAAATTCCCTATGTAGTATTTGATATCTGTATTATTATCAATATTATGATACGGCAAGGCTGTTTCAGTTCAGGCCTATCTATTTCTTTTCTTTCTCCAAAGCAGAAATGAGACTATACTTTTCTTTGCCATTTTGTAGGGAGGTGGTAAGAATCTCTGTTCGTTGGACGGTGTGTCTTTGCAAGGAAGGCTACAGTTAATGTTTGGCTTCTAACATCCTTGATATTTTATCATTCAAAGAACCTTTTTTGTGGAGGAGAGAGCTCCCTTCAATTGCATCATAGTTGGAAAAGGACAAAAATGTCACTTTTGATATCACACGGCTGAAGGGACTGTACTAGAGCTGAACCTAGGTGAAGGCTTCTAGACATTTATTTCATGCTTAGATTTGTCTGCTTGTCTAGCTGAGTTAAGAGGGAAAGGATTTAGGGACACAATTACAGGGTGGCAAGAAAGAGGCATGCATGTTTTTTATTTTTTAAAAACTCATTAATGTCACAACGGTGAGCAGTTTATTTGAGTGAAGAATAGAAAAAGGGATTTAGGGATAGGCAATGCTATATTATACATCATTGATCGGAGCAACCAAGTTATTACCAACTATGAAAGTGTGGATAGAATTTCTTTGCTTCAGAGTCCTACTTAAATTCCCAGTTAGCCAGGTATGGCAGCACTCGTCTCTAATCCCAGCACTCAGAAGACAGAAGCAGGCAGATCTCTGTGACTTTGAGGCTAGCTAGGACTGTATAGCAAGACCCCATCTCAGGAACAAACAAACAAAGAGCCAATCACTTTACTTTAAGATACTGACTACATTCTGTGGCAAGACAGCCACTCTGGCAATTGGGGAACAAGCTGGTTCCAGTGGAGACCTGCTTAGAATGCTCAAGGGATTCTGCTGGTTTTTCTGTGTTAGACTCCTTTCTATTTTTTTTTTTTTTTTTTTTGAGACAGTGTTTTACTCTGTAGCCCAGACTGGCCTTGAAATCATTCTGGTTCTCCTGCCTAAGCTTTCCAAATGCTGGGACTTCATAGTGTCCACACTATGCCCGTCTCCAGAGTTTCTGCTCTTTGTGGCATAGACAAAGTGTGGTCATTTTACCATCCAAGCCTCAAAAGCTGGGTCTTTGAAAGGAAGGACTATTTTCTTTTTTCTCCCATAAAGCCAAAAAACCAAACCAAAACAAAAAAAACTCAAAAAAATCCAGGACCCTTTCTTTCTGATCACCTTCTTACTCTGCCAGGCTTTCTTCACAGAAGGCCAGAAGACCCTAAAGGTACTCGAATTCAGTGAGAGAAATATCTGCAGGAGCCTTAAGAGCAGGTGCAGGAACCAGGCATTTAGTAAGTGAAATACTATGTCAACTCTGCCTTAAATAGCTGGCTCCTCTGACCTGCTTCTGGGATTCCAGGTCATTCCTGGCTTATTAAACTCTACCCCACCTTCCAGGCAGGATCAAGATACAGGCAGTCACCTGGACCAAGAATTACTGATTGCAGCTTCCCTGGGATTCTTGCCCAACACGTTATCAAATCTTCCCTTTGAGGGAATTCTTGATGATTGGAAAACATTCCCTTCAGGTGCTGTTCACTCCTGAAGAGCAGACTTGCTGTCTCTGAGTTTCACATTCCTCTTACTGTTTTTTACAGCTCTACCATTTCAGTGGGGTCATCTTCTATCTCTATAATTATACTGGTGTCTTCTTACAGTATTTCTTCATTGCTTCTAGTTAATTTAAAAAATTCTTTCTTGCTCACCCTCTCCCCCTACCTCCAAGTAGCAGGCACTGGTTTATGCTGGGATCACAAGCATATATGAGATGCTAGGCATGGCATCTAGGGCCTTGTGTATGTTAGGCAAACATCCTCACACCATGACAGCCCCCTCCTCTCTTTCTTTCATTCCTGTGATTAAATCTAGATCCCTTTACATGCTGGGCAAACATAGTACCCCTGAGGTACACACGTAGCCCCTTGGCGCTGACTTTCATAGGATTTGAATGAAACTAAAGCTTTGGGGTATCTCTGACCACCATGCACTCCAGACTTCCGAGAAGAAGGACTCTAATTCTTCTTAGGGTCTCTGCTTTTTCTTTGTCCCAGAATAAAGCTCGCCTCAGAGTAATGGCTCACCTTACAGTTTTTTGCTATTTGCTGTCAGCTGGGCGCACAGTGTTTCCACACCTATCATTCAGTAGACACTCAATTAGTATTTGTCGTATGAATATGTGACAAATTGTTATTAGACACCGGACACCAAGGGCAGATCCCCGAAGGTCCAATGCACATGTCTTCTCTCTCAAGTTCTCATTAGGAATATTGGTAAGACACATGTAGGTTTTTACATGTTCAGGGTAGTCACCACGGGGAGATTGGCAGTATTGCATTCTCCACAAATGTCTATGTCTTCCCAGCTCATTTTTCCTGCATGCAAGGTTGCTTTCCCAATTCATGCTGAAGCTGGACAGCTAAGAACCCCGAGTAAGTTCCCCAGGTAGCAGATGGCCAGACAGAAGCTGCTTGGTGCAGACTGGTTGTGATGAATTGGGTTCGTTACTAGGAATCAAATGAGCACAGCCTCGCTATTCTAATAGGATCCCTCCTCTGTGTCTCTGAAAAGGAGCTCATGGATCCCGCAAAAAGCTCCTTGTGCAACTTGCTGTGCCTCCATTCCTCACTGCTAGCTAATAACTGGCATGGAGGAGCCATAAGGCACCGCCATCCGCGAACCCCCAGATCATCTGCTTTCTGTTGGCTCAGTTGGCCCTCACTGTTCCAATTGTATGAGACTTTAATTATTTTTCTTACATGCTACCAAGTTGGTCTCATTCTTCACCTTTCTGAGGAGGTCACACCACTAGAGTGACGGGAACCTGACCTATAATTAGTAATGGAGTACATGACATTTATAATAGCTCTTTGGAATCCTTTGGGATGAAAGGTGCTTCATAAATGTAAACCATGATTATTTCTTGACAGCTAAATATAAAATTTCCACTAAACACTACTTAACATTGTTGCCTTTAAGGATATTAATTGGGTCTTTCAACTATACAATGCAATTATCAGTCTAATTGAAAATAATTGGTCAAGGCTGGGGGAAGAAAAATACTTAAAACAAATGGGCCAAGCCAAACATTAAGAACTCCACTAAGGTAAAAGTTTACTTTAGTTGAAAAAGCCAACTGGCTTGCTTTGTCTTGGTGGGTAAACATTCTGGTGAAGTGTGAGATTCAAGCAAACCTATAATTAATCCTCAAAACAATGGTTGATAAGGGAGAGAAACTTCTAGAATTAGCTTATGCAGCCCGACCGAGGCTTTCCATCAAAAATCTTTTCTCTAGCTATGCAAACACTGTTTTGACACTATTTCCATGGAATAAATCAAACGCGTCAGCCACCCAGCCCTCTTGTTGCGGGGGAGAGCGCTTTCAGCGTTAGACAAAACTTTTTGGTTATTGTTGTTGTTGTTGTTGTGAGCTCTTCAGTAACAAAGCTCAACGGAAAAGAAAGACGAAAGAGAAGCAGATTGTGGCGAGCTTTACAAATTGGCACAGCCTTATCTGCTGCATTTCATGGTTTTCTGGAATCCTTTCAGAAGAGGCATTCCTTTGTAAGAGACGGTTTAAGCTTTATGTTATTTCAAGCTATATTTGCGAGTTTATGAAAATTGCTTTTCAGTTTCCGGGATGCTGAAAGCATCGATACTGATGTTTACTTCTTGTGAATTTATCTTGCTGCAGTGGGCAGCTGGAGAGTTCAGCGTTTCATTTGCCTTTCCTTCTTTTTTCCTGCCACAGGGGAGGGTCCCCGGATGTTACCGCTCAAAGCTCAATACAAGGTTCCCTTTCCACATCAGTAAGAGCCCAGGATCAACTCCTTTGGCCAGAGGCAGATTTCAGTTTGGTCAACTTCACTCTCTGAGAGCAGAGGATTCAACTTTCTTTTTGAATTTCCCTCGAATGTTCCTCCAAAGCCTCTCCTACTTCTGTTCTTTCTTATTTGTTCATGAGCACAAAAAGCCATGTCACCTGTCTTTAAAAAGAAATTTGAGGTCTGTTGGTATGGCGACCTTACGTGAGACCTCAAATAACAATAACGAAAACTCCATAGTTTTCAGCTCTGGACACACTGGCATGAATGCTGTTATTTGAACACCCACATGAACACTCCTGTTAAAGAATGTAATTAAAACAGTCTAATTAAACAAAACAAAATGTCTCAAGTCCCAGACAATGAGTCATTTATTAAAATAATGTTTGACAGTGCAGAATTCCAGGATCCAGAAAATTTGAAATCTTTGGAGTCTTCATGTATTGGACATTAAATGCAGAATCATGGAACACACACACACACACACACACACACACACACACACACACACTCTTGTCCTTAATGATAAGTTAATGGCAAAAAAGTTTAGATTTTTTCCTTTTTATTAAGGGTTACAGTGGTGTGAAATGGATTGAAAAGGATAAGAGTTCTACTTACTGAGAAATATATTTTATATAAATTAAAAAATATATATATAAACAAGGTCTTGCTATGTATCCCTGGCTGATCTAGTACTTACTATGTAGCCAATGCTGGCTTACAACTCAAGGCAGTCCTCCTGTCTCAGCCTCTCTAGAACTAAGATTACAGGTGTGCACCATCATATCAGGTTTTATTGAAGTCTTCTGAAAACAGTTGGCAGGGAGTACAGAGACTTGCTATTTTGCAACTTTGGAAGATGGTATTTCTGCTCTGGATGAGTAGGAAAACTTTAGATAAAGGAGGTAACCCTGATGAGATTTAATTCTCCCTAGTCTGCGAAATATCATCTTGAATGAACTATAGCACGCTACAAATGTCAGTTATTATAATAGCCTACCTACCTACCCTTGTATTGTACATCTATATAAGCATCTATTGTCTGTCTACAGCCAGTCTCTACTATCTGTGTTTCTACAATTTATCAAGGTGGCACGTTTGGGGCACTGGTATGATAATATCCTGGCCATGGGGTAATTAGTGAAAGGAAATCTGCTTTAAGATGTGCTGGAAGAATAGAATGAGGAGGAGGAGGGCTTGGTGGGTAGCCAGTGGGTTAGAGAACTTGCTTAGCTAGCGTCTTATAGGCCCTAGGTTCAATCCCAGTTTTAAAAAGTAAGTGAATAAAAAAAATAAAAAAAAATAGAAAGGCTGGCAATCTGTACCCAAAAGGAAAGGAGAGAAATATGCTCGGTAGAGTGTGTCTTTCCTGCAAGGAGAGAGCCTGATGCACTGGACGTGGTGTAGTTTTAAAAGTGAAAAAATATTTGCTACATATGATATTAGGATGGATGTGTGTGTCAATGAGCAAACTTTTTTAATTATGGGAGAAATTAGTTGCTGTTTTAATTACTTAGAAAGTGATTATATTGAAGCATCTCCCCCCCCACCCCCTTAGGTTGCTGGAGCAATTTAGTAATTTAGTATGTTCAAGAACAGAGAGAGAATGGCTTCTTTAAAAACAAAACCCGGTTTCAGGAAAGCGGGATTCCTGCTCCTCTCTTGCATGACAGACAACCATTGGAGCGAGGAGCTCTGCTGGAGCCTCATCTTAAGTGCGATGAAAAGTGAATTATAATATTTGGGGATGGCTCTGGGGAAGGCCAGGAGAGATGACCAGTAATAGCTGCAGCTTGTTTTGGCTATTGTTTGAACTTCTAAACATTTGAGACATCTACTGACTTAATTAAAACCCCAGATGCTGGAAAATCTCGTTAGCAATCGTGGAAATACAGAGTGTAAACTACAAAGCATTACTCCTGTGATTTCTCAAACAAGAGCCGGTAAATCAGCCATGTAGACACGATTGTATGAGCCAGGAAAGTTATCTCAAACACCTAGCAGTGGACGCTCCCTTTTATAGCTTCCAACAGTTCTTCATGTGTCTTTTGGCTTATCAGGCTTACACTTCCCAGCTCTATCCCATATGACTTAAACATTATTATCCTTAAAAAAAAAATCCAGTTCTACCTGTGGCCCTAGAGTTGCCTTGGAGGGCTTTATTGTAAGATAACAGTTGTAAATAGCATAGGTGATTCCGTGAAAAATTCCAGTGATGCTTCCTTAGTTGTATGAATCGGAACCACAAGACTTTTATGGAAATCAATAATCACCCAGTGAGGTCTAACAGCAGCTGACTCAGACAGATACAGACATCCAGAGCCAAACAGTGGATGGAGCTTGAGGACTCTTAAAGAAGAATAGGTGGAAGGATTGAGGGCCCTAAGGAGATAGGATAGCTCACAGAAGATCAACAGAGTAAATGAACCTGAACCCTTGGAGCTCTCAAGACTGAATCACCAACCGTGGAGCATACCTAGTCTACACAGATCTACCTCATGGGCTGAACCTAGGCCTCCCTTGCACATATTTTGTAAATGTGCAGTTTGGTTTTCATGTAGGTCTCAAACATCTGAGTGGGGGCAAATCCCAAAACATGCAGCCTGTATATGGATACGGTCTTCAAAAAAAAAAACAGTTGTTCAGTTATTCATGGAATATATTTTTTTTATATCTCTTGTATTCAGTTTGCAACTACTTCAATGAGAATTTTTTGTATTTATTCATGAGGGATATTGGACTATATTTATATATTTTGTTTGGGTCTACACTGATTTCACTATTTCAATATTTTTGCTTTGTGAAGGAGCTTATTGTGGTTCTGAATTTTTTTAAACATAACTCAAAAAGTGTTGCTTGTTTGAAGGCCCTATAGAATTCTTGTATAATTTATATCTGACCCTTGGTATTTTGCTTGTTTGTTTATTTTCATTTTATTCTGTTTGAATGCTTTTTAAATTTTTTTGATTTGCTGAAAATAAAAATTAAAAAAAAATAAAAAAAAAATAATCACCCAGTGAGGTTGTCAAATATTTTGGGACTGAGACTTGGGGCCCTGTGAGAGGCGCTGGCTACAATGGAGGTATTTTGGCGATTCGATTTTCACAAGACTGGAAGGTTTAAGATGTGCTAAGGACTAAATACAAGAGGTTTGGCTTTCTAATGTAAACACCATTATCATTTGGGAATCAATTAGCTCCTTGCATGGAGGGAGTGAGAGGTCTCTTAGACAACTATTGTGAGGTAGGCTATTTGCTTTAATTAAGAGGAGACAGAGTGGATTATTGTCTCCAGCAAAGGGGGTGGGAAGAGGCAGAAAATTACCCTTTAGCCTCATAAGCAACAAAGCCCACGCAAGAGGATGGTCTGCGTCAGGCAGGTCTAAAGCAAATTAACTTTTAATCTGGAAACTCTAAATGAGGATGCTTGCACCCGACAATTAGAACAAAGTGTAAAGCAGGAGCCCTTCGAAGGCTCTTCATAGTTCACCCTGTCAGAGAGCTAGATCTCTGATGAGTGGTCTACTTATTTGTCAAAGATCTAGAATTTAAAGTGAAAAAAAAAGTTTCAAATCAAATCATCAGTGCAAAAACAATAGTAGCAACATTTTCAGTGTGTTAATGCAAACTTTTCACACTAACAATGGAGTGAAATCTTAATTCCTTATTTATTTATTTATTTGTTATTTTTAAACTTTGCTAAGCATTCGATCTACAATCATCATCTGATTGAGTGCCCATAATCTTTTCTCTTGTTAGGACTTGCCTATGTTAACCTGTCACTGGGAAAGTTCAATTACCTTTACGGTACATTCACTAATCCAGCCATTCATAAATAAACAAACACCAAGTGCCAACTAATTGTCATGGTCCCAGGTTCTGAGAAATGACAGGAAGTGGGATACAATGTTTTTGTAGGGTGAGCGAGAAGCAAATGAAGGATGCTCTGAGCACAAAGGAGGAGTTCCGAGTCTTGTCTTATGGAGTTGGGGCAGATGCCTAGAGATGACTTTGTATTTCTGATCACCATACTTCTATTTCTGATCCTGTTACTTCTACCTCCTGAGTTCTGGGATGATAAACACGTCCCACCAAGCCCAGTGTACGCCATGCAATGGACTGAATTTAGGTCTTTGCTCAGACCACACAAACACTCAACTGACCGAGCTACTACATCTACAGCCTAATAGAATGCCTTCTAAGATCATTGTAGCATGTGTATGTGTGTGTGTGTGTGTGTGTGTGTATGTGTGTGTGTTAGTGGTGATGGGGGATAGATAGAATTCGAGCAATGTCAAGGGATCAGGATAGACCAAGTTAGCATAACATTCCAATATATATATATATATATATCTTTGCTTTCCAGTGTTTGGGATTTTGCATGTCTATCTTACCATTTAGAATTAATTGAGAGAATAAGAGTAGTCCCCAAGGACTGTGGGAAGGTTCAGGAAGAAACGAGGATAACATTTCCTTGGTGACTAAAAATGATTCCAGAGTATTTTGGTTTTAAAAAGGAATTAGATGCTTTTAACTGTGACCTATATATTGACATGACAGATGTTTTCCTCGCTATATATTTCGTTGTGGAAAAATACACATCACATGAGATTGACCATCTTGACCATCTCTAATGTTTCGTAATATTGAATGTTTTCAAACTGTATAACCATGACCATTGTCTGTCTCCATAGTTTAGCTTATGAAATAGAAGCTCTATGCCCATTGGTTGGCACATGTTCCTACAGTCTCAGCTACATGAGACACTGGGCAGGAGATTTGCTAGAGGGCAGGGATTGGAGATTTTACTAGTCAGCCACAGTGACATCTCATGCACGGTGTGGGTAAAAGACAGTTCAATTCGTGCAGTGTGTGCTATACAAGCCTGGGGGCCTGAAATCAGACTCCCCGAACACATAGAAAAGCTGGTCTCGAGTGTGTGAGTATGTAACTTTAGCACTGGGGTATGAGACAGGTGGATCCCTGGCGCTCTCTGGTCAGCTAGTTTAGAAAATTGGTGAAACCCTGAGTTCAGTTAAGAGCCCCTATTTCAAAAGATAAAATGAAGAATTATTGTGAAAGATGTTTGATGTTAATCTCTGGTTGATCACACACACAACACACACACACACGCACACAAACACAAACAAATTAACACTCATATGTGTACACACTGGCACATGTCAAAACCTTGTTTCTATTATCACTTAATTTTTAGCCGGGTCTGGTTGTGGTGCACTTTGGAGACTAAGAAGGACTGTGAGCTCCACGCCAGCCTAGGCAATATAATAATACCCTATTTGCAAAAAATAAAAAGAAAGGAAAATAAAATAAAGTGATGGTAAATGCAAATGTCATGTATAATCTGATTTTTACCTTTAGTCTCTCGTATCTTGTTTTCCTTTTTGTCAGGGTCTTATATAGCCCAGGCTAGCCCCAAACTTGTCTTCTAGGCTGAGGAAGAAAAGCTACCACCTCCCAAATGTTACCACTCAGTTTTATGAGGCAGTGGGATTCTAATCCAGGGCTTCGTGAACACTAGGAACGCACTCTGTCATCAAAGTCTTATCTCCAGCCCCATGTGCTGTATAGGTTCAAACTGCATTTTTAGGAAAGGCCAGCCAACCTCCAGCCAATGGGAATATAGGAAGGTTTTGGTGCACAGAGTCGTTTCCACCGAGTCAGCTGTTTCCGGTGGTCTCCACTGGGATAGATCCATTACAGGACTGAGCATGCTTGTACCTTCTTTGCTAGCAACTGTAGATTGATAATGGACCCAGTCCTGATTCCTTTCCTTGCTGGCCAGGGATCCTATGCACCACATGCTTTTCACCTAGTTTATTTTAGTCTTGCTCCTTTCAGCCCAGTGTAGTCTGCGGGGATGTACAGGTGCAGGCAATGTCTGACGGCCCCATGTCTTTTGTGCAGCTGTCTCAGTAAAGTACCCTCGATGGCCATAGTCATGCCAATGTACTGGTTCTCAAGGGATAGCAGTGCCCCTGGAGCAGTGTCTGCATGCCTTACATGGCTCAGTTGATTTCTGGATTGTGAAATGGAAGCCCCACACAGCTTTTTGCCTTCATTTATGTGTCTACTCTATGAAGTTGCAACTGTTCAGAGTACGTTTTCTATTTGTTTTCATTTTCTAGTTGTATCAATAGTTCCTTCACTCTCTCAGCTAAATCAATTTACTACGCTTTCTAGTTCTATCTCCTCCCGATTGTAAATATCATGAAAGGATTAGTCAATACTATTTCCTAATAATCCCCAGATATCATTTTGGCTTGATTCTTTGTATGTGTGCACATGTGTCCGTGTTTATGTGTGGGTACGGATAGGGAGTATACTCAAGTATGCACATTCTTGTGGAAGCCAGAGGACAACCTTGGCTTTTATTCATGTCACATATTGTCCATTTTTATTTTATTTTTGAGACAGGGTTTCTTACTGGCCTGGAACTCTCTGAGTAGGCTAGGGTGGATGGCTTGCGAGTCCAAGGGATCTACTTATCCTGTACCCTATTAGTGCTGGAAATTACAAGTGCATGCCTCTATGCCCAGAGTTTTAAAAATGCATATACTTGGGATCAAATCAGGTCCTCAAGCTTGAAAGGCAAGCACTTAACCTCAGCCTCACATGTGCCAGGATTGCACGCATAGACCTCCACTCCACTCAGCTCCCAAATATTCTTATGGGCACAGAATGAAAGCATCCTGGTAGGGATTAGTCACCTTTTATTGATGAGAGCTATAGTGAGCTCTAAACTAAGGCAGGGATGAATAAATATCAAAAGAGTAGGAATTACGGGTCACCTGCTCTTGTCTATGTAATATACCACGTCCATTTACTAACCTTACAATTAGAATGATAAGCATCATCCCTCTCATGCTGGAGCTGAGGAATCTGAGGCATAGAAAAGGCCCAAGGCCACCCAGTTAGCAAAGGCTGCATTTGGGGTTGAAATCCAGCTAAGGCTTTTAACCAGCTGCTTCATGTCACAGGCAAGATGTGAACCACTCTGGTATAAACCAGCTTGTGGGGACAATTTCTACATACGATCTTAAAAACAATTTCACATCTCTCAGATAGGCCTGGTTAATGCTATTTCCATATCCAGTGTTAGCCCAAGAGTAACAATCATATAAATATTAGAGAATCATTAAGATTGACTGGATTTGCCAGCTATTCACTATTCACTGTGGCAGTACTAATCTTGACCCTTTCTTCCTTCCTTTCTTCCTTCCTTACTCCCTCCCTCCCTCCCTCCCCTCCCTCCCTCCCTCCCTCCCCTCCCTTCCTCCTCCTCCTCCTCCTTCCTTCCTTCCTTCCTTCCTTCCTTCCTTCCTTCCTTCCTTCCTTCCTTCCTTCCTTCCTTCCTTCCTTTCTTTCTTTCTTTCTTTCTTCTTTCTTTCTTTCTTTCTTTCTAACCAAACAACTCACTACAGTTATAAAGCTCTAAGTATAGGCTCTCTGGACAATTTTTCTGTGTGAAAGTTTGTTTTACTCATCTCTGAGTACTTCAGTCTTCCTTGATGGTCAGTATCTGTATGGTCTGACAAACAAGAAACTGTTTTGGTGCTTAACCCATTATGTAACAACTGGTAGGATTAAATAGAGATGTTACTCACGTTTACCTGATAAAAAATATATCTTATATGTATCTCTGTAGTTCCAGCAATCTGGGAAATAGCAGGCAAAGGATTGTTTAAGGCTATCCTCTGGTATTCACTGGTATGTCATGAGTTTGTGACGAGTATGCATTACATGAGACTCTTTAAAAACAAGGTTGCTGTAATATCAAATGGCTACAAAGTTTTCTAAGCATTTGGTCCCAATTAATGACTTGCCTTGGTGTCCAGTGGTGACAAAGAATTCACAAATGGGTCACATTTTGAGAGATCCTCTTTAATTCTAGCACATGGCCCTTTGGCCATTATCTTGAAAGAGTGATGGAGGCCCTGCAATCACATGCTTTTTACCAGAGGCGGGAACTCTGCAATACTTACAAAGTGTCAGAGTCCAGAAACAGGACATAGCTTGCCACAAGACACTCCTCACCTCAAGTCTGCTTCCAGCTCTTTGTTGTTTCCAAGACACGGAGATGAGCTTCCATTTTCTCGTAGACAAACAGGAGAGTAAAAATTATTCTAGTCATATCCTAGAGGAATCAGTCATCCTTTGCAAAGTTAATCACAGCCTTCCTCCAGGGTCTCACAGCTCTCTGGAAAGATTTTACTATGCTGTTGCTGCACTACTAAAATACAGATTTTTCTAAAAGGGCAGAATGCCTCTCCTTCTTAGAAATGCAAACCCAAGTCCTGTGAGACTTCATCTTTAACTTTTTTTTTTTTTTTATATTGCCACTTGATAAAGGGGCTATAGAATAGCAATGTGGTCAAAGCATCTTTCTCCCTCCCTCCTTCCCCCCTCCCGTGTGTGTGTGTGTGTGTGTGTGTGTGTGTGTGTGTGTGTGTCTGTGTTTGGTGTATGAGTGTATGCGCCATGTAGAAGCCAGATGAAGTCGTTGGATGGCCCATTCCATCACTTTCCACCTTATTCCTTTGAGACAGGCTCCCTCATTGGACCCTGAGCTAACCTGGTGGCCAGTAATTCCCAGAGAACTTCTTGTCTCTATCCCACATAACACTGAGGTTACAGACCACCATGCCAGCCCCTGAGAGGAACACTGTTCAGGTAACCTTACACATAGTCTCTCATAATACAGGGCTCATTCATCATTCAAGAGATAGAGAGGAAATGCCAGCATGTGATTCCCAAGCGAGGTACCAAAGGCTGGGTGGCTTCCATCTTGGACTGCATGCTCTGGGTAAAGGCATCATGGTGCTTCTCAGTATTCTCTCTGCAGATGTCGGTATGGTGGTATACACACATCCTGCTCGCATACAACTAGCATCATACATGCTGTGGAGGCCACTCTGAGAGTGGATACTCCTGAACCTCGGGTATCTACAATAGCTTGAGGCAGCTTTGTGAGGGAATCAGAGCCAGAACTGCCCAGCTCGATTCATCTGTGCCTGCATTTCCAACTGGAACGTTGTTGGAAGGCTAATAAACATGTACAATAATCATGGCTGTTTTGAGTATGTAACTTTGGGAAGCATTCGATTAAGCATCTGTAGATAACTAAGCAAAGGTTCCATGCACTTAATGCTATTTCTTAGTCTCACACAAACAGTAGGTTCTGCAGCCCTTTCTGGCTTTAGTAACTTGGTGTGCTTCTTTTGACGTTTTCAATCCACCTGTGTCTTGGAAGGGGGTCCTTTTCTGTATTCAAATTCGTTTCATTTTGATTTTTCAAAATCACACCAAGAGCACAGCGATACTCTGAATATCTTAAAGATCTGGCGAAACTCCTAGGGATTTTTACCTTTTAACCTTTCCCCAGCCGAAGGTTAAACTAGTCTTTAGCCTTTTCAAAGCTCTTAGTGACTTGCCCGGGCTACTGAACGCTTTAATTTCACTCAACACATCATTCAGACTCCAGTGAAGCAGTGCGACTCTGAAGCAAAAAACTACCCTAGCATTGACAAAGGCCATTCAAAATGATGGGAAAAGCTACTCTCAGCTGACAGGCAAGCATCTGCTCATGCCTCCTCAATGCCTCTCCTCAGACTCCCACGGTAGTCTCTTGCCCAGCTCTCCTGCTGTCCCCATCGGAAAATCCACAGTCACTACCTTTCCCAGCCTCGAATCTGCCTCTGGAGACCCAGGGAAGCCACCGGCACCATTGTTCATTTGGCAAATGTGCTGCCTTTGGGGGTGCGGAAGCTTGTGGGCGTCGTTGGCTTTGGGACTCTACGAACAGGGGAAGCCCTGGGTATTGTGACTAGTGCCAAAGGTTAGCGACTGTCCCTCCCCAGGGAGGCTTAGCGCTGGAATCATTTCTGTTTGCAACCCTATGTGTAACCCTGGCATGCAATCAACAGAGAAAATATTCATTATTGCCTGACTGTCTGCTGAAGACAATTTCAATTATTCTGGCATTTCAATGGATGAAGAAGCCCTTTAGGCTGGCCCGGGAGATTAGCCTTAAAGGCTCTGTAAATTAGCGAAGTTACAATCGGTATATTATCTGGCAGGCAGCTGCGGAGACGCCACAGCAGGCAAAGAGACAAATTACTATATTCCGCTTGTGGTTTTGATATATCAATTTACAAGTTTAACATACGCATTTGTAAAAGAATGATTTTTTTTTTCCCCTCTGCCTTTCTTAAATCACTTTTAACTGCCTGCACTCGAAGTTTCGGAGCCTGTAACTTGAATGGTTGGTTTGCCTTGCTGACGTTTTTGTTTTAAAGCCCAATTTCAGCCAGGAAAAAATATTGCTGGGGACAGAGCTCTGGAATTAATCTTTCCTAAAGTTATTCAAATAACATAATATATGGCAGTTAATCAGAAAATTCCATTTGCAGAAATGTGAACAATGTCTCCTATGAAGGCTTTTCCTGTAATGGGATCTTTTTCATGTCTTTTTTCTTTTCTATTCTAGATTAATTCTATCGTGATTTTGTATCTACATTCTTAAAACACATTTCACCAAATGTGTCCAATGTTGGTAATAAATATGAAAATTAAAACAATCAACATAATAGCATATACCAATAACTTTATAAGCAGTTGCATAATGAGATCTATCAATAATTTTTTATGATTCAAGTTTTTTCTGAATATTTCTGATATCTTGGTGCTCAAGATTACTTAAAGTGTATATATATATCTCACACATACATATATATGTGTGTGTTTTAATGTTATTTATTTATTTATTCATCCATTCTTCAAATAGGAGATTGAACCCCATGGCAGGCAGGCCTAATCTATATCCACAACCTCAACAGCAGGCTTTTCCAACTTTAAGCAATACTTTTAATGATGATTAATATTTATATCTGTGCATGAAAGTTCACACTTCCTGAATGAATTTATTTTTACTTTTCAGATTTTAAGAAAGTAGTTACTCTTTCCATTACTATGAAATATATTTATTGTTCTGTGTTAGATGGCTTTAATGAAGCTTTGATTTTGTAATTGTGTGCTTTGGGAAATGGGTCAAAAGGCTTCAATAGATATTATTATGCTGATATTTTTAAGGAAGTCTTGTAAAAAGCACACGGCTTTATCCCCAAATATCCAAGATACCTTTTTCCTGCTTGTCTATGGAATTCAAAACAAATAAATAAACCTCTAGAGACACTGGTTTGCTCTGGAAAAAAAAAATCTTGCTTTGTTTTTTAAAAAAATGGATGGGCTGGTTTTGAATCTGTCCTTATTCACTCAGTGTACTTACACACGTTTTAGAATTTAAACTTAAAAAACACGATACTGGAAGCTGTGTGTACAGGTCTATGGCAGACTGCTTGCTTTGAGTGTATGTACAAGGCCCTGTTTCCAATCTCCAGCACCATTCAAAATGATACCGGTTATCTGCTTGAAGGTCAAAGGATCTATTTAAGTACACTGTGTCCGCACAGCATTGGCCAGGGCTCCAGCTCTGAATGTTCAATTTACATGGCGTCTACTATAGCTCCCTTGGAGACATTGTCCAAATGGTACTTATCTACAAATAACATGAATTTCAGTTTTTCTTCCTTTCTTGTTTACAGAACTGGATTACACATGAGAGACAATTTCTTGTCCCTTACAATGCCCTAAAAGGGCCATTTCTCCCGTTTCCCAGAGTTTGACGGTGAGCCTTCCTGTGCGCCTTGTGCTGGTGTCTTCTCACGGGAACCACTGGGCTAGTTCAGGCAAGCATCTGTAGTTCTTAAATGGACAGTTTCAGACTGAGGAATTTAAGAGACAACCAAACAGAGTTTTAATGCCTATAAGATAATAATGAAAGACATTTATGAAAAAGAAAAAAAATCCCAGTTTGTTTGAAAGTCGAACCCCACACTCTGTATCAGGACTGCAGATGGATGGCCAGCTCAGTAATCCTGGTTTACTTTCCGACCTGGGTTTGTCTCCCTGGTCCAGTGAGATCTTGAGGGCCCCCTCGATCTGGTTAATGTTCAGAACCAATGTTTGAGTTTTAGACTAATTATGGGCCCACCACTGACATTTTCTTTATAATGTGAAGACTGGTGCCAGCCATAACTCAGTGAGATTTAACATAAAAGCAAGATAAAACAATTAAAGTGGAAGAATATTTGATTAAGTGGATCTCTGATTTATAGTGAGGTAAATTGAAATTGAAAGGAGAGTGAACTTTTTATGACAATCATATATTATGTTCATTATCAGAGACTCCCGGATCCTTTTGTACTTAAAAAAAAAAAAAAAAGAAAAAGAAAAAGAGGAAAATAGAAAGAAAGAAAAGAGAAGAAATAAACCAGGTTAAGGAGAGTCAGCCTGGCAGGCATCATTTTCATCTTCTTGTGAGTTATAGTTTCTTTTCATGGTCAAAGTTTAAATAAATCATGTTTGAGAAAAGACATCACAAAACACATAATCACGGTTTGCGTAGGCAGCAAAGTAGGACGAGCAGACTGGGCTCTGCAGAGTGCTTCTGCCTTGCCCTTACAGCATGGCATACAGCTCAGACATCACACATTTGGCATTTGGAAAACTTGTGACCCTGCAAGCATGCCTTAAGAGGTCTTGAACCTATGGCCGAGGGTGCCTTGAGGATTTGTATCAGACTCTGCGGATTGTGTCACAGCTCTGCCCGACTTGTTGAGACTGTTTCTCAAGCTGCTTTTGTGTGTGCTTGCATCATGCTCCTGACATCTTCTTCTTCAAGAACCCAGCACTTGCGTTTGTGTAAAGCAAAACAGCTTCTGCAGCAGTGGGCTAGCCCCGTATAACCGTAACATAGAGGGGCAGGGCCAGCAGAAGTCAGAAAGGAACGATTTGGAAAATTCTAAGAGCTATAGAAAGAGAACATGGAGGGGGAGAGCTAGCTCAGTTGGTAAAGTTTTTGCCTTGTACGTAACAGGGCATGAGTTCAAACTCTAGATGTGGAGGCACTTTTGTAATTTCAATGCTGGGAAGGAAGAGACCGGCAGGTCCCAAGTCTCCCGGTCTCCACGGCCACTCCAGTCTGTTACTTGGTAAGCTCCATGTCAATGAAAGACATTGTTTCAGCTGGGCGGTAGTGGCGTACGCCTTTAATCCCAGCACTTGGGAGGCAGAGGCAGGAGGATTTCTGAGTTCGAGGCCAGCCTCGTCTACAGAGTGAGTTCCAGGACAGCCCGAGCTACACAGAGAAACCCTGTCTCGAAAAACCAAAAAAAAAAAAAAAAAAAAAAAAAGACATTGTTTCTTAAACAAACAAACAAAAGAGTGTGGGGCAAGCAAGCAATGACATCTGAGAAGCAACACTTGAAGTTATCCTCTGGCCTTTGCATATACATAATGAACACATACATATAAATATACACGTACACATACATATGCATACCTGTACACCCATGAACATATTACACACACACACACACACACACACACACACATACAATACATATATACATAGACAAAAGTAAAATTAAAATGGGGAATGATTTTTTTTTATAAATTTTATTTTCCTCCTGGGAGCAGATGTGAAGGAGGTTTGGCTTCAATACAGGGCAACCATCAAAAGTACAGACTGACCGTGTAGGCCCCTCCTGTTCACCCCATTTCCCTATGGGTACTTTAATGCAAAGCTTTAAGAAACAGAAAATCACAAGGAGTCTCTGACTATGCCTAGAATAAGTGTGACTCACCTGATTCTTCAACGAGAGCTTTGAGCCTTTGATGGAAGAACTAATTTGCATTTGTTATTTTTTTACCCAAATGTTAATTTATTTGCTATGCTCAGTTCTTTCTTTCTTCCTTTTGTATAGGAAGGAGCCACCCAAACAATTAACAACGCTAACAACTTTAAGTTGAGCTCTGACCCTGACCAGGTGTGTGTCCAAGGCCAGTCGTAAATTTCTCTCTGTTTTCTGGATTTCTGTGTTGAAAAGGTGGCTTTGAACAGGGAGATGGGATGGTCACTGAGGTCTTCAAAGTCTTCTATGATTGTTGTTTCAAGGAAAGGAAACTTGGCACTGCTGTCAGTTGCCTCCATTGCAGAAGTTAGACATCTAGTCTAACAATACTGGTTCCCTGGATGCTGACGGGCAATTAGTCTAAGTTAGGGAAGGTAGTTTCCACTTTTCAAAGGAAGTGGTTGTTGGAATTCCTGTAACCAAGGCCTACTGAAGTGTACAATGGAGATGTTGTCACTGTGACTGTCATTCGAGTGAGCAAGACATTGGCTCCAGTTTTGTTGGTGTACCTTTCCTTGCCAAGTCTTCGCCATGGTATTGAGGGTGGCTCCTGCCACCTGCTCATCCTTTCGGTACCCTGACATTTTGTCTCTTTGATACCTTGGCTCAGGATACTTGCCTCAAAGGCATTCTAAGGCAGTGATTGCATGATGAGAAATGGCAAAGAGTGTGGAAAGAAGCTGGGGGCTCTGCAGAGCTGAGAGGACATCGGGTACAATGGAGAAAGACAGTTGGTATCTGTGCTTACCTGACACTCACTGTGTAGCCCAGGCTGGCCTCAAACTCACCCTAATTCTCACACCTCAGCTTCCCAGTGTTGGGATTACAGGCATGCAAGCATGTCCAGCTGAAATTGCCTTTTCAAGAACGAATTTTCCCTAATGCTGTTGTATCTCAAATATTTTTTCGGCACTCAATAGCGTCCTCAATGACCCCTAAGGAAATGCATCCTGTGGGAATGAGGAAATATCTGCTCAAAGAGTTCAAGGTGAGCTAGACTATCAATCTCCTGCTACCACATTTTTTTTTTCCCTGTGGACTTTTCAGAGGTATCACTAGAGACATCATGCCCACAGGTTCTTCAAGGAACGATGGGCCTGGGACCAGTCTTTTCACTTCCCTGAGAAGGTAAAATTTGGTGCTGAAGTTATAGTGAAGGGGGAAGTAAGATCCTGGGCAGGAGACTTTCCATATTGTAAACTATAATGTGCAATTGGAGCGAAGCTCTTTTTCAAACAGGCAAGTTCTCAAAATGGCTCTCCCCCATGGGGTTATTTGAAGAGGTGTCCTGACAAAGAAAACAGAGAGAGAAGAGAGAGAGAGAGAGAGAGAGAGAGAGAGAGAGGAGTCTAGGGAGCAAGAAGATAGATTTCCCACAGAGGTGGCACAGTCCTGCAGTGAGAGAACACCTCCTATCAGCTGGGGACTGGTTGAGAGAGGAACCATCAGAACTGAACAGGAAGACTGGATGCTTGAGGAAATGTCCAGAAAAATGGAACCTGTAAATTGTCAGATTAACTGGGAGATTATGAGAGAAATTTGGGGATTCTCTGGGACTGCCTAGAATCAAAGCAATGATGATTCCATAGAATAGTCAGACATTGTTAGCTCTAGAAACCACCCCCTCCCCCCAAAAAAAATGTTAAGGGAAATAAAGTAAAAAGGGGGAATAAAAAGATGGTAAATCATGTGTCTGGACCTTGAAAAAATTTTCTTAAGTAAAGACTCAAAAGCAAATTCTAATTTTTAATCAAATTATAATGTGACTTCACTGGGCCGCTGGGGCTGGGAAATGGAATGGTCATGGAGAAAGAGACTTTTCAGAGCAGGAAGACAAGACAGGTGACTAGAGGAGAAAAGTGAAGGAGCAGCTACTCTACTCGATGATTACCCATGAAGTACCAACTGCATATTAATTACCCACACAAAGGTAAATACTACCTAGAACAGTAGAAGAACTGTAACCGTTGATGTGACTGGCACCAGGGAGACTACACCTGCTGTGGGGATGAGACACAGCCTGCTGTTTGCTCTTCTGGGTTTTACAACCTTCTCTAGTCTCTCCCACCCCAGGGGAGCCTGAGTTTACCTCTCCAGGTTCGGCTCCTATCACAGCCCTCTTTCCTCTATGCTTTGTCTCACACAGTGCCCCAGACTCAGATCTCCTCTGGTCTCCTCTAAGCCTAAAACCATCCATCCCTTTTCTCTCTCATGAATTCTTACTCAGTCCTCAGATGGCTACCACATCCCCAGGGAACTACTGTCCACCTTCCTTAGTTGAACCGTTCTGTGTTGGTTTCTATAACAGTACTCCTCTCTGCCATGTCTTGTCACCGTTGTGCACGAATCATTTGCATTGGTGGTGTTGCATCTATCTGTGTAAGAATGTCATCAATAGTTCTCTCCCTTATCAAGCTATAAGCACCTTGAAGGCAGGGAACATGTTCGAAGGTAGTCACTCAATAAAGAAAAGACAGGTGAACAAAAGGTAAGGGTGTCCTTAGTGATGACATCAAAACAAGAAACTCTAAAGTGGTTGATAATGGTGCTTTGTGGACTTCTTGGGCAGGAGAAATACTTATGTTTTCAGAACAGACTGGCATGCCACCATTCTTTCTCTTTGCCTCTCTGAGTCTCTGGCTGCTACAAATGTCTCGGGGAGTGTGCATACTCCTGCCACCACATGGTCATGGATACACACATCCTCACACTCTGGAGCTCGAGGCTCCAGCAGTTCTATTGTAGGTAATGAATCAGCGTGCTATCCTCTCAAGGTTTCTTGTCCAAATCAGTTTTCTTCAAAGGTTCACAAGTAGAAATATGGCAAGGCATGTGGGAGTTCAGGGTGGGTGAGGATGTGGTGCAGAGGTGACATGGAGATCTGGTAGCAAACACATGCATAGAAGCTTGGTATATGCTTGAATATGTAATCACATAGTTCAAATTTCTGAGATAATAAGCCACGTGATACCTACGGTAGTTGTCCTGGAAGTCTGGCCAGCAGACTACCTTATGTTTAAGCTGCTTCATAGAATCAACCTGCTACTTTTGATGTATGGCTATGATGGTAAAATAAACACACACACACACACACACACACACACACACCAAACGAGCCATTCCACTGGAGCAGCTGTGGAAGCAGTAAGTGACGTCCTCTTAGAAAGGGGCTTCTGGTGATTCTTGTAGATAAGGCGGATGAGGAGGAAGTGTTAATGAGTGTGGTGTGCAGGATACAGAAACAAAATGATCTTATCCCCATTGAGAGGGGTGGATTATAGTTTTCTTGAAGTTATAGGTAAAAACTGGAGCATCAATGGCCTAGGGGTTCAGTATAAATGGAAACAGAACAAGAGACTATATTAACCTCTTCCTTCTGCTGTCCAAAGGGCAAAAACTTTGAGACTTCTGCCTCAGAAGGATTTTAAGATAAGATTCATTTTTTTTCTGATGAAGGAAGGGGCTTCTCTGCGCTCCACTGCCATCATTTAGGAGGGGAACTACTCATCAAAGTACACGTCAATCAGGCTGCCAAGGAAATGCTCTTATGCCCCCAGCAAGTCTACACAGTTCCTTTGAGCACACTGAAGTTTCAGATGTTTCCTTCTGGATCTTTCTATAATTATAACGGTATTGATAAATATATTTTCAATAGATATTATCATTTTTTTTATCTGTTGCTGTGATAAAACACTCTAGTCAAATCAACTTTGAGGAGGAAAGAGTTTATTTATTTTAGTTTACCTATTTGAGTGTATCAGTGAGAGAAGTCAGAGAAGGAATCTGGATGTAGGATCCACGGAGTAACACTGCTTCCTGGCTTGGTCTCTGGTTTGCTCATGGGCTCATGCTTAACTGGCTTTCTTATACAATCTGTAACCCTTTTGTAGGAATGGTGTTGCCCACAGTGGGCTGAGTCCCCGGAAATCAATTAATAATCAAGAAAAGTCTTCATCGAGATGCCCACAGACCAACTTGATGGGCACAAATATTCAATGATGACTGTCTTATTTTAGGTGATTTTAGTCTGTGGTGATAATGAATGCTAACTAGGACACGTGACAATAAAAAACATGGCCAGGAGAGATGGCTCAGTTCATAAACTGCTTGCTATGCAAGCACAAGGACCCGACTTAAGATCTCTCTCCATCTTTCTGCCTCTGCCTCATGAGCTTTGAGATTACAGTAGTGAGCCCCCATACATAGTTTATGTATTCTAGAGACCTTATGTATGAGTGAGACCTTGTCTCAATCAATCAATCAATCAGGAAGGAAGAAAGAAACTAAAACAAAAGGAATTTCAATAAGGTCTCTGGCAGCAGCCCCTCCAGCAATTTGGCATCACCCCTGTCCCTGCCCCCTGACTTTTGCTTCCTATTCAGCCTTGTTTGGCTGCTTCTACCCTTGGTCTCTTGCTGCCCAACTTCTGTGCCCTCGGTTCCTTCCTCTTTCAGTTTGGGTTACATAAGACCATCTCTCAAAACAGTAACACAGAAAACAGCAAAAACAAAATAAAGAATTTTATGTGAATTTAGAACATTAACTATAGTAATTAGATAAATAAGAATAAGCAAATTCACACTGCATTCATTATACACTATTAGCTTACATAGTTTTTACATAGGCACACATTATTTTTACATTTATTTTTTTAACCATTATTTGCCCCTTGATCTTTCCATTAAAACACACATGCCTTGACTATTTTAAGAAAATAAAGGACTTAGATATTAATGTTTCATCTACTAATATCAGTGGCAGAGATTGGAATTGATGATTTTAAACCTTCTCTGAATTCCCCAAATCGAAATGCTCAACTTTGACCATGTCTGTGGCCATCCAGGCACAGGTTTGTGTTCCACCCTCCCTTCTAGCTTGGTGTGGCTGTGTGTCTAAGATGTAGCTGATGACCCTCGGCAGGAAGTCTTAGCTCCTCGTTCCCCTTCTCATTCTTTAGGGCTGGAATGTTGAGTTAAAGGCTGGTGATTGGCAGTCATTTTAGACCATTTGACAACATTTTAAAGACATGGCAGAGGAGTTAGATAGGAGATTGAAAGCCATATATTAGTTTTGGTCAGCTCACATCCCAACACATTTATATGTGAGAGAAAAATCAATTTGTGTCTTGTTAAAACTACCAGTGGGTCGGGGGAGATGGATCCGTGGGTAAAACTGCTTACAGAACAAACCTGACAACTTGAGTTTGGATTCTCGGAATCCACATAAAAGCTGGATGCGGTAGCGCCGGGCTGTGATCCCAGAATTCCTATGGAGGGGGAGGAGGTGGAGACCGCAGAACAAGGTGGAAGGTAAAGATAACTATCAAAAGTACACACTAGATCATGTGTGTGGTTGCATGCACACACAACATAGAGCACACACACAATTTAAAAATTCAAACAACTGCTATTTATTTAATAATATATCTATACTCTAATGAAATCAAATTAATTAAAAATTAATGCAATATTTGATGTGACTTTAGTGTCAGTGATTGATGAAGAATCACAAAGAGGTCACAAATTATTTTACAGATGGGAAAACTGACCCTCCAAACTCCTGAGGATCCAGACTTTTATTTTCTGAGATTCCAACCAAATTATTGAGGGGTTTTATATGCTAACAAACCTCAACTGTGTCAACAAATGAACAACAACAAAATAATGTAATGACATTTCAGGATGAGCAGAAGACAAAAATAATTCAGACACAGGAAGTATTTTTTTTAAGATTTTATTTTTATTATGTATACATAGTGTGTGGACATGCGTGCAAGTGCCGAGAGATCAGAAGATGACATGGAATCTCCTGATACTGGAGCCACGTGCCATGCGCGTTAGGAAACGCAAGTCTTTCCTCTACAACAGGAGTACGTGCTGTTAACCTCATCTCTCCAGCTCATGTGCTCTTGTTTGGCATCATTTTGTTTCCCAAAAGAAATAACAGTTAAAGGAAACTGAAATGGTCTGGTCCTTGAGTTTGGGGAGGATATTTTGTTATTTGCAGAGTGTCTATTTATGTAGCTCAGACTAGTCTCAAAGCCACTATCTTCTACCCTAACATCTCCAAGGGCTGGGATTTTAGATGTGTACCATCTAAACCTAGCATTTCAGAAATATCCTTGTCATGTGATCTATGGTATTAACATCACAGCAAGTGTCACAGATAGCCTCTATATTTAATTAAATAGCAAGTAGTCAGGTAGTGATATTAACGTTTATGTGTCCTAACCAAATTCCAGCAGTTATTTCTAGTGTCCTTATATGGACTCCGAGGCACAGCAATTCTGCTCAGCAAACATCAAATCGTAAAAACACACCACACATTGGTGGTGGTGAGAAGCCTGTAACTGTGGCACTTGCTAGGGAAGAATGTTTGTGTTGCACCCATGGAATCCCTGTAATTCTGTGACGCTGAGACGAAGAAAGTGGACCTTGTGCAATGCAGGTAATAATAATCCCCTGTGGTATTGGGCAAGACCGGGGAATCTCACAAGCTCCACCTGTAAGGCAGAGCCAGGGCAAGGAGAGCTGCAGAAAAGATCCAGGGAGCACCAGTAATCCAAAGGGTGGGCCTGTGCATCTCCCTCAAGTACCAGGAAGTCCATGTAGACATTTCACTTCTTTCTGGGTATGGTGGTGACTGGAATGGTCTCTCTTGTTTTGCATGTGGGCGGACTTACTCACTAGTCTGGTAACTCTGTTGTCCAGGTCTGTTTTCAGAATTCTCAAGAAATCTCAGACTCTGAGTTGATGTTCTGACCAGAGCAATCAAATACTTCCCCTGAATGGCCTATTAGACCCTGCATAGCACATGCGCACACACACACATATATACATGTGTGTGTGTTTATGTAACACACATACTCTGAAATGTGGATGAATAGAATCTTTAGATTCTAATCTCTCTCTCTCTCTCTCTCTCTCTCTCTCTCTCTCTCTCTCTCTCTTTCTCTCTCTGTTTAAATGGAAAGAATTCAAACAATTTACTAACTTTTCACGGCTTGCTTTTTACCTTTGACTATTGCATGTTGAACGTTGCAGCAGACCTCATTAGAAAGACATTAACCTTGGAGGTGACTGTGGGCATAAACTTCCTCCTTCAGAGTGACTTGAGTAGTTTTCGATTAATTGACCTCAGAGTCTTCCTATCCTGGCTTATCAGAAATGGAAAACAATATAATTTTCTGGAAAAAAATTCATGAAGCTAGTGGGACACACCTGTGTTGCTTTCTGTGGAGTTCACATGGGAAGGACGGAAAAGAAAGGCTCGCTTCTCCATTCTCCCAGTTTCTTCAGGGAGGAAAATGAAGTGCTCCACAGCTATTATTTTGACCAGTATGTTATTTTAATACTTGCCACTCTCAGGGTCTACACAAGTAAATCAACTCGTGAGTCTGGAATGTTCTTTGCCCAATAACTGAGGCCACAGCATAATCCTCACCCTGAGGTGAACCATTCTGGACTGATGGAACATAGTACTTCTCCTATAAATCTCTACATGGCCCCAAGGTGCCTTGATGGCCAAGGGTACTGCCTCCTCCAAGTGAAATTCTTTCAAATCACTTGCTGACTGTTTACAGCCATTCAACTATTTTTGTGGCCTGGTCATAAGAATTGACGACTATAGCTTCCTTCTTTGTACTGGGGGTGGGGGGGAATTTGCTTTTAGTTTTCCTGGATTCCCTTGATTTACTGATTAGATATGTGTTCAGTGCGGTTGCCAGCTGGCCAAAATAGCAATAGCAGGGTTGTAACGCCCCCAACCTAGGCTCTGGTGAATGTGCAGCAGCTGGGACTGCTCTCTGGTGGTAGAGAAAAGATGCCCTTTTTTTCTCTCCTTGTCTCTACATCAAAGGGCAGGCTTGCCATGTGCTTGTGATCTGGCCATAATGGTCAGTCCTCTGAATGCAGCTTCAGGTGGTGACACAGGCCTTCCAGTGGGTGAGCCATCAGCTGCTCTCACATAAAGTGTCACGAGGCTGGCAGCTAGGCACTGAAGCAGTTTCTATGTCGTTGCTAGGGATGCCACATTCAATACCCCAATGCTCTGTGTACAAAATGAGGAAAAAGTGACATTCTGACTTCCCCTGTGGGAGTGGAATACGTGATTCACGGGCCTTCTGCAGCATTAATCAGGCCTTGTTTACATGGAAGGGAGCCAAAAGAGCAAGAGCCAAGAAGGTGTGTTTGGAAAGCCAAGCGGTGATGTCATCCATGCGGAGAGGCTCCAGCAAGCCACTCGCTCCCTTAGATGCCTTGTACAGAACCGCAGGAGCAAATCCTAGTTAAGTGTCTTGGGAACAGTAAGGTGCTTCACCCTGTGCTTGAGATTTACTTGGATTTTACTATGATTCGTTTGCAGAACATCATCACCTGTGACTGTCCTGGGCAAAGATTCAGCCTCATCTCCTGGTAAAATGGCAATGAGAGAGTCCTAGACACTTGTAAGGCCACCCTCAGCTCGTGTGATGTGAATCTCTGTGAAGACTTCACAAATAGACTGTTTAGTACCAATCACATATTATCAAGGATTTTAACTGGATAGGATGATCACAGAATACTTTTTTTTTTTTTTAAGTGAAAGCGTATGTATCACACTTAGCTTAAGCTTGTTACATAGCTGAGGATGACCTTGGTCATCTTACCTCTCCTCTCAAGTCGTGGGATTACATGTGTGGACTACCATGCCAGGTATATGTGTTGCTGGGGACTGAAGCTGTGGCTTTCTGCTAAAGCTTCATGCTCATACCTTTTTCATTATTTCAAATAATTCAGATATCAGCTCTTACTTTCTTTCCAGTGGAGAAGCTGATTCAATGTCTATAAAGACAAGCAAGTAAGAACTTGGGTTTTGGATATCAATGAAATAAAGCAAATATTTCTGTTTAAAGTGTTGACTTACTTGGGCTGTCTCCTGTGTGTACTGAAAACCCTCTCTTCACTTCAATGTGGGTCCCATACATTCTATCCTTAGTTGAGTTCATGTGTCAAGCCCTGAATTGTTAGGGATTGAGGCCACTACTGTGAGTGAATGGACATTCTCCTTGTCATGATGGAGTTTAGTCACTATAATCAGTCACTGTAGTCGAGTCTCTGTGGCAGGCCGAGTGGAGCTTGGGTATTTTAGCAGAGTCACACCAACATCTGAATTAGAGCCATTGCTTTGGGGAGGAAGGCTCTTTGTATTAGTTTTTCAGTTTAAAGCTCAAAGGCTTCAAGTTGGAGTCCTTGTCTATTTTAAAGGCATGCTAAGAATGCTGAAATGGAAAATACTCTTTTTAAAGAAAAAGCCGACAGGAGCAATGTAACTCAGTGGCAGAGCACCTGCCTACCTATGCATTTCTGCACTTGGAAAAATAAAAGAGAGACAGAAAACAACAGCAATCCTGAAAGAATCTGGTTTGAGTCCTCCTTAATTCTATTTTGCACACAATCATTTATGTAAACATTTTATGTAAATGAGAATATTTTATGTAAAATAAGCAAAGGAAAAGCGTTGATTACTTAGCCAGTAAGTCTAGGCAGTGAAAGGATTGCATCTCGCTTCTCTCCTGGGTTCATTTCTGTTCACAGGACAGCAGGGAACCTTTTGGTTCTGTTGGACTAAGCTTGGTCAGTGCAGTAAGAACTTAGATAAAATAATGAAGTAGTCTATTGGGAATAGCAGGAGCACACGGGTCCTTATAAGAGATTCCTTTGGGAAAGTTTGCTTTCAGGGTTAGACAAATGACAAGCGAAAGGCAGCGGGCTTGAAATAACCTGGCTTCTTGGAAGTAGAGATTCTACTCTCTGATAGGAACTGACAGAACACTTAATCTTCTGAGACGGAAGAAAAATGGAGTTTCACATAGGTTAGGAAACTTCCAGAACACTTTAAAACCAAGGCTCTCTTGCTTAAAGTTTTAAAAAAAATTATTTGTGTGCTTGTGTCTGTCTGTCTGTACACACATACGAAAGTAATTAAATCCTCTGCAGGTCAGAGGACAATTTTTGAGATTCAGTCCTCCTCTTTCAGCAGGTGAGTCCCAGGGATCAAACTCAGCTCATCAGGACCTGTCTGCAAAGCACCTTTACCCACTGAGCCATCCTACCTGCCTTCCATCTTGCTTTTGTGTGGATTCTGCTCTGTTTTCTCTAGGGTAGGACCTGTGCTTAGTGTCTTCCTTCATGGATTCAGAGCTTTTGTAGCATCACATGTTCACTGAACTCTTGGCACATGGCATGGAAACCCAGCTGCACTTCTTTAATAAAAGAGTAGGCCACTTTCTTATCTCATGAAAGATATGTTGGTCAACCCTCTGACTGAGAGTTGTCTGGCATTTTGATAGGGGAGAAATAATTGGTTGGAGGGCCTCACCAATAAGTCTGTTTCACAAGTAATGGCATCTTTCCATGATGACATATTGCTGTATTTCTTTTGGCATGTAGTGTCAACTACAAAGCATAGAGACTAGTGAAAGGCATGAAGTTTGGTTGCTAACCATTTAAGCCTCGTATATTTTTTGTTTGTTTTGGTTTGTGTTATTCTTTCAAGCACTATAGACTCCATTCTTCCTTTATTGGTTCTACAAATTAGTTTACATGCCCCACTGAAGTGGGGGCTCTGTAATTAGTCACATAACATGGCTGGCTTTAGATATGGCTCCATTGGCACAGCACTTTTCTATGAGCCTCTAGTCTCAACATCCAGGAACAATTCCCCACCTCCAACACACACACACACACACACACACACACACACACACACACACACACATCCTGAAATGTAACTTAAAAAAATAGCTATGTAATTTAACCTCCCCAAAATGGTAAAATCGTCAACTTTTTAGTGTCTGGATGTACTAAATTAAAGTAAAAAAAAAAAAAAGCTAAGTATTTTTTTATTGTCTATTGTAGGTGTAGCCATTTAAAATTCTTTTCGGGGGAAATGCCATTTTTCATTAGTATTATGAGTACAATCAGGAGTCAGAAATGACAAATTCTTGTGTATGATTGTAAGTGAAGGAAAAAGGCTTGCTTTCTTAGCCATAATTATGGAGCAGACAGTTTACTTAACTTGGGAATCTTTTTAATGTCAGCAGGGAAACGTCTGAGTGACTGTTACAGAGTCTTTCAAACTGGCCATGTGACTTCTTCAAAGAGCTCTATGCATAGTGCGTGCTGTCAACCACACACCCTTTAAATGCCTCTGGAGCCTGGGAAAAGCCTGGTACCGAGAAGGCTTAGGAGCTGTATGCTTTGGTGATCTATGAAAGACTTGTAGACTCAATGTAATGTTGAGGCTTAAACTCCCTGTGGTCTGCCCTGCTCTTAGAACGGATAGACCTGGGCTGCTTTCAACTTTAGCCCGAAGCCCCTCCCCTTGCAAGAGTCAATAGAGAGCTGCATTATTGGTCCAAGTTATGAAAGACTCGGTGCTCATGCCTAGATGGGATATTTGTGCGGATCCCTCTACACTTCAGGTTCAAGGAGCCTTGAAGAGGAGGAGGAGGAGGGAAGGGAGGAAGATGGGAGGAGTCCTGTGCGGTGATTGCCTTTTGGGCAAGATGTGATTGTTGAGATCACGGTGGTTTCACAGTTGCTCTGGTTCAAGACCTGCTGAAATCCCTGAGTAGACGGGGCAGATGATCTCCAGGCCCCAATGCGTACTGAGCATCTAGTAGCAGCGGACACTGCCGCAGAAGAAGAATCCTCTTTACTGAGGATGTGACCACTGACAGGTTTTCTATGCACACATGGCGGCTCCAACTGAACTTAGTGGTTTATCATGAAAAAGGGGATGTTGGTTAGAAGAGAGAGTATTGAGGGTGTTCAGGAGGGCTGGAGGGGGAATGCACGGGGGTAGATCTATTACTTCATTATATACATGCATGAAATTTAAAAATCCCACTACTGAAATGACTTAGACTGGCTGTAGGTATCTCTCACCTGTGGTGGTAATTTTCAGTTCAAGACTTTTCCTTTGCTCCAGACTCCATAACTCTTCCTGTCCGTTATCACGCAAAGGAAAAGAATCGACAGGCAGCAGAGGGAGATGTCCACCCCAGCTCCAAACTGCCTTGATAACTTGACCCAAATTTCTTTCTATACATAGACGTTTTACAAAACCACCACCACCTCCCCCATCTTTTTTCTTTTTCTTTCTTTCTTTCTCTCTTTCTCTCTTTCTCTCTTTCTCTCTCTTTTCTTCTTTCTTTCTTTCTTTCTTTCTTTCTTTCTTTCTTTCTTTCTTTCTTTCTTTCTTTCTTTCTTCTTTTTTTTTTTGTCTCACGTTCTCACCAGCTCACAAGTGCCAGTGTGTGGGATGTGAGACAGGGTAGGGTCAGGGCGGTTCTTATGACTCTATTGTTTTGTGGACTGAGGCTGACAGTGTTATTATTCAATGGAGAGCCTGAAATGAACAGACACAAATTTCTTAGAATTGCTTTGTGCAGAGATACCCAACACTTGTGATCTGAATGGCCAAGGGGAAAGTGGTTTTTCTTGTGAGTTCTGGGACAGCTCATGCTGCCTCTATATAAAAATCTACTGTTGGGGTTGGGGAGTTAGATGGCTCTGTGAAGTGCTTGCTATGTCATTATGAGGACATCAATTCTGTTCTCAGCACCTGTATAAAAATCCAGGTGTGGTGGCTTGTAATCTCAGCCCAGGGAGGCAGAGACAGGAGGATTCCTGGGGTTTACCAGTCAACTAAGCCTACTTGGTGAGCTCTGGGTCCCAGTGAAAGACTTTGCTTTACAAACCAAGTGGGCAATTCCCAGGGAACAGCAGTTAAGACTGACTTCTGATTTCCACATACACATGAACATGTGTGGAGACCAGTCTACACATATGCATATGAAACCCTACACAATCCCGTGTGTGTGTGCTTATTCACACAAAAGAAACACACATGAAATCATGTTCAGCTCTCTCCTCTTACTGCCTGTGGCAGAAATAGACCATGCAGAATGCTACAGTGTGTTGGATCTTTGGGCTTGCCCGTGCCCCAGATTCCCTCATACAAATCCCTTTGTTGTGGGGATAGTGTGGCAGTGCCATATCCCTCCCTTGCCTATTCAGTGATGACATTTGAACTAGGCCTCCTTGACCTTTCTATTCCCAGAAAGTGAAGGCCCATGGCCAAGTAGAGGAGGGAGGCTGCATTTGGGTGAGCAGTGACTTCATAGAACCTCAGCCCCACCATCTCCTCTGCAGCAGCATTACCTGTGTATGAGACCTTTTCCTGGAGTGATACCCAGAAATGCCAGAACAAGGGCTCAGATACTTGGCATCTATTTGCTTTTTTGAATCCTGTCAATTTGGACTTAGATTCTAGTTGGGATGTTTTAGCCATAGCAAGTCAACTATCTTTTATCTGTGTGGAGTTCTAGGAATGCCTCAGAGAGAAAGGGGAAGAAAGAAGGGAAGGGAAACAGGAAAGGCAAATTTGAGGATGGCTGCCTTGTGAACATTGCCATGTAACGCCTATGTCCTGTGACTAAGGTCGCAAAGCTTCCTGTGGAGATGTTTTTTAAGTTGCTACCATAGAGAATCTATGAATGCACGAGCATGAGAAGAAATGATGTGGCTCCCACACAGTCTCCCAATTCTTGAACACGTTATACCCATCCATTCATTTAAATCTTCCCTGTCACTGTCTTATTATATATATTATATATCATATACCATATGATTTGAACATATATTATATGTTCAAGTGTGTGTGTGAGCACATGTCCATTTATATGTATGTGATATTCGTTCCTAGATATTTTGCTGTTTTCATTCACAATTAAAGTGTCTGGAGAGATGGCTCATTGGTTAAGAGCCCTTGCTGCTCTTGCAGAGGCCTTGGGTTCAGTTCCCAGCACCCATGTGGCAGCTAACAACTATCCTTAACTAACTCTAGTTCCAGGGAATCTGATGTGCCCTTCTAGCTCTGCTGTCACCCAGAAAACACATAGGACACAAGTATATATTTGGGTAAAACGCACCTGAAGATGAGAGAAGAATGAACAGATCTTTTAAAGGTTAAGTTTTGTAAAGTAGTATCTTCTAAGGAGAAACTGATTCACCAATTGCTTGCTGTTGCTGGAGGGAATCTCCATGCTGAGTTTGTCATCAGAGCTGGGCTCAGACTGTGTTGTCTGGAAGTCCCTGTTTATACTTTCTTGTAAAGTTTTAAGCAGATTAATCTTTTCTGTCCTTTCAGTGTGCAGTCTGGACTTGATTTTTTTCAACCACACATCCCTTTCTTTCTTTTAGAGTTTTTCTTTGTTCTGTTTTCCTTCCATGTACATCAAGCTAGCTGACTCAGTAGCTTCTATAGCCCTCAGTGGCTTGAAATTTTCTACCTAGCCTGAACTGGTGGTGAACTTGTGGAAATGCTCCTGCTTCAGCCTTCTGTTTATGGGGATTATGGGTGTGGGTATGGAGCAATGGCTCAGCAGCTAAGAGCACTGGATGCTCTTCCAGGGAATCTGAGCTGCCGTTTCTAGCTTCAATAGGAAAAGATGCACCTAGCCTTACTGCAACGTGATATGCCAGGGCTGGTTGACACCCATGGGAGGCCTCCTCTTTTGTGAAGGAAGATGAAGGAGTGGGTGGTACTGGGGAGACTGGGTGGGAGGACTGGGAGGAGAAATTGTGGTTGGGATGTAAAGTATATAATAAAATAAATTAGTAATAATAATAAAAGTTCTACAGCCCTTTCATATACCTCTGTTCCGCCTTTCCCCCTGGATGTGATCCCTCCTATACCTATTTATCCTTACCTATTCCCTGATCCAGTGCCCCCATCCCAGTCCACCCAATACGTCTACTCTATTTCTCCTTCTTAGTGAGATTCAAGCATCTTCCCTTGAGCCCTCCTTGTTACTTAGCTTCCTTATTATTTGATTTCTTTTCCCTCCCTCTCTCCCACCTTCCCCATCTCTCTCTCCCTCCCTCCTTCTCTCTCTTTCTTCTTTCTCCTTCCTTCCTTCCTTCCTTCCTTCCTTCCTTCCTTCCTTCCTTCCTTCCTTCCTTCCTTCCTTCCTTCCTTCCTTCCTTCCTTTCTTTCTTTCTTTCTTTCTTTCTTTCTTTCTTTCTTTCTTTCTTCTTCTTTCTTTCTTTCTTGTTTTGTCTTTAAGACAGGTTAGAACTTGCTAACAGCTGAGGATGACCTTGAATTTTGCCTTTTCCTGCTCCCATGTCCAAGTGCAGAGATTTGCACCACCATGCTCAGCTGTCGTGGGAACTTTGACAGGCATCATACAGACACTGTAGATTGATGTGGATGATGTAATAACATCAGTCCATGAACACTGGGTATCTCTGCATCTATTTGTATACTCTCTAATTTCTTTAGTGTTTTATGGTTTGTAGTGAACATACATATCTTGCTTCCCTCCTTCAATATGTTGCTAGGAACATTACTGTTTTGGAAAAATTATAAATGAGGTTATTTCATTGTTTTTTAAAAGGTCATTGCCAATATAAAAATGTAACTGGGTGGAGTTCGTATCCTGAAACTTCACTTACTTTACCAGTTTTAACAGGATTTTAGTGGAGTCTTTTAGAGATTTCTGTAAATAAAATCATGGCATCTGCAAATTGAATCAATTTGATTTGTTTCCTTTTGATTTATATTTGTGTGTGTGTATGTGTTTGCATGTGTATGGGAGCACACTCATGCCAGAAGGTCAGAGAATACTGTAGTGTCAGTCTTTTGCCTTGTGCCTTGCTTGAGACAGGGTCTCTTTTGTTGATTTTTTATTGTGTTGTTTTATTTTAGCCTCACTGGGTACCCAGCATGGAAGTCTCCTGTCTCTGCCTCCCATCTTCCTATAAAAGCATTTGATTTACAGTATCTCTTGTTACACATTCAGCTCTTGTGTGAGTTTGAGGGATTTGAACTCAGGTCCCCATGCTTGCACAGCAAGACATTTTACTCACTGACCTGTCTCTCTCGCTCCCTTTGACTTATTTTCTTTCACTTTATTGCTTAATTTTTCTAGCCAAGTTTACCAGTACTATAAGGGGCAGGGGCATGAGAGTGAGTATTCTTGTCTTTTTCCTGATTTTAGTTGATGGAGTTTCTTTCACATTTTTGCCGTTCATATGTGATGTTAGCAGCAGGCTGCTCATGTGTAGCTTTTATTATGGAGAGACAAATTCCTCCATATCATAATTTGATGAATCACGGAGGGATGTTGACTTTGTAAAATGTGCTTTCAACATCCATTGAGAGATCATGTAGTTTTTATCGTTCATTCTGATAATGTGTTGAGTCAAACTTATTCATTTGTGTTGAGCATACTTGTGTCCAAGAGATAATCACCAGCTGATCATGATGTATGATCACTCTAATGTGCTGTTGAATTTATCTTGCTAGTACTTTGTTGAGAATTTTTGCAACTGCATCTTTTTTTGTTTGTTCACATTGCCCTTGTCTGCTTTTGGTATCGTGGTGACCTCTTTTCTCTCTGTTCTCCTCCTCTCTCTCTCTCCCTCTCACACAGTCACTCTCTCCCTCCCCCTCCCTTTCTCTGTGTGCATGTGTATAAATAAATGTGGTGGTTTCTTTTTCTTTTTTTTTTTTTTAAATTGTAGAGGCCATTGGTTGATGTTGGGTATCTTTCTCAATTGTTCTATATTTTTGAGACAGGGTCTCTCACTGAACCCGAGTTTACTAATTTAGCCAGACTGTCTGGCTCTGGGATCCTCTTATTACTGGCTATCCGGTGCTGAGATTCCGAGTGCATGCTGCCATGCACAGTCTTTTTCCATGGGCTCTGAAGTTTCAAAGCAAGCACTTTAAAACTGAGGCAACCGCCTAAGCCCGACTTCTTCCTCAACTGTGTTATTTTAAAGTATGTAGTCTTGATTTCTAATAATGTCATTTCTAATTCATAGGCAAGGATTTTCTGGTTTGGGTTTACTGACTTCTAGCTCGCCTATATGATGGCCAAAAAATAGACTCTGTAAATAGAGATCGTGTGTATTGAAACTCATTGAGACTTTCTTTACATTTCGAAAGATGGTCAGTGGTAAATAAGATCCTATATGTGCTGCTTGAGAGGAAGAAAGAAGGAAGAATTGTCTCCCATGGCATGTTGGTTCAAGTTTAAGATCTCACACACACACGCCGGGCGGTGGTGGCGCACGCCTTTAATCCCAGCACTTGGGAGGCAGAGGCAGGCGGATTTCTGAGTTCGAGGCCAGCCTGGTCTACAGAGTGAGTTCCAGGATAGCCCGGGCTACACAGAGAAACCCTGTCTTGAAAAACAAAAAAACAAAAAAAACAAAAAAAAAAAAAAACAAAAAAAAAAAGATCACACACACACACACACACACACGTATATACTTTTAAAATATGCCGCTTCCTCCTCCTTCAGCTCCCCATTTCCATCCTCCTTGTTTGTGTGGGATTCTGCTATGTAGTCAGCCTGGCCTTGAACTTACCATCCTCCTTTCTCTATCTATAGGACTTTACTAGCATGCCTAGCTCTTGAAATGATGGTCCCTCCTCCTCCTCCTCCTCCTCTTCCTCCTCCTCCTCCTCCTCTTTCCTGGATGTGTCTGCTCTGCCAACTGATTTACTTTGCTATTTCCTGTTAGTACGATGCTTTGCCTGCCTGCTGAATCCTTCTTCCTCCTTAAAATCACCCCATGGGATCATTTCATTTTCACCGTGTTCCCCAAAGCTTCCCATGAAAGGAGTAACCCAACTATAGCATCTTAAGTCAATGTCTCCCCATTCTATTTTATAATTTTAAAAGTTTGATTTTTCATCTTCATCATTAAGCCATAATTTAAGAGATATGTTTTCTGTGTCTTTGTGTCTTCTCTACTTAGCACATGCCTGCTGTATTCTATGTGCTCAGCATTCTTTGTTTAATGGAAGAATACTGTTGTTGTTTATTGTTCTTGTTGCTTTTGAAGACAGGCTCTCCTGTAGCCACTTTGGCTCCAGACCCACTATTCAGCAACAATCAGTCACCTCTTGATTATCCTGCTTCAGCCTCCTGAGTTTTGTGATTATAGGTATGAACTATCATTCCTGGTATTCACAGTGTACCTTAAATAAGCTCTCTCTATTCATATAGCTAGCTCAGGACATAGAGTTAAGTGATTGGAGGCCATACTGCTTTGACTGCTTCTAGCTCTATGCTCTAAACCTATCTGCTTCAGCCTGAACAGCAACTGGAGAGGGTACTCACCTTTAAAGTTGTTCTGAAGGCTAACACAGTTTCCACAATGCAATAGTATAGCACCTGGCACTCAAAATCACTATTGTTTTTGACAAAACAAGTTCTTTCTGTGATGCTAGCTGAAGGTTCTACTTCCTTACCTGAAAATTTCTCCTGTGACCAGATCTCTAAAAGAGGGTGGGATTAAAATAGATGCCATGATGACTTGATGAAAATGACTCCATAGGCTCAGAGAGAGTGACATTTATTAGGTGGCGTGAGCTTGTTGGAGCAAGTGTGTCACTGGACATGGGCTTTGAGGTTTTGGATGCTCAAGCCGGGCCTGTGTCACTCTCTCTTCCTGTTGCTTGCCCATTGTAAAACTCTCACCTCCTTTTCTAGGACCACGTCTGTGTACATGTTGCCATGCTTCCTGTCATGACAATAATGGACTAGATTTCTGAGTCTAAAAGCCATCCCCAATTGAATGTTTTCCTTATTAAGAGTTGCCATGGTCACGGTGTCTCTTCACAACGATAGAAACCCTAACTAAGACAGAAGTCATGAAAATCTATCAGTGTTTTCTTTTTTACAGAGACAGGATCTCATGTAGCTGAACATTACCATGAATTTGAATTCTCCTGCCTCCAACTCTTCGGTGCTGGGATATCAGACTTATGGCACCATGTCTAAATTGTTTGATGCAGGGGATTAAGTTCTGGGACTGACATATGCTAGACAAACACACTACCACTGAGCTCTAGCCCCAGCTCTCTTAACCTATTCACAGCCCAAGAAGTCACTCCCTGAGCATCCTTCACTTACTTCCCTTTTGCCATTAGTCCTGCCCTCTTTTTTAATTCCTAACTTTTTTTGGGATGAACATCATTATTTCCTATTTAAATTTATATCACCCTTGAGTTAAATAACTTTTGTTTTATGGTTGTCTCTCTTATACTTTACATAGAAGACTTCATGTGAATTCTGATAAATATTTGTTTGTTGATTAATTATATGACAGAAAATTAACTATAGTTTAATACAGACTCTTTCAAGGGTCTTTTATAAATATACCCATAAGCCCAAATGCTTTTGCTTTCACTTTAATTGGTTGATTATTTTATTGTTTACTTGATGTATAACATGAAAGCTATGTGCTTCTAAATCTGAGAGTAGGAGTTAGCAAGGGACATGTTTTCTAGATCATTCCATGTATCTATTCCTAGGGATTGTACGGCATTCATCTGGAATAAAAACCTTTATTTTTAGAAATGTAATTCAAAAGTCTACAGTTGGCCAGATTAAAACTTGCTATGCTCTCTCTGAGTAGCTCTACTAAGCACATTGTTCATGGCAGATGTTGACTCCACTGACAGCGAGTCTTCCATGCAGGTGAGACTGCAGAGCCCTGGGTCGTTCCCAGTTGTCATCTCTAACCTGTGCCCATGTGAGACTCTTCCTCTGGTTTGTGGTTATAACCAGAGCTCAGAGACTCCTTGTGGTACATTACCCTATAGACTTTGGAGGTGTGGGAGCCCTAAATAGCCATCGTCCTTCTAAACGCTGCTTGCTCATGTGGCCTGTCGGTTGCTTGTATTACTTCCTAGGATTCTAGGATGCAGTGCCAGCTTGCAGTTGTGAAAATCTGTTCCTGTTCTCCTTTTAAAGATATGTAGACTGAGTTACACAAAACCAATTCCCATGGCATATCAGATAATTTTGTAAAATATACTTCCTTGCTTTCCTATTTTGTAGATATGAATGTTGAAGGATATGGAGGTTATCTAAGCTCTACATTGCAGAAGTCAGACTCACATCCATTATTGACTTCCATGTTCTGTGAGCTTTCCACAAAGCAGCACTGACTCTCACAATTTCTGTCCGCACTCCACATTAGTGAAACAGTAAAATGTTCCTGTAATGGATGCAAATATGAGAACCTGAGGCTGGGTCCCCAGAACTCTTGTGAAAAATTAGGCAAGATGACGTGAGCCTATTATCCAAGATCTGGTGTACAGAGACAGGAGATCTTGGGCTTGCTGGTCAACCAGTCCAGGTGATGGGTGAGCCTGAGGTTCAGAGAGAAACTCTGCCTCAAGAAACAAGATTAAGAAGTGATTGGGGCCGGGCGGTGGTGGCACACACCTTTAATCCCAGCACTTGGGAGGCAGAGGCAGGCGGATTTCTGAGTTCGAGGCCAGCCTGGTCTACAGAATGAGTTCCAGGACAGCCCGGGCTACACAGAGAAACCCTGTCTCAAAAAACCAAAAAAAAAAAAAAAAAAAAAAAAGAAGTGATTGGGAAAGACACTCATCATTGACCTCTGGTCTCTACACACACACATGCGTCTACACACGTGAGCATAGACACATGGACATACAAACACACAGACACAGGAGGTTGGGAAAGATCACTGCATGGTGATCTTTAGCCTTCACCACAGAGTGTGCATGCCCATGCACACACTCATGCAAACAAACAATTTATTTTTATACACATGACTTTTGTCTACTTTTGCACCTACTCAATAACCAACTCTAAAATGCATCATCAAAATAGTTTCATTTCAGCCCTTCATTCGTTTCCTGGACCATTGTTACAAGCCAAGCACTCTGTAGGATTCTACAACTTAAATTTCTGTGATACTGCTCCAGTGATGATTGGAGACTTTTCCTGGATGGAACAGACCCTTTACAACCCTACTACTCCTACTTGTTCACAGCCTCTCACAAACTCAACCACCAGGACCCCACTGGGCAGTTTCATAATCTATGTCTTCATCCATTCGTCCCCTACACTCTGAAGTTCCTGGTCAGCCCTTGAGGTCCATCCTGTGTCCCTATGTTGAACTATGCTTCAAATATGACTCTGAGAAAGTACTGTTCTCTTTTCATGGTTATATTCCTTTCTGTTTAGAATCTTGTTACAGACCCACATTATTCAAGGACACTTTATTTATTTTCGTCTCTCTTTCTGTAGATATCAAAGAATATCTGTCTTTGTTTCTTAGGTTTTAAATGTCTTTAGAACACAATTGAAACTGTAAAATGTCTTTGTATGGTTAGTGCCTAGAAAACTTGTACATAAACTTTTAATAAATGTTGGCTGGAATATTTAATTAACTTCTTCAAAAGGCTTTACAAAGACACAAAACAATTCTTGCATCTCAGAAGAAATGCTTTTCCTTACTGCATGCAGTAAGAGAAAGCTAGAGTAAAAATAATAGCGTTGTACGTTTGGTGTTTTAAATTTTAGTATTTTCAATTTGCTAGGAGCTGGAAGAGGAGAGAAGATGGAGAGAGATGGAGGATGAAGGAAGGTGGGTCAGGGAGGGTTGGTAAGCTGTGGTTTTGAGATGGAAAAAGGGAATGTCAGGAATGAGGGGATTTACTGGGATAGCCCCATTTACTTTAACATACAGATGTTGTCACTAATGAGTGACTATGCTATGCTTGTTCACTTCTAGTCTATAACAAGAGCATGCAAAGCTATCAGTGTTAACCTCAGTGTTAGAAATCTCAGGAGGGTAACATAGGAAAAATGAGATGTTAAGAGAGTGTATGTTAAGTGATTGAGAATGGACAAAAAATATGGAGTTAGTGAAGTCGTCTTAAAACAAATTCTAGAATGTTTTATATCAAAATCATTGGAGGGGAGTGGTATTTTTCTTTCCAGGTCGTTTTTAAAAAGTAAGTGGGCTGGAGAGATTGCTAAGTGGTTACAGATACTTGTTGCTCTTACAAAGGATGCCAAATGCAGTTCCCAACACCCATATGGTGGTTCAACATTTGTTTTTTTTTAAGGTTTTTCGAGACAGGGTTTCTCTGTATAGCCTGGGCTGTCCTGGAACTCACTCTGTAGACCAGGCTGGTCTTGAACTCAGAAATCCGCCTGCCTCTGCCTCCCAAGTGCTGGGATTAAAGGCATGTGCCACCACTGCCTGGCTCATATGGTGGTTCATAACAACACATGTTATGAAGTTCATAACTTTAGTTCTACAGGATCTGATGTCCTTTTTTCTGATCTCTCAGGGTATCAGGCATGCATATACATACACACATGTAAGCAAAACACTCATGCATATAAAACTCAAATAAATCATTCTAAATTGTTTTTTTTAAGTATGAATAAAAACAAATCAGCGATATTTCCAATCCCTTTCTTTCATGATGTAATTAATAATTTAGCTAATTTACTAGTGATCAACTTCATGGGAAACCCAGTAGCTCTTTTGCTGCCTTCTTCACTCTCATGTACCACATTTGGCTTTCATGAAATATTCCACAAATTCACTGCAATTAACTTAATTAATTGTATTTTATGACTTTGGGTCAGAACACTAGAATCTCTGTGCCAATTTCATTGTCTTTGCTGAAGCCTCAAGAGTCTATTTCCGATATTGGCTTTCAGACACTCCCTTTTGAATCCGCTGCTATTTACTTACTACGTGCCAAAGTCACCATGTCAATGTAATTGAAAACAAGCAAGAAAGAGACTCAATAGCTCAGATGAATGGAAATGGGATCTGGACCCCTCTGCCCACAACCCCTGGCTGGAGTCCAGACCTGGCTGATGGGGATGAAAAGTGATTACCACCTGATGGCTGGACAATGGTCCGTGAGAAATGAGCTGGGTATCTCTAGTCTAGCCACCCATGGACAGGTGTTCACATTGCAGCTTCTAATTCCAGTGACACCAGTCCAGGAACTGAATGAATCAGAGATGCCAAACCTGCCTTTCCTCTCTCATTTTACATGGATGCCCATTTGAACAAGGGAACAACAACGGCTTTGGTTTTGAACTTTAAAACAAGGAAGCAGGTGATATGAGTGTGAGCATCTAATCAAGCTTTATAATTTTTACTTCTATGAGTGTTGAAATTATAAGTAAAACAGCACACATGAGGCATATTTATATGTTTAATTGAATGAACCAAGGTACAAGGCAATATTGGACAGATTAATGTGACTAAAGCCCTACAATACTTTGTGTTGAACTCTCAAAATACCATTCTTGTCTTAAAATTGCTGAAGAATAATAATGAGACCTCACTCCCCACATCTGTTATTAAAATCATAAGTAACCATCAAATTCAATATCAATATTATTATCCACCCCCGCCAAAGTTAAAGATTATTTTCCCTATTCATCCAGTGAAAGATTTTTTTCTAAACTTTATAAATATTGTTATGTCTCTCCAATGCATTACCTCACAGGTCTCTTCTGAAAGGTATCCAAATTTTACATTAAGGCACTTGTGGGAAAAGAAGAAAAAATAAATGGTTTACTTTAAGTGGGATTTGGAAAGGGTATGATTACGGTCTGAGATGTATCTCACTGACATAGTAAAACTGAACTTCCTAATGGATTCTTAAATTTTGCGTAAGCATTAAATCCATTTATTGAACTCCTTTCTGTGTGTCTAAAACTTACAATGAATATATGTATATGTATTTTCCCTGATGGACTTTCTGCGGGGAAGGACGTCATACATTAGTTGGTCAGGCTGCGCTTGAGAAATGCTGAGAGTACAGAGCCAGCAGGCCAAGCAGAGTGTTAGGAAGGAGTCAAAATATTTTCCTGAGTGAACAATTAAGCATGCGAATGGAGAGGGTTTTGCTTGGCAACATAAAGAAGAACTGCTAAAACACACAAAGCCAAAATACCTCTCAATAGCCTCCCAAGTGGATATGATAGTCCTTACCCACTGTTATCCTCTGACCAGGTAACCTGATCTCTCTCTCTCTCTCTCTCTCTCTCTCTCTCTCTCTCTCTCTCTCTCTCTCTCTCTCTCTCCCTCCCTCCCTCCCTCCCTCTCTCTCTCTCTCTCTCTCTCTCTCTCTCTCTCTCTCTGCTTCTGTTCCTCTTCCTCCTCCTCGTCCTCTCCCTTTCTTCTATCCCTCCCCTCCCCCTTTCCCTCTCCCTCTCTCCACTGCATACAGAAACAGAAACACATGAGATCTTTCACTTTGATGGTGCCAGGCAGACAAATATACAGAGTGACACACAATGGTAAATTTTAAACTTGAATAGAGAGCTGGGTGTTCATTGTTCTCACACAATACCTCCTGGGTGGAAGGAAGGAAACAGGCTGTGTTGCTTAATACCCCTGAAATGCTCAAGAGAAAGAAAAACAGAAGATTCCCGTTTTGGTGGCAGTTTCTTGTGATAAGTTTGTGACAGACGATTTTTGCAAAGCCTGCTCAAAATCTGGAGTTGTAAACCATCTGTGTTGTCAGTGAATCTGTCCAGCTATGATGGACCCAGAATTTATACTCTGGCAGAAAGACATTTTCATGGGAAAGTTGCCTAATATGCTGAGGTACAAAAGAGACCATGGATGGAGGGATGGTGGCAATGCACTGTCTCTCTGTTTGAGAAGTGAAATAGAAAAAAGTATTTCTTGAGTTCGTGAAAGTTCTGTGTGTGCTCCTGGCACTGATTCCAATAGGGATAGATTTTCATTTTGGCCTTTGGTCAATCTGAGTAAATAAAGCCGTAGCTGGAAGATAAAGGAGACTAGAAGCCATGCAACCTAAAAAGTGTACAACGCAGAAGAGGCTACTTGACATTTATAAAGTGAAATGCTGCCTTCGAAGGCTTCTCTCTGGACTTGAGGACAAACTGAAACAAGACAGGTATGAAGATCTCTCAGCAGTTGTGAATGTCTTCAACTCTAGTTACGGCTGGTCTTATTGCTATCTGTGTATCACAGTGCCAGGGTGTTCCAGGAACAACATGGATTTGAACCTTCAAATATGACTATGACCTTTGTAGTCATAGTCATTTTCCATCTTCCTATTCTGTCCTTGTAATCAAGGTTCTGCATAATCTCCCAAAGCTTTGTTGTCTCAGAGGACAGTTAACTCCACAGAATAAGTAAGAATGCCAGTGTTTTTCTGAATGCTCATTAAACCAACCATTTGAAAAGAGGAATTGGTTATTACCATTTATGTATTTTTTTTAAAGTAACATGATTTGTGGTGTGTGTGTTGGGGTATTTATATATGTATGTGTGTATGTATGTATGTATGTATATATGTATGTATGTATGTATGTATGTATTTTGTGTCTAAATGTTTGGTGGGTATTGTGTGTGTGGTGTACGTGCTTGTTATTGTGGGCATATATACATATTCATGTGTGTATACATGTGTTTGCACATTACATGGAAGCCAGGAGTTGATCTTGAATGCTTTTTCTTTGATGACTTGGCTAGACTAGCTGGCCAGTGTGCTTCAGAAATCCACCCATCCTTCCACTGCATGGCACTGGGATTGCAGGCACATGCCACTGTGCCAGGCTCTCAATGTGTGTCACAGAGACCCAAATTCAGGTGCTGATGTTTTCACAGCAGGGACTTTACCAAAGAAGTCATCTCCCCAGCCCATAAGCAACACTGTTTTTGAGGAATAATCAACTGAATACTATGCCAGGTAAAACATGTACATAGAGAATGAAATACATGTGAAAAATAAATAATGCATACGTGTATGGAAAATGCACAGAGACTATTTGCAGGATTCTGTTCAAATTTTGATATGAATGTCTTCAAAGAAAAAGAAAATCAGTCGTTCTTGATAACTTCCTGGTCATCACTCTAATATGAATTATAACATTTTTAATATGCACATGGTATGTGTGTGTGTGTATGTGTACTTTCATGTATGTGGGTACTTGCACAGATGTACATGTGTTGATTGCATTCAGAGGCCAGGAGTTGACATTAGATATCCTCAGTCATGCTCTCCCTTATGTGTTGTTGAAGATATCCCGCTGAAGCCAGTGTTCACTGATTCGACTATTCTAGCCAGCTTGCTATGTAGATACACTGTCTCTGCTGTGAAAACACTGAGATTTAAAAACATTGGACTGCCATGCTTGCCTTGCAGTCACATGGATGCTGGAGATCAAAATTTATATCCTTAAGCCATCACAGCAAGTGCTTTACTATTGATGCATCTCTCAAGCCCTGATCTCTGTCTGTTTTGTTTGTTTCTATGCTTTGAGACACAGTCTCATATATAGCTCAGACTGGCCTCAAAATCAAAGCACACTTGTACCAACTTTCAGAATTCTGGGAGTATGGATGTGAATGACCACACCTGACTTTGAACTATTCCCCTTCCAAACAATGGATACAGGCTTTAGTTTGTTAGTGTGTGATACTTCCTTCACACCTGTATCAGACACAAGAGCAGCAATTTGCATACTGTTTTGTCATGAGTCATCTGAACAACTGATGTTGTTTTTGTAGACTGCATCCTACTGAAATCTTAGCCACTGAATTTACTAAGCATGAAATGTTGCATGGGGGATCTTTTATATCTTGAGTCTTGAGTCCCTTATATATATAAGGTATTGATGTAGGGATAATAGTTTACAGATAAGCATTCAGGATGTGTTGTGCATGTGTATTACATGTAGGATATTGATTTATATACACTAAAAAAACACTGTTAATTTGTTAGGAGACCCAGAAAAATCAATGGGCTCTGCTGTTTCATCTACTAAAAGAATTTGGTTTTAATCTGCCTAGGATCTTTCATCATTCTATCCCTATGAAATAATCTTGCTATATCCCTATCTGTCTGCCTGTTTGAATGTCTGTCTATCTATCAATCAGTGAGTCTATCAGTCAGTCTATCTACGGGAGAGGGACTTCTGTCACAGCTCATGTGGAAGTCAGACGACAATTTGAAAGAGTTGGTTATCTTCTGCCACTCAGGCCATTGGGCTTGGCAGCACATATCCTTGCCCATGGAGTCATCTTGCTAGTCTAAGAATTGTTAAAAAAAAATGTTTTCCCACCTTAAGATTGATAATTTGAGTGGGAGGTAATTCAGAAACCTAACTTGACTCTCTCTGGTCAAAGTACCATTGAGCCACTTTGTTGTAACAATTTCTTCTGATATAAAACCATTCCATTTTGAAGGAAAGCTTTTAAAAATACAGAACGTTCACAGGAAGGTGACCAGCCTATAGTGCAGGGAAAGTCCTTAACCTTAGGAAGTAAACAATTCAAAGGCTTCAGGAAGTTCCTGAAACTGACCATAGTTCGTAGTTCCTTCACTCCCCAAAGGTATATAGGCATAAGACTATGATAAATATTCCCAGCAAAAAATGAGCTGTCTAAAAGAGACTCAGACCAGACAAGCTCCCTAAAAGACACAGAAATCAGCAGGGCTTCCTGGAAGAGGCAGAGAGACAGCCAAGCTGTCTAGAAGTGTAACTTCAGGCTAACAAATCTGTCTGAAAGAGATGGTCTCCAACATACCAAGCCATTGTTCAGTGCACTCCAGGTTTCCAGCTTTCATGAACTTACCCATGCTGGGGTGAGCTTTGCTCCTATAAGTTACCCCTCACCCACATTCCTGTAGGTAACACCAATAAAACTTATTGGTTCATCAACTTTGACTTTTTTGCTCTCCTTACTTTGGTCTGTCATTGATTCCTTATCTAGGATAAATATATATTTTTACAAGTCTCATCAGAAACATTGTCACACAGCAAGCCCTTCTGAGAAGGGATACTGTACTGTTTCTATAAGATGTGCTCATTGAAGAGCTAAGAGACTGGAATCTATATTTAAATAAATCCCTTTGTATGTAGTCCCTCAAATACCTTATCTTCCATCCATTTTCATTCAACTATTGTATTTTCAGCTTAAATTTGATTTATTCAGTTACAAAGCATTTATAAATCTGGTAACTCAACCCAAAATGAAAGAAACCAAGGACTCAGTGCTTTTGCATCTTCCACAACTCCCAAGTAAGAGGCAGTAAGGCCAAGCTACTTGAGTATATGGAGGGTCCTCCCCCTGAGAAACAGCCCTAAGACTTCTCTGCGACTCATCTTGACCTTGCATCCCTGATTTTGGAAGAGCCTCCACAGTGATGTAAATTAAAGAAAATGAGTCAAAGAACTTTACACATGATCAAGCACAATATTATCAAACATTATCTTGCTTGATATTTCAACTACTGTCAAATTCCAGTAGTGTGTGGAGAAGAGGAATGCCCACAGGGCATATAGTGATTGTCAGGTAGAACATTTTCATAAAGTTATAACACCCTTTTTTTGTGTAATCAAGAAAGGAAGCACAGAGCTGTCCCCTACCTGCAATGATACTGACCTTTGCATATGATCGTTGTAAGCCATCACTAACAGAGTGGCCTTTTCTGTTTTTAATTGTAAATAGAAATTATAAGTTTAGTGATGCATATCTGTCATCTCAGTGGTTGAGAAGTGGAGACTGGAAGATGAGAGGCTCAACATTATCTTCAGGTACATAGTGGTTTTGTGGCCACCTTGAGTTATATGAGATTCTGTCACAAGCAAGCAAGCCAGCCAGCCAGCCAGCCAGCCAGCCAGCCAGCAAGCAAGCAAGCAAACAAACAAATGGAGATGGGAAACAGTTCAGACAGAAAAATGTTTGCTATGTAAGTTCAAGGGACTGAGTTCTGATTCTACAACACCAAGATAAAAAATCAGGGCAACGGCTCACCTCTACAGTTCCAGGGCTGAAGGTGAGGGTGGGTGAAGTCTTGAAGCTCCTTGGCCAAACTGTTAACCTCAAGGTCCAGCTCTAGGAGAATAATCAAGAAAGACACCTGATATCAACTTCTGGCTTCTTCATGTACTTGTGCACTATCATAATTAGATTGATTGCTATAATAAACACCCTGATGAAAAGTAACTTTGGGAGGAAAGGGTCTCTTTCAGCTTATCATTACAGTCCCTACAAAGGGAAGTCAGGAACGTAAAGGCAGGAACTGAAGTAGAGACCATGAACGAAAATGACTTACATGGGCTTGCTCCCCATGGCTTTCTCTGCTTGCTTTCTTATGCAACTCAAGACCACTGCCAAGAGGTGGAAATGCCCACCATTGTCCCACCTCAACCATGAATTAAGAAAAATATTCCATAGACTTTCTCTCAGGCAGATATGATGGAGGTCATCTTCTCATTTGAGGTTCCTTCTTCTCAGATGATTCTAGCTTATGTCAAGTTGGCAAAAAACAAACCAGGATGTACATCCATGTTTGTTTATATGCACAAACATGTTCATATAAACACACAAACACACACGCACACACAATCAAACAAAAGGCTATGATGAAATAGCTTCTCCTTCTTTAAAAATTTATATTTTAATCTATTTGTTTGTTTTATTGTTTTCCCCATGAATGTATTCTTTCCCATAACCTACTCTGTGACCTGCACTATGTATACGTATATATACATACATACATGCATATATTTACATATATATGTATAAAATGTGTATGTGTGTACTCATATGTGTGTGTGCCTTGAAGAACACATGTACATGCTATAAGGAGTGTGTGCACATAGAGGTGAGAGGAAATTTTATGCAACTGTAGTCTCTCTTTTCATATGTGGGTCACAGTGGCCCAATCTTCAGCCCTGGCAATAAACACCTTCTTTTTTATAATTGTAACTTAATTGCTATGGAAACCCTGTTGGAAATTTACCTAATGATTGATTCATCATGCCTATCTTCTCTTCCTTCTCCTGTGTTCTCCATATTTCACTCTTTCTCAATCCTTTTTTCAGAAGCAACATACAAAGGACATGCATCTGTCCTGGTGGTCACAGGCTCTTTGTCTATTGGAGCCAGTCTTGACAAATGAGTATCTGAAAGGGCTAGGTGAGAACCCAAACGAAGGGGAGATGGGTAGGTGAGGGAAACTGTGAATCTATACCACTCATGTGTTTCCTAATTTTTCATCTTTAGGAGGGAGCCTGAAGTATTGTGATTGAGAGAAAGCAGCAGCAGCAGCACAACAACAACAACAACAACAACAGCTGGGTAGCACTTCTAAAAGAATCCTTGTTCCTTGGTATAGTTTTTAAAAATCAATGAAAAAATGCACTTGCAATGTGATCCTCCCATCCCCGCCCCCCACCCCAGCACTGTTTTTTGTTGTTTGGACAGATGCTTAGGCTGTAGTAAACAGATCTATGACACCTTAGAGGCAGTCATAGGGTTAAATAAAATTATAATGGAAGCCAGAGACATAATAAGAAATGTAATCACTGGTTTCATCAAAGGTTACATAATACACAAATAGGAAGTGATTAAGGGCAGTATCAGCAAAGGATATCCTTCATGTTATATCTTGTAAAAAATGTCGTCCTATAAAAGTTATAGAGTTTATAATTACAATGATTTCTTTTAAGAGTGATGTGTAGCCCTGTCTATACCATTTAGGGCCAGTTCATCACAAACTTGTTTACAAACGAGGATTCCACCAATTAGTAGTTGTGTCTAATGTGGTCACTGGATGCCTTTATGTGCATGTGTGCAGTGTGTAGTGAGTATGTGCGTGTGGTGCATGGACATGAGTGTAGGGTGTGCTCACCCATGTGCACACATGTGGAAACCAGAGGAGGACACCAGGCGTCTTCTTTTCCATCTTACTGACTTGAAACAAGGCACCTTAGAGGCTGTCTCACTGACTGAAATGGAAGCTGGCTGTTTCACTGGGCTGTTAGGCCAGCAAGCTCTGTCTTGATTCTCTTGATTCTCCAATGCTAGGTTTACAACACTTCCAGCCAGGCCTGGCTTTGAAAGTGGGTCCGGGATTTTCAAATTTGGATACTCATGCTTGAGAAACAAGCACTATTCTCACAGAATCATCTCCGGAGCACCCTGACCCTTTTCTAATAGAGTGGCTATCACTATGAAGTCTGGCTTTGAACTTGCGATCATCTTGCCTCAGATGATTCTACTTCATCCCCCCTACCACCAGCTCTCTTTCTCTTTTGTGTGTATGTGTATGTATCTTTCTCTGTGTGTGAGTGAGTGTATGTCTCTCTGTGTGTTGTGAATATGAGTATGTTTATGTCTCTGTGTTGTGTAGGTGTGTCTCTGTCTCTCTGTCTGTGTCTGTCTCTCTGTCTGTGTCTGTGTCTCTCTCTGTCTCTCTCTGTCTCTCTGTCTCTGTCTGTGTCTCTCTGTCTCTCTGTCTGTCTCTCTGTCTGTCTCTCTCTCTGTCTCTGTCTCTCTCTCTCTCTCTTCTCTCTCTCTCTCTCTCTCTCTCTCTCTCTCTCTCTCTCTCTCTTGTGTGTGTGTGTGTGTGGTGTGTGTAGGTTTCAATAATAACTCTTGGGAGTTGGTGACTTCCTCCATTGTGGGTCCAAAGCATCAACTTGGTCAATGGGTTTGCCTGCCAATCACCTTTACCTATGAGATCATCTTGTTGGCTCCAAGGCTATTTTCTTGCCCATTGAAAATAAAAGGCATGCCTCATCTTCCAGCACCAAAGACATGCGTATAGCAATGTGACTTCATGGGCATGTGACATGTAGGTAGTAAATGACTTCTGAAAAAGTAAAGAACTTGTCCTGCAAGTTTTTTTTTTTTTTTTTTTTTTTTTTTTTTTTTTAACAGTGATGTGAAGCTGGGTTTCAAATGATAGCCAGGGAAATGGTTTGGCTCCCTGGGGGTCACAGTGGATTCTGTGTTGAGATAGCAGAGAGAGCTCTTTTGCTTGCCTCTCCATTTGGAAGGACATTTATATGTAAGAAGATTAGCATAATGTCTACAAGTGACATACCCTGTGGTGGTTAAGCATAGTCCCAAACCACACATAATTGAACAATGCATTCTCTTACCGAGCAGGGGTATCTTTCTAGATTGTATTAAGCAATAATTTGTTCCGTTATTGTTTCCTGAGAGCAATTACTTCCTATGGCAACTATATTGCACCGAAAGAGGCATCTGGAGTAGGTCTGTACTTCAACCTTGTGGAAGGAATGTGAATGTAAGCAGAATTCAGGAATGTTACAGGAAATGACTGAAAATAGAAACGCAAGATACAAAAGGGGAGGAAGCCATACATCATCAGGCAAAGTAGACATGTGACAAGGTGGTCTTAGTGGGGAGTTCTACCGTGCTATATGCTGTAGCCAGAAATATTGCCAGCACTTGGATTTGGAAACCGACTCTACCCCTGACTTGGATGACTGGTGGATACATTGGCTTTGTTTATGTAAGTCTTTGTTTTCCTCTGACTGTACCAGGAACTTGACATTTTCCCACTCGATGTATTTCTGTATCCATTGTCCTGCAATGCCAGGTTCCGCTGAGTGGTTGACAAGTTGGCAGTGAGAGTGAGTCTCATTGACCATCTGACTTGTCCTTCACCCCCTACCCTACCCCCCATGCCTTCTGCATTGAATTCAAGTCTTTTTTTTTTTTTTCTGGCCAAAACTCTGTGCAAGGCTAATGGCTCCAGGAAGTCAGTGAAGCAAACCTGGCCTAGTTGGGTGGACTGGACTTAGTGGTGAGTCAGGAAAATTCTAGTGTAGATGAGGGTCACAGGGGTTGGCAGGAGACAGAGTTCCTTGGTAGCAATTCCGGCTCCTCCGAAAGCTTGCTGTGTGACTTTTTGGGTAAGTCATAACCTTTCTGTTTTTAGTTCCCTGAGAAGCACAGATAAAGCCCCAGTGCTTTTCATCCATCTACTTCAGGGAAATTGCATGAAGGTTAGTTAATTAATTGTCAAGACTGCTGCATATAGGGTGTGTTAAGAAAATGTCAAAAAAAAAAATGGTCAAATGGAGCAGGGTGGAAGACAGAAGGAATTTCAGGCTAATTGCTAATTTTTCAACGTCTTTACAGTTCTAGGGCAGCTGTCAGGTAAGACTTCCAAATTTGATTGCTCTAAAATTATTTAGATGTGAGGTTGGTTATTTTTAGCTTCATTTCTTTCTATAAGTTCTACGTGGGAGTCTGATGGTGTAATAATTATATTTAAACCTCCACCAAATAAGCTTTAATGGGAATTTCACTTATAAATATGATGTTCATTTTGCTTATCTGCTTTGTTTGGTTTTGAGCAAGGGTCTCATTCTGTAATTTGGATTATCTTGGAACTCACTATGTAGCCCAGGCTGGTTTTGAACTCAGGACAAT